>OW240923.1:120244936-120255323 GCA_933207985.1 Pelobates cultripes | reverse complement strand
GCTCTCTATCAGTATAGAGAAACATTAACCCTGTGTGGGACACCCCGCTCTCTATCAGTATACTGTCACATTAACCCTAAGTGGGACACCCCGCTCTCTATCAGTATACTGTCACATTAACCCTGTGTGGGACACCCTGCTCTCTATCAGTATACTGTCACATTAACCCTGTGTGGGACACCCCGCTCTCTATCAGTATACTGTCATATTAACCCTAAATGGGACACCCCGCTCTCTATCAGTATACTGCCACATTAACCCTGTGTGGGACACCCTGCTCTCTATCAGTATACTGCCACATTAACCCTAAGTGGGACACCCCGCTCTCTATCAGTATACTGTCACATTAACCCTAAGTGGGACACCCTGCTGCCTATCAGTATACTGTCACATTAACCCTAAGTGGGACACCCCGCTCTCTATCAGTATACTGCCACATTAACCCTGTGTGGGACACCCCGCTCTCTATCAGTATACTGTCACATTAACCCTGTGTGGGACACCCCGCTCTCTATCAGTATACTGTCACATTAACCCTGTGTGGGACACCCCGCTCTCTATCAGTATACTGTCACATTAACCCTAAGTGGGACACCCTGCTGCCTATCAGTATATTGTCATAATAACCCTGCGTGGGACACCCCGCTCTCTATCAGTATACTGTCACATTAACCCTGTGTGGGACACCCCGCTCTCTATCAGTATACTGTCACATTAACCCTGTGTGGGACACCCCGCTCTCTATCAGTATACTGTCACATTAACCCTGTGTGGGACACCCCGCTCTCTATCAGTATACTGTCACATTAACCCTAAGTGGGACACCCCGCTCTCTATCAGTATACTGTCACATTAACCCTAAGTGGGACTTTCCGCTCTCTATCAGTATAGAGAAACATTAACCCTGTGTGGGACACCCCGCTCTCTATCAGTATACTGTCACATTAACCCTAAGTGGGACACCCCGCTCTCTATCAGTATACTGCCACATTAACCCTGTGTGGGACACCCTGCTCTCTATCAGTATACTGTCACATTAACCCTACGTGGGACACCCCGCTCTCTATCAGTATACTGTCACATTAACCCTAAGTGGGACACCCTGCTCTCTATCAGTATAGAGAAACATTAACCCTGTGTGGGACACCCCGCTCTCTATCAGTATACTGTCACATTAACCCTGTGTGGGACACCCCGCTCTCTATCAGTATACTGCCACATTAACCCTAAGTGGGACACCCCGCTCTCTATCAGTATACTGCCACATTAACCCTAAGTGGGACACCCCGCTCTCTATCAGTATACTGTCACATTAACCCTAAGTGGGACACCCTGGAATATAAGAAAATTAAATTAACCCTTTTCTTTATTAGTGCCACTTTTATCAGAGCCCATTGTGACAGTTCTGTTCGCGGAGCTCACCGAGGTCAGATTCTCATAATTCGGATTCACGTTCAGCCGCTTTTCAAACATTTCAGTGATGGCGTGATACAGAAAGTCATACTGTTCCTGTGAGAGAATTATAGTGAGAGACTCGAACCACGTACACTGGTCATAACGGAGGGGTACACACACACACACACACACGTTGCAGTTACAGAAATTTTATTACCTTAGTCTGCACGGCTGATGGCCTCTGACGTCTTATTTCCATCACAACAGAATAAATACTGAAATCACTTGGAACCCTCTGAAAAACACACAGGGTAAGCCAATACTGAGCAATGGCCCCGCCAGTGAGCCAATACAGCTTATACAGGGAAATGCCCCCGGGGAGCCCGAGTTTATACAGAGCAATAAGTTTGGCGGTGCAAAGATGCAGGATAGCATTGGCCATAGGGCAATAATGGCAAGGAGCTTTCCCCACCCTTACAGTTTCTGCCTCTGCACACTCAACCAGTCTACAGTTCCACTGGAAGATATAGGAACCAGAGGGTCTTGGACTCTTGCACAGCAGGTATATGCACTCTCACTAAAACTGTTTTACAATAGGTTTCATGCAATGCAGCGCGACTATGAAACTTGCTCTCCTGGGAGGATTCCAGAATGTTTCCTGGTTACCGTGGCAGGACCGTTGCCTGTTTGTGAATTGCTAGGAGATATTCTCTGTGTTTTCCCCTGTATTGTGTTGTATTCTTGTGTTTTACCTGCTCCCAGTTAGGGAGAGCTCAATGCAAACGGGTTCCGTTCACCTCCCGAATGGGGACCACCAAGCAACCTCATTTAGAATGTTGTCTTAGAATGTTCACACCTTGTAACGAGGTGTCAAAACCACAAACCGCAAGGAAAGCCTGGGTGGCGGCCCGTTTGTTAGACAAATGCCATCTCGGGTGAGCATTCATGGATTGGTTCCTGAACAAGGACCTCCTCATTGCACCTTGGAATGTTCACACCAATCAATTAGAATGTTGGCAACAACATAAGTGTGAAACCGCAAGGGAATTAATAAGTGGGCGGCCACCGTTCGCATACACGAGCGGCAGCCAGGGGGAGCATTCATGTCCTGAAAGGAGGCACCCAGGGACCCTGTGGCGGTTACCGTTCTGGGCGTACCTGAAGTTGGTGGGGACACTCTCTTGGGGACAATGGCAGGTTGGCAGGCTTTCTGTGGCTGGGACTCCCAGGTACAGAGGCTCATGAGATGAAGACCCACCGGATGTGGGAAACCCTGAGGATGGGTGGCGGGAACAGGGTACAAAGGGACTGAAGACCCCTGGGAGGGGACATTGTCGTTATAACAGAGTGGGAAATGGGTCTCTCCGTACTATAACTGATTCCCTTCCAGGAACAAGACGTGACTGAACAAGGACAACCAGGCGAGTGGTCAGTAGGCCGGCTACAGTTACGTCTTATTCAATCACTATTTAAAGTGCAGCTCTGGGCCTTTCTTGTTCCCGAGTACTTCGTTCTATTTTGTACATGTTCACTGAGTCTGTTATTTTGACCCGGCTTGCCTTGACTTCACTTCTGCTCTCCTGCCCTTGTCTACTTAACCAGGCCTGTTTACGTTCCTCTGTGCTCCTCTCCTTGTCTGTAGCCTTCTCTTATTCTAATCCTACTATTTCCGAATTCCTGCTTTACGCTAGCCCGGACACTATAGTTTGGTAATATGTCTCTTTCTATCCCTCTGTTAGATCACTGCCTCTCACCTGAAAATCTTGTAGCCAACCATGGCAAACAGAGCAAGTCCCTCGGGTTCTGACCAAATACAGAAGAGTACTTGTTAGTATGGATCAGAACGCAAAGATGAGCAGGAGAGCCTCCCTCCAGTAATGAAGCAACGCCAAATGCTTTACCAGAACTTAATCTTCACCTACCTGTTGTTGCAGAAGACTCTGGATATATTCAACTGTACAGATCACCCCGGTGCGTCCACACCCTGCACTGCAAGAAGGGGAGCAAGCACATGTTACTGGCATGCATCCAACTTAAAGCCATTCTACTCCGTGCCATACAGAATAATTACATCATACTCTGTGCCATACAGAATAATTACATCATACTCCATGCCATACAGAATAATTACATCATACTCCGTGCCATACAGAATAATTACATCCTGCTCTGTGCCATACAGAATAATTACATCCTGCTCCGTGCCATACAGAATAATTACATCCTGCTCCGTGCCATACAGAATAATTACATCCTGCTCCGTGCCATACAGAATAATTACATCATACTCCGTGCCATACAGAATAATTACATCATACTCCGTGCCATACAGAATAATTACATCATACTCCGTGCCATACAGAATAATTACATCATACTCCGTGCCATACAGAATAATTACATCCTGCTCCGTGCCATACAGAATAATTACATCCTGCTCCGTGCCATACAGAATAATTACATCCAGCTCCGTGCCATACAGAATAATTACATCATACTCCGTGCCATACAGAATAATTACATCCTGCTCCGTGCCATACAGAATAATTACATCATACTCTGTGCCATACAGAATAATTACATCATACTCTGTGCCTTGAAACAAATGGAAGTTTGAAATTAAAAATATTCTTATTATCCAGCTATTACTACAAAATAGAATAGAGATTCTTGCACTCACCCACCTCACAATCACTTACCTGCAGTGCACACACATTGGCACGCATGTCTCTCCCTGATACTGGCGTACCAGTTGGATCATCTCCAGGAAACAGGTGTAGGAGTCTGGAATTCCACGATCAGGCCATGCCACGTACTGAAACTGCTGGAGCTCCCGCAGCTCCTACATTCGATAGAAGATAATTCTGTGTTTCATTAACAACATAACTTCCCGCCTCTTTAGATCATTCTGCCAGGGAGCTCTGTACCTGGCCTCCTACAAGGAGAGGGAGCTCTGTACCTGGCCTCCTACAAGGAGAGGGAGCTCTGTACCTGGCCTCCTACAAGGAGAGGGAGCTCTGTACCTGGCCTCCTACAAGGAGAGGGAGCTCTGTACCTGGCCTCCTACAAGGAGAGGGAGCTCTGTACCTGGCCTCCTACAAGGAGAGGGAGCTCTGTACAAAACTATGTGAACAGACTTGGTTCGTGGGATTTTATATTTCGTTTGGCAACCGAACAGGTGCATGAACCAGAGACCACCCAGGAGCTTGTTAAACCTAGTTGACCGTTTGTAACACTTTCCACCACAGCGTGAGGACTTGAGGACTGACTTAAAAAGGTAGGCAGGCGGGGGGCGGGGCCTGACAGCCAAGATGGCAAGTCGCACATCCTAAGAGCTCCTGCTACAACCGGCATAAGTGCGCTAAAACCGAGCAACAGAAACATGTTAGCAGCACAGGGTGACCAGGAACAAACACAGAACACCATGCCAAACAAAACGGTACCTGTCCGGCACCAGTACACTGCTGAAAAACCTCTACCGGCCATGCGGCCTAAATTAGAGAAAAGCCTGAAGCCCGGGAGAGGCGGACGATCTCCCGGCACGGGTCAAGCTCACAAACGAGAGCCCACTACAGCCCTGCTACCCCCCCCTCTGGACCGGCGGGGGACATCCCGGTCCTCGCTGGGGACGATTACCCCCACATCGCCCCCTGAACAAGCGACAAAACATGCAGCCAAACGGGAAAGACAGGACCTAGCCAAGATGGCGGCTCAGACACAGCCTATGACCAAGCGAACACCTACTAAGCCACCCAAGCACACATTAGAGTTTGTTAGCTGGCTAAGCACCTACCTCTGGGCAAAGTGTAAAGCCCAAAGACAGACTCACAAGCTAGCGATGAAAGAAGTGATGGCATGGATCCGCCCGGCTGCCCGGCGCCACCTGCAGGCGAACCCTCCTTGTAATTCCCTAGCGGCCCCACGACGGAAACAAAGCCGAAGCTCATCATGGCGGGAAACGGCGCCGGGGTCCTCGGATAGCACACACGACCCCATCCTCCAGATCGGGGCCTGCAGGCGCACCCAACCAACCTCCCACTCTGCGATACCAACAACCCTCAACCAGAAAAGCGCAACCCCGCACGCGAATACTCACAAAGCCGTCTGTGGCGCTGACCAGGACGCAGCGAGGCTGTTGGCTGGTGGGCGAAAATGGCGGACAGTCCCTCCACGGCCCACAGGAGAGGGAACCTCGAAGGGGCACATGTCCCGCCACGCTAGAAAAGGCATCGGGTGAAGAGAAACGGACTGATCCACACAGAGGCCCACGGCCTGCGACCCTGTTTGAGACGCAGGGATATTTACCCCATGCAGACGGAGACATAAAGTATCTCAGTTACCATCTCACCAAGGACTATGGACACTGAACAATGCTATGCTATCAGAAACACGGACTCAGCAAAAGTTGGTATCTTACAGACTAGCATAAAACACCTTAGTCCCACACTGGGGCAACCATGCTCGTCTGGATGGTCTCTCTCTTAAACCAGTCACACACGGATAAATGTTGTGCCGGAGGCCAGTTCAAAGCCAGAGGTCCTCAGATTTACCTAGCCTGGTTAGGAAGCCCCCACTAGGCTCCTATTGAGCCACGTTGTTTTAATGTTCTTCAAGCTGTTTTGTTTCCCGTAGGGGTGCCTTACTTATATTTGCCACATAACTTAGCCTCACAGAGCCATTTACAACTTGCATTTAATAATAATTTTACTAGCATATTTTCCTAGCCTGTAATATAGTAACCTGGTACCCCAGATCAAGACATCCTTATCTAAGCTAGTGTGCCATATTAGTTATGAAACCGATTCATTTAAGCTTGCACATCACTTATTTTCTTAACTTCCCATGAAAGCATGTTATTAACTATCTCAACGTATTCATAAGAGAAAATCCCTTTACCTTAGCAGTTAAAATGCCTACAACTTAGACACACCAGCTTGAAACAACACTCGACTGTCATATGCCTTGTCTATCATTGTTTGCATGTCACTTTTACTTTTATTTTTTTTAACTTAAAAATTGTGCACAGAACTTATTATACCATGTTACCACTTGTTGATATACGGTCTTGCATTGCTATTGTGGCATGACAGACCCGACTGTTTATCCATGCACGAATAAAAATAAAGAATTAAAAAAGGTAGGCAGGCAATGTAATAGAGCAGCAGGAAATGCTAGCAGAATGCTTGGTTGTATAGGGAGAGGTATTAGCAGTAGAAAGAGGGAAGTGCTCATGCCATTGTACAGAACACTGGTGAGACCTCACTTGGAGTATTGTACACAGTACTGGAGACCGTATCTTCAGAAGGATATTGATACCTTAGAGAGGGTTCAGAGAAGGGCTACTAAACTGGTGGATTGCGGGATAAAACTTACCAGGAAAGGTTAAAGGATCTTAACATGTATAGCTTGGAGGAAAGACGAGACAGGGGGGATATGATAGAAACATTTAAATATATAAAGGGAATCAACACAGTAAAGGAGGAGACTATATTTAAAAGAAGAAAAACTACCACAACAAGAGGACAGTCTTAAATTAGAGGGACAACGGTTTAAAAATAATATCAGGAAGTATTACTTTACTGAGAGGGTAGTGGATGCATGGAATTGGCTTCCAGGCAGTTGAAGTGGTAGTGGTTAACACAGTAAAGGAGTTTAAGCATGCGTGGGATAGGCATAAGGCTATCCTAACTATAAGATAAGGCCAGGGACTAATGAAAATATTTAGAAAATTGGGCAGACTAGATGGGCCGAATGGTTCTTATCTGCCGTCACATTATATGTTTCTATGTTCTAAGTGTTCGTCGGGGTGGGCGCTGTTCGCATGAATGACCACGAGGTGGCGGCCATCTTGTTCCCACGAACGCAGGCTGCGGTGTTTGGTCATCGAGTTCAGTGGCGAAAGTAACCTTACCACTGGTTTTTGGAGGAGCCTGTTTGCCAGCCTCCTGCCCTGTGACTATGGCCCTTGTGATAAAACCTGGTTAAAACCACTGTTTGTACCTTTTGGACTTCTGACATTACTTACTCAGTGACACTTTAAACTCCCAAAGCGGCATTCGAACAACCGCATGAACCAGAGACCACCCTGGAGCTTGTTAACACTTGGAAAGTTAACAACTTGGAACGTTTCTCACCGCAGTGTTCTAATTGTTCATCTGGGTGGCCGCAATTCCTACGAACAACCACGAGGTGGCGGCAATCGTGTTTGGGCATGAATCTCATGGAACTAAAAATCGGATACAGAAACTACCGAACACCACTGGACTTCCATCATCGCCTGCGTACGTTTCTATACAACTTAGAAGGGCACTGTTCGGTGGGATCATTAGTCTAGATGAGGAGAACACGCTCCGGGGTAAGACTATTGACTGTTCGTTTTCAAACTACCGAACTAAAACGACGGCAAGCCCTGATTCTCTGGAACTGTTTTGGGCATGGGACAATGCGTGCGGTTGGTCAAAATGTGACTTCCATAGAATTCCTGAATTGATCTGGGTGATTTTTGGATATGTTGGTCACCTAGATCAGGGCTATCAGGGGATGTAATAATTGTGGGGATTTTGTGTGTTTTATAAAAATGCGTTTTTTCTGCCTGGAGATAATTGAGTTATTACAGTATCTGACTCAATTATCTCCCAGGCAGAGGGGAGGGATTGTATGCTACGTGTGAGAGTGTCATGCCTTGTAACCTTACGGTTATTGGCCTGTGACTTTGTAAATCAGTCTACCATCAGGTACGTGTGGGCGTACCTCTTGCATGGGAATTGTCATAAGGCCAGTGTGGCTCCCATTAAAGTGAGACTCTTTTTACCCCTTCATAAAGTCTTGGTTTATGTTCGGGAATTGGAGAACTATATTCACTCTGGGGATTGCTACATCACAATACTCCCCTGAGTATAATCACTATCTCTTACAAGAGCTGTTTTTGCTACGCTCTCTGGACTAGGAGAGGTCTACCCGATGGAAGCTGGATCCAGGTCTTAGGTCCAGGGTGGGTGGAGGACGGCGAGACCCCAGCCAAGCTGCGGCGGTTAAGGGGCTACAGTGCTGATGGTGTCTGGTGGAGTGCTTGGAGTCCTTCGTCACCACTAGGAGCATCAACTAATGGAGGCACCCGGTTGGGGTGCCTGGCAGTCCTTCACAAACGGTTTGAAAGTGAAACTCGCGAACAAGGGCTGGACTTCCAGGATTGCCTACATTCGGTTCTGCACAACTTAGAAGGGCACTGTTCAGTGGAAACGTTCCCACGAACAAGGGGAACAAGCTCCAGGGTAAGAACATTGATGGGTAGTTTGTTTGGTTTTTAGACTACTGAACTAGACCGACAGCAAGCCCTGATTCTCTGGTCAAATTATGACTTCCAGGAAATTCCAGAACCCCTGCTCTGATCTGGGTAATTTTTGGATATGTTGGTCACCCAGATCGGGGCTATCAGAGATGTAACTTTCGTGGGGTTTTGCAAAAAATTATGTTTTCTGTGTCTGGAGATAATGGAGTTAATACAGTGCTTGACTCAATTATGGCACAGGGGAGGGATTATCCTGTTTTCTGTGGGCGTGTCCTGGACCTGAGAGCCAATGTAAATACTTTGTCATGGTCTACTCTCAGGTCCAGTGGGGAATGCCCATGGAATAGGTTAAAGTAAACGCCTTTCATGGGAACCTGCATAGAAGGCCAGTTGTGGCTACCAAAAAAACAGTTCACCCTCAACACAGAGCCTCATCTCATGCTTGTAGGGAACCGCTATACCAGCTATAATCCCTGCTCCTGTGATTGGTCTTTGGATTGCTATAATCACTAGCTCTTGTAAGAGCTACACTGCTATACTCTCTTGGAGGAGAGGTCTTCTCACTAGGAGCTGGATCCAGGGACGGCGAAACCCCAGGCAAGCTGTGGAGGCTTAGGGGCTACAGTGCTAATGGTACTCAGCAACATCTAGGAAGCAGTAATTGGCGGAGGCACACAGTTAGGGTGCCAGGCGGTCAGTCACTGCTAAGTTCAATGCCGTAAGACGTTATAGTGGTAAATAGGGGAACTCTGTATCCGGCCTCCTACAAGGATGGGGGAGCTCGGTCCCTGTACCATGTAAACTTATACTCACGTCTTGGAATGTGACATGGAGTTTTCGGCACACAACCTCTGCATTCACTTGAATGGTCTCTGCCTGTTAAAAGAGCAGAGAATCTGATTATGGAGCTGGGAGAGTATTGGGTCAGAGATTTTACATGGTCAAGATTTAATAACAAGTGAATAGTTATTAAATCCTGCCAAAGTCACATGAAATCAATGCGCCATTGAATCTGTATTCATTTTTTTTTCAGCTAATTGGAGAAGGCAGACACAGAATCCACCCCAACTGTATGAGTGACTGTTAGCGCCTCACTGTTCTATTCACCAAGAGCTATGGAGCAAACAAGAGACACTTACCGTGCAGATGGAGAATGGCCCAAACTGTGCAGGCCCCTCGTCCAGAGACCAGTAACGCTCACACTTTTTCTATGGAAGAGTAATTAGAACACAGTAGAAGATGATTCATTATTCATTAAATCCCAGAACAAAGACCAAACCTTGTTTCTAAGGACAAAACCCTAAACAGGAGACACAATCCTACCCACAAACCCTGGCTCTAACTCGAATGCAAACCAAGTTTTAAACACGGATCTCAATTATAATCGCACACCCCAGCTTCAACCATGAAGTACCCAAAATCTAACCATCAAAAAAGCACAAAAATGTATGATACAATATTTACTCACCTTCCCATGCTCCACCTCTCGGCAAGCCATCACTATTACCTGGAAAAGACAGGCAGAGTAAGCAGGTAACATTCAGGCCCTCCTTCCATCCCTCACACCACGCAGGGGACACTCAGGCCGTCCTTCCATCCCTCACACCACGCAGGGGACACTCAGGCCGTCCTTCCATCCCTCACACCACGCAGGTGACACTCAGGCCGTCTTTCCATCCCTCACACCACGCAGGTGACACTCAG
>OW240923.1:120119625-120244836 GCA_933207985.1 Pelobates cultripes | reverse complement strand
CAGTACAGGGAGTTCCTGCTTAACCCTCAAAGTGAAGTGTCGTCTCATTCTTGGGGGGAATTTGACTGTATGCCGATTGCCAGGAGTGTAAGCTGTTCGTAGGGCTTTTCCTGTTCGGCTGCTTCCAGGGTTCGTGTGTCTGCTGTTCGAGAGTTGGTGAATACGTGCAGTTTGGAGTTCGGGAGGTTGGTGATTGTATTAGCTGCTGGTCTATCTGGAAGGGGATTATCGCCTAAATGGTCTTTATCCCCTTGTGAGCGAAACGGTCCGTTACAATGACATAAACTTAAAACTGACTTTTGAGATTGAAGATCAAAAACTCAATTTCCTAGACGTTACTATTGAACTAACAGAGGAAAATCGTCTGGCCACTACCCTATATAGAAAACCAACTGCCACAAACTATTTTCTTAATTGGAAGAGTCATCATCCTTCACCTCTCAAAAAAGGCATATCTGTAGAGCAATACCTACGACTGAGGAGACATTGCTCCTCAACAGAAGACTTTATAGCTAAAGCAAAAACTCTGAGAGAACACCTCAAAGCAAAAGGGTACCCAAATAAATGCCTGAAAAAAAAGCTAATTTGAGATCCCTGCTTACTTAAAGATCAAATCTACTCAGAGAAGACCAAGACACCAGGTTTGAACAATCTATAATCAGATGCACTGGCACCTTTGATGCTGGATGATATACAGTCAAAAATACATTAGAAAGATACTCGCCACTACTACACCAAGACCAGCATTTAAGGGAAGTTTTAACATCTCATGTTGCCATGACAGCCAGATGCGGATGTAACTTAAACAACATTTTGGTCCCTAATCACCTCTCCTGCAAATAAAGCAAAGTGGCTTAAAACGCCCGCGTGTGCCAATGCGGGCATTGTAAAGCATGTAAATATATTCGCAGACACTCCAAAACCTTCTCAAATTCAAGTGAAAATGAAACTTTTATGACAAACTTTCTTCAACTGCCAAACCTCAGGAATAGTTTACGTTTTGACCTGTAGTTGTAACTTAAAATACGTGGGAAAAACAAGCAGAGCGTTTAAAAAGCGAATTTTAGAACATGTTAATTTGATTAACCCTTCCAGACTTATTGACACCCCAATGTCCAAACATCTAAAGCTACAACATGGAGGCTCCTCCCAAGGGCTTCGTTTCAGTGGAATAGAAAAATTAAACCTGGGCCCAAGGAAAGGCGACCTGGATAAGAAACTACTCCAGAGAGAATGTTTCTGGATTTACAAATTAAAAACATTATCTCCGTCTAGATTAAATGAAGGATTTTCATACACTTCATTTACATCTGATTAAACATTTGCCCTATAACTTATAATGCACTTTTTTAAATATAAATATGGATATACCACCATTAAATGAATGTACAGCACTTCTTTATAATCAAAACAACTTTATAATTTTCCCTCTGTAAATCCACCCCTTTTCACTTTTAGACCTGATTTATTTATCTCCATTGGACATATAACTGTACATCTACTAAATATACGATCATTAAGACGTTGGCTTACATCTAAGACTGACATCACCCATAGATTAGCCCTCTCTATCAAAATATATATCTAGACACATTTCTCCCCTATATTTTGACAACCTCAAGACTCAGCCCAGTATATCGCTGAACTTTTTGCTGTATTGGTTTAATAATAAAATTGATACAGAAGGGCTTAGTAGCCCCCATAGTTTGAAAAAAACATCTATCTAAACATTAAATGACCACTATAGTGCCACTATAGGGCTCTGGGGAGAGGAAAGGGGTTATACTTACCTTTATTCCAGCGCCGGGCGGTGAGCTCTCCTCCTTCTCTCCGCCTCTGATCCTCCTCTTCGGCTGAATGCGCATGTGCGGCAGGAGCTGCGCACGAATTCAGCTGGTCTCATAGGAAAGCATTTACAATGCTTTCCTATGGACGCTTGCGTCTTCTCACTGTGATTTTCACAGTGAGAAGCACGCAAGCGCCTCTAGTGGCTGTCAATGAGACAACCACTAGAGGATTTGGAGGCTGAATTAACCCTATTATAAACATAGCAGTTTCTCTGAAACTGCTATGTTTATAAAAAAAGGGTTAATCCTAGAGGGACCTGGCACCCAGACCACTTCATTAAGCTGAAGTGATCTGGGTGCCTAGAGTGGTCCTTTAAACATATAGATTAAGGTATAGTTAATAGACGTTCACACAGTATATCCCTAAATGGGGTTAATTCCATCAAATAAATAGACCTGCATTATAGATAAGACTGTAAAGATAGGCTGTTTTAACCGTTTATTAGATATAAGACAGAGGGGGTTACTCTCTTCAGTAAATAGATAGACACCCTAGAGAAGATTCTAATGAGATGACGACCTAATAGTACACTAGACATACCAAACCTTATACGATGGGTTGTTATACTTTTAGTTTGGCATCCTAGATATAGGTGCAAACAAGACATAGTTTCAAATGCACATTGGACATTGCATTGAAAGGGTTAATCCTCTCAAGTGAGTCACATATGACGATCTGTCCTCAGATTGGAGCTTACAAAAGAGGTACTTTGCATAATCAATTGCTCTACTATTCAGGACACACCCTTTAATGATGTGGCACTACCAGATTGTCTTACCATCCGGTTTCCACGTAGGATGATAGGTTTAAAAGGGACGTTGTGGTCAGTTCACTCTTGACCCCTGACGAAGGTGCACATGTCCGTGCACCGAAACGTGCGTCAGGCATTCTTTCTTTTCTCACAGGGCACTTAAGCACTTGGAACACAATGGTGCAGCTTAAGCAGCATGGTTTCGATATATTAGCACTTTTTAAAGTTTTATTTCCTATTTCTTTTTCCTCTGACTATTCAGTTAGATTAACAGGTAGAGAGGCTTTATCTATATCTAATTCTGTCTGTTTTTTTTTCAATAATCCTTATTACAAGCTGCATTATTTTGTGCTCTTCTTGAGCCAATATATATATCACTTTGTATCAGCTATACCGATTGGCAACATTACTTACATTCAGCAACTTTAATTACGCCCTCTCCCTTTATCTTTGATCTAATTTAATTACATTTAACTTGTATCGGATTCCCCTACAGAGGCATACCTGAATAAAGCTTGATAAGATAGGAGAATTGGATCTAATGGAGCTAATTTTTATAGTCAGAGACTTAGCCGAAAGGGCTTTGGATTACAAATCTGACCACAACCACTTTGTGGTGAAGTGTTTCACATTCAGTATATACACTCTATTTCCAGATAGCACCTACATACAGAGTGTCCTCTCTGGTGGGAGTTATAATTTTATTTCATTGATGAATAGGGGTTAAGCCCCGAGACACTACTGGAGAGTCTTTTTGGTGCTCTACTTTCAGAGTGGGAGATTCTGCAAGTGCAGACCTCCCTACTCTGAACAACCCTTTATATACATTTTGGAGTTAAATCACTTTTGTTTCTGTTTGTGCAGCCCTAGCCGCACCATCCCTGGCTGGGACTGACACAGCCTGCATGATAACAAAATGGTTTAATTTTCAATCAGATGTAGCTTACTTTATACATTTTATCTCCTGCTCTGTAAATTGAACTTTAATTACATACAGTAAACTCCTGCAGGGTTATGCAAGCTATTCACAGAGCAGGAGATAAGACATTCTAAATTAGACAGAATTTGCAATAAAGGAAGTGTAAACATTAGATGACTCTTCATAGGAAGTGTTTAGGAAGGCTATGTAAGTCACATACAGGGAGTTGTGTCCAGGGTTGCATAAACAAAGTGATTTAACTCCTAAATGGCAGAGAATTGAACCGTGAAACTGCAAGATCTATACACCAAAACTGCTTCATTAAGCTAAAGTTGTTTTGGTGACTATAATGTCCCTTTGAAAATAGTTTTGTGGAGACAGTTGTCTTTTAAATCAACTCTTTTTCCCGCAATCCACAGTAACACAAACACTATGTGTGAGAACATCTTAGAATGCAGTTAAACTGCACTAGTAGAGAGATAGAAATAACAAGAGTTTAAATAAATAATTTCAGAATTGCTAGAACTGTCATTTTCTCCTAGCCTAACCTACTGTGACGAAATGCTGTCTTTCCCTCCCCTTTGTGTGATGCAAGCACAGATCGCACAAACTGAATGAACAAATGGCTCATGGAAAAATATTGTTCGTTACACCACTAGATTATTTGCTCCATTCTTCCATTTTGCCATTCAGAATGTAGACGAATTGCCAAATCATCAGATTTTCATCTATATTATTCTTTTTTGCCAAAATGAGCGGACATATTGTGATTTTAAATCTACGTTTAGTGATGTCCCGAACAGTTCACCACGGATGGCGAACATATGCGCTGTTCGGTCCGCCCCCTATGTCATCATTGAGTAAACTTTGACCCTGTACCTCACAGTCAGCAGGCACATTCCAGCCAATCAGCAGAAGACCCTCCCTCCCAGACCCTCCCACCTCCTGGACAGCATTCATTTTACATTCATTGTGAAGCTGCATTCTTAGTGAGCTGTCCAGGAGGTGGGAGGGTCTGGGAGGGAGGGTCTGCTGCTGATTGGCTGGAATGTGTCTGCTGACTGTGAGGTACAGGGTCAAAGTTTACTCAATGATGACGAATAGGGGGTGGACCGAACAGTGCATATGTTCGCCATCCGGCGAACCGTTCGGGACATCACTATCTACGTTTACTGTTACCCATATGTTCAGCAATCCTAGATTTTTGTTGTTGTTTTTTTTTTGTTTTTTTTTTTTATTCTTTATTTTTCTTGTGCATATGATGACAACAAGCATGCAGAGCCACAACAGCATCTACATGCGTTTTCAAGACATTTCAAAAGTGTGGCAGTTTGATCGGCACATTTTTTACAAACTGGAAATGAATTATGTAACATTGTTCTCAGGTCTCCACATCTTACTGTTAAGTGAATATATTCCCAGATGACTCCCTGCTAGGAGTAAAATTTGCTAAAAAAACCCCAACAATTCCAGAAGTCTATCTAGGTACAAAACAGCAAGGTAAATAGTGCCTAAGATTGTGTTACGATGCAAAAACAGTTACAATATCACCTGGCCTCATGCAATGTCAGCCATATTGCAATGCCAATTCTGAGTTGACAAAATTAGATTATTTTATATCTGGATAAAAGAAAAATGAGTTAGTAAGAGAACCTGGTTTTCGAATGATTGATTGCAATCTTGTGTTAATGGAAAATGGGTCAATCAAGGAAAAGATCAATGGGCAATTGACCACCCACTCACCCCTTCCACCATAATAAGAACAAAACTGTCAAACTCATCCAATGTACAGCATCAGTGCCCTATCAGCTATCCCCAACTGTGTCTGCAAAGCAAACACTGCACGACTCAAGACATTGGTAAAAAGAGGAAGCATCAGGAGGAGTAATTTAATTATTTTACACCACCACCGCATGTTAGGATAATTTATTTGCACAATGAGTTATAAAAAGACACCACACTCAATATAGGCAGAAACTGCAGCTACGCATTGTGTTTATTACTAAAGAAAGAATATTGCAATTATCAAAGCACAAGCAGTGGCAAATCAAAAAATCCATCTCTTATTAGAAATCAAATTAAAAAAACTAGTGAATGATATTCGATGCAAGTGGCACTTGAAGACGTAGCTAGGCCAGATTAAATTTTTTTAATCCCTTTTTTAATTTGCTGGATGATGAAGGGTTCAACTGTTCCTGTGAACCTGATTATGCTGGCTACTGGCACTATCCTCATCATCCCCACTGCCCTGCCTAGGGGTGGTGGTAGTAGTGGAGGAGGTAGGGCTGGTGATAGGTTGCAACAACTGCCAAGAATCCAATACAGCACCAGTACACCTGCTGTCTGCACTACTACTCAGAGCCGGACTTATCATTAGGTAGAGTAGGGTCCTGCCTACAGGCACTGTGAAGAAACTACCCCTGTTATTTTGGTACTTTCATTTTTTTTCTGTTCGGTAGATAAAACTACCGAACACCGACCGTCCCCCTGGCTCATTTACTTCAAAGCAAACTGTCAATTCAGTGCTCTCCCTGTGTGGCCGCCGTTCTTACCTTCTGGACCTGAGAGCCAATGGACTTACAGAATGTATTTTGTCACTGTCTCATCTCAGATGCAGTGGTGAATGCCCCTGGAATATGTCAACTGAAACCATGTGCATTGTTCACTGCATAAAAGCCAGGCGGTTAGCCTGAATAAAGCATTCCTGTTATACCCTTCATCTAGTTTAGCTTTTTTGATGTTTGGGTACCTGTCTACTTTGCTGGGAGAATATACTTGGTGGCTCTAATTCGTCTGGAGAAACGTTCAAATCAATACCTGCGAGCTATAATCACTCAGGATCTAGCAGTTTGGGAGAAAATAGGTGAACGGGTACCTGCAATACCAGCGTGCGTTACAATTGGTGGCAATCCTATCCGGAATGGACGTCCCGAACTAAAGGAGAAGTGAATGGCTCAGCAATACGAACTACTGAAATGATCTACATTGAAAGACTTACTGGAAGCTCGAGGCATAGTGGCAAGTAATCAGACAAAAGCCACGTTAATCGCCGAATTGATACAGAGCGACAGAGCCAGTAACATGGAAATGGAGCACCTGGAGGAAACAGAACTTCAAAAGGACGTGAGATGGATGCTCAGTATGTTGGGTGCCAATCCTTCGCAGGACGCTGCCATACAAGTCATGGCACAAGCAGGGGAGGCGCAGAGAGATCGTGAGGCAAGAGTAAGATCGCTGCAAGGGGATTTGCTAGCATCCCCAGGAGGTACAAATGGGCAACCACGGAAGGTGAACTATGCTGCCTTCAAAGCATTTACTGATAGTGAAATGGATATCGACAGCTATCTGCAAGACTTTGAGTGTCAGTGTGCTTTGAAGGGGCTAGACACAACAAATTGGGCTGTGGTTCTCAGCAGCAAACTCTCAGGACGGGCAGTGGAGGCTTACAGAGCTGTAATCACTCAGGCTCTAGCAGTTTGGGAGAAAATAGATGAACGGTTACCTGCAATACCAGCGTGCGTTACAGGCGCCTTTTCACCATGTGCCTTTTTTGGAGCTTATATGCTATGTATGGTATATAAATGATAGTGTATTGTGTAAACACAACTTTATTCAGCAAAATAGGAGTTTGAGTGGCATAATGGGTTAGTGTTAGTGGATTTAATGCTATAACGTGCAGACACACTGACACACAAATACAGACAATAAAATACATGCAGACACACTTACACACAAATACAGACAATGACACACATGCAGACACACTGACACACAAATACAGACAATGACACATGCAGACACACTGACACACAAATACAGACAATGACACATGCAGACACACTGACTTTAATGATGACTTCTGTAGCTAAATCAATTGGAAATATTTTTCAACAGTAATGAAACATCTGGGAAGCTTATTAAATTGAGGCCTGCTTGGAAAAGATTTAACAAAGAGGGCTTGACTTAATATATACATTTTTCAGATGATTTATTATATTTGGATAAACTTTTGAAATTATTTAATATTTTAAAATATATATATATTAATTGTACACAACATATATAATTTATTATACACCGTTATCATCAACATCAGTATTTTACAAGACATATATCCAATTATCCATGACATACTTCACTCATATAAAAAAATATAGAAACAATGTGAAGGATGGGGAAAAGGATAAATAAAGGGAAATTGAAAGGGGGAAAAGGAGGAAACTGGGGCTGGATAATCTGAATGGTTAATCATCATGACTTATTTAGAAACTTGAACTCACAATTGATTGTTATTTTATCTGCTTGTTTTTGTTACGGTAGGCATTATTGATAATCTCGACTGATGGGAACAGCTGTCGGAACATCTACAAAACCTGGTTATGTAATCTTCCAAGACAATACCTTGTTATAATCACCTAAGCAAGATCTTTTTTTTATTTATCTATCCCATTTCGACCAGGATTCCTTCCAAAACGTTTTTGTAGTTTAATTTCTCTAGCCATTTGTTCATAAAGTATGTTTTTTTCTACAATTTGTATACATCATGCTCTACCTATAGCTGTTAAAGCTGCTATAATTATATGAGATATTAAATATTGTACTATTAAAGTAAGATTTTTAGGAAGAATATGTTTCAGGGATATTAGAAAGTTCCACTTCTGTGCATTTATATCATTTTGCTAATTTCCATCCAAAATTGTATATAGTGCCTATCTCCGATAGACATCTCCAACATTTATCTGAGGGTTTAGGGTTTGCATGTTTTAACCCAACTGGGACCATGTACCATCTATAATAATATCTTCCTTGTAAGTTCTGTATGATTAGTGCACATGGTAGAAAATGTATGACCTGCTTTCCATAAGGAGTCGCTTAAGGTACCCCCCAAGTCCCTTTCCCAAGATTTAATAAAAGATGGCTTATCAAAATTAGAGTAAGCAATATCTTCTGCATATAATATTACAATTAATTTTTGAGGGGTTTTTCATTTCAAACAGATTTTTTCAATGTCTGTCAGCTGCTGTCCATTTACATTTTTCCGAGGATTTACACAATATTTCAAAAGCCAAGAATACATTTGTAAATAGGAAAATGTAGCTATGTTTGAGATACCATAGTTCCTTTTATGTATTTTAAAATCAAGAAATTGGTTGTTGTTGAAAAGCTGATATATAAGTGTGATTCCTGACCATTGCTATATTTTAAAATTAAAAACTAAAATAAAAACAGCTAACGCAGCTATAGGTAACGCAGGTGATATATATGTGGGTGGGTCACTTTTACGGCAATGTTTGAAGTGTGAGGATTGTAGTAGGAAGCACATTAGCATATTTTGGTGTTAATTCTTTAGGTATCCACACAAATAATAACACTTCTTATTAGCTGCTTTATAATAAGAGTGTATATGGAGTATGTCTCCTTTTTGATAAGGTTTATATAGTAGGGCAGCCGCCACCCTCGGTCGTATGTTGGCCCATATGAAAGAGTTGATTATGTTTTGTGTCTCTTTGACAAAAGTAGATGGAAGAGTGTATAGGAAGCGTTCTGAATAAATATGGAAGTTTTAATATTTGTGATGGTTTTTATTTTTATGGAGAACAAAAAAATGGGTTGCAAGAGTATACTGAGGACGGGCAGCAGCTGAAGTAGCCTGCCCTTCGGTGGGTCCCCGCTCAGAACTCAAGCTGGTTTTTGCTCATCTTGTGCCATTACAGAGAGAACATATCTAAAGCACATCAGACTGGTCCCACCCATACGGGCAGACCAGATCCGAAATGCCAGCAAGTTCTCCCTGCACGAGAGATACAGCAACCCCAGACGATCGTTTCAGCCTTGTTAGGCATCATCAGTGAGGCATAGCTGATATCTCCCTAGGCACCATGAGCAAGGGGTCCACGTCTGGATTATCCCTTTAAACTTGTGGAGAACAAAAAAATGGGTTGCAAGAGTATACTGAGAACGGACAGCAGCTCAAGTAGCCTGCCCTTCGGTGGGTCCCCGCTCAGATCTCAAGCTGGTTTTTGCTCATCTTGTGCCATTACAGAGAGAACATATCTGAAGCACATCAGACTGGTCCCACTCATACGGGCAGTCCAGATCCGAAATGCCAGCAAGTTCTCCCTGTACGAGAGATACAGCAACCCCAGATGATCGTTTCAGCCTTGTTAGGCATCATCAGTGAAGCATAGCTGACTGTCTTGCTGTACAGACATGTGTCTGCAGAGCTCCTTACCAGTATCAGGACAAAAGAGGCAATTTGCAAGAATCAGCTCCCACAGGCGACTCTATCCATGTTTTCCCCAACAGATGACAACATGGGGCGTGTTAATACAAAGTTTTGCTTCCCAGATGTCAGGATTACTGTTTGATCCAGCACGTAGAACTGTACAGCACGGATGACAAATAAGTAACGTATTACCGGTCCTTAGAATGGCCGGATTTAACGTACAAAGAATAGTCAAAAATACTAGCCGAGGTCAGGGAACACAGAAAGGGACACAGCGATGAGGAAAGCCAGGAGTCAGGATACCAGAATATAGAGAAGTCAATAAACAAAGCCAAAGTCAAAAACCAGGTAGAAAACTATAAACAGGAACGCGCTCTCAGACAACCACAAGGGAAACCACGACAGGGCACTGAGCAGGCTGAGAACTGGGCCTAAATACCCCTCCTTTAGTTCTGATAGGCTGTAACCGGCCTTTGACCCCAAAGTCAGTTACCAGGTTTCATTTGCATAATTGCTGCTCAGCATTAACCCTTCTGTGGATTAGGTTGCTGCTCGGCACAACTTTTCCTGTGTGGACAGTAAATGTCATTAATCACTTTTCTCTAAGCGGATGAATACATGACACCAGGTTTCATTTGCACAATTACTGCTCAGCATTAACCCTTCTGTGGATTAGGTTGCTGCTCGGCACAACTTTTCCTGTGTGGACAGTAAATGTCATTAACCACATTTCTATAAGCGGATGAATATGTGACATTACCCCCCACCTGAAGAACGCCCACCGGGCGGACAGGACCAGGCTTGAGAGGAAATTTAGCGTGAAAAGCGCGGATCTTACGGCCCGCATGCAGGTCAGGAGCCGAAACCCAAGAACGATCAGCAGGACCGTAACCTTTCCAAACAACCAAGTACTGTAAAGTGCCCCGAGAAAACCTAGAATCCACGATAGAAGATACCTCATACTCTTCCTGACCACCCACCACCACCGGAGGGGGAGGAACACAAGGAACAGTATATCTATTGCAGACAAGAGGTTTGAGTAAGGACACATGAAAAGTGTTGGGAATCCCTAAAGATGCAGGAAGAGCCAGAGAGTAAGACACTGGATTGATCCTACGAAGCACTCTATAGGGACCAAGGAATCTGGGGGCAAACTTCATGCTAGGGACCTTAAGCTTGATGTTGCGAGATGACAACCAAACCCGGTCCCCCACTTGGTACACCGGGTTGGCACTCCTACGCTTATCAGCAAAATGTTTGAAGCGTTCAGCAGCAGCCCCTAGAGCAGTTTGAACCTTAACCCAGGTATCCCGAATGGAGGCCAGACGCTCATCCAGAGCAGGAATGGCAGTATCAGAAAATACCGCAGGGAGAACCGTAGGATGCCTACCATTATTGACAAAAAATGGACTGTGCCCAGAGGAGTCATGAACAGCATTGTTTCTAGCGAACTCGGCCCACGGGAGTAGTTCGGACCAATTGTCTTGTGTGCTATTAATAAAACAACGCAAATAAACTTCTAATGACTGGTTAGCCCTCTCAGCTGTACCATTGGTCTGTGGATGGTAGGAGGAGGAGAAGGAGAGATCAATCCCCAATTGTTTACTGAACGCCCTCCAGAACCTGGACACAAACTGAGAGCCCCTATCAGACACAATATTGTGGGGGATGCCATGCAAACGGACAATTTCACGTATGAAAATTAGGACCAAATCTTGCGAAGATGGCAACTTCTTGAGAGGAATGAAGTGAGCCATCTTAGAAAATCGGTCTACAACCATGAGAATAGTAGTGAACCCAGCAGAGCTAGGAAGCTCAACAATAAAGTCCATGGATAGGTGGGACCATGGAATCTCAGGAACAGGAAGAGGCTGCAACAGGCCACAAGGAAGTGCATGAGTCACCTTAGAAACTGCACACACAGAACATGCCTGCACATACTCCTTTACATCTTTCCTGAGTGAATCCCACCAAAATGATCTAGTGATCGCGGCAGTGGACTTATTGATGCCCGGGTGTCCAGCAGTTATATTGTCATGGAACACTTTTATGATATTAACCCTTTCACATAGGGGAACGAACAGTTTATCACACGGTTTACCACTGGGCGCCTGAGGCTGGGCCTCCAGTATGGTGCCAAGCAGTGGAGAAGACAGTGAGAGGACAGTAGTAGCAATAATACACTCTGCTGGAATAATAGGAGATGTCATCTGTTCTGGAGCTGACTCATTATCAAATTGCCTGGACAAGGCATCAGCCTTGGTATTTTTAGAACCAGGTCTATAAGTAATGAGAAAGTTAAAACGTGAAAGGAACAGTGACCATCTAGCCTGTCTGGAAGACAAACGTTTGGCATCCCCTATATATGCCAGATTTTTGTGGTCGGTTATGATCAACAGGGGGTCCTTGGAACCCTCCAAAAGATGTCGCCACTCCTTGAGGGCAAGAATAATGGCCAACAGTTCTCTATTGCCAATATCATAGTTGCGCTCAGCAGGAGACATCTTTCTGGAGAAGTAGCCACAAGGATGCAATGGTGTTCCCTGGCTTTCTCTCTGAGAGAGAACAGCCCCTACCCCTGTCTCGGATGCATCAACCTCCAATATAAAAGGTTTACTGGTGTCAGGATGTTTTAGTATGTCCGCAGAGGCAAATCTTTGTTTAAGAGTCTCAAAAGCATTCACAGCCTCTTTGGACCATACCGTGCTACTAACCCCTTTGCGAGTCATATTTGTGATTGGGGCTATTACAGAAGAAAATCCCTTGATGAATCTTCTGTAATAGTTGGCAAAACCAATAAACCTTTGAATGGCTTTTAAACCAGAGGGTAATGGCCAGTGTAGTACAGCCTCTAGTTTTTTAGGATCCATTTGAAATCCCGATGCAGAGATGTTGTAACCCAAAAAGTGGACTTCAGGCTGGTCAAATATGCACTTTTCTAATTTACAATAAAGTTTATTTTTCAACAATGTCTGCAGAACCTGTTTCACATGGGAGTGGTGAGTTTGAAGATCAGGGGAATACACCAAAATATCGTCCAAATAAACCAAGACAAATGAGTAAATGAATTCCCTGAGTACATCATTTATAAAGTCTTGGAATACGGCCGGGGCGTTGCATAACCCAAATGGCATTACCAGATATTCATAGTGTCCACTACGGGTATTAAATGCCGTCTTCCACTCATGATTCTCTTTAATTCTAACCAAATTGTAAGCGCTCCTAAGGTCAAGCTTAGTAAATACTTTAGCTCCCTGAAGTCTATCGAACAATTCGGAAATGAGTGGAATAGGGTATGCATTTTTTACAGTGATTTTATTAAGTGCCCTGTAGTCTATGCAAGGGCGTAACTCACCACCCTTTTTCTCAACAAAAAAGAATCCTGCACCAGCTGGTGAGGATGACTTTCTTATGTGCCCTTTGCTCAAGGAATCTTTGATGTATTCCTCCATTATTTTACTCTCCTGGGGAGATAAGGCATAAACTGCCCCCTTAGGTGGCATAGCGCCTGGAAACAGGTTAATGGCACAGTCATATGCTCTGTGGGGAGGCAATACATCGGATTGAGCCTTGTTAAACACCTCCTGAAGTTCTCGGTATTGTATGGGAACTCCAGGAGTTTGGGGAGTGGTAGTGGGAAGGTCAATAGTATCCAATCTCTTTAGTACTGGTTTTATACATCTCCCCATACACTCTTTACCCCATTCTAATATCTCCCCATTAGCCCAGTCAATATAGGGATTGTGCTTACTCAGCCACGGAAACCCTAATATGATAGGACATGATGGAGAAGTAATAACCTGAAACGTCATCTCCTCCCTATGGGAGGCCCCAATGGAGATCGTAATAGGGACAGTTTCGTGGGTTATAAGCGGTTGTGTGAGTGGTCTACCATCAATAGCCTCTACAGCTAGCGGCGTAGGTCTCTCCCTGACCGGTATCTCATTACCCCTAATAAACTGGACATCAATAAAATTTCCAGCAGCACCTGAGTCCATTAGGGCACTGCAAGAAAACTTCTTGTTATCAATGGAAATAGATTATTATTATTATTATTATTATTATTATTGCCATTTATATAGCGCCAACAGATTCCGTAGCACTTTACAATATTATGAAAGGGGATTTAACTATAAATAGGACAATTACAAATAAACTTACAGGAACAATAGGTTGAAGAGGACCCTGCTCAATCGAGCTTACATTCTATAGGAGGTGAGGTGTAAAACACAATAGGACAGGAATGTGCAATCAAATAAGGTGGGTACCTCAAGGAGGAATCTACTTTTGTTTTTGTTAGAGGACAACTCCATCACACCTAAGATCTGTCCCCTTAAGGTTCTTAGGTGCGGAAGTTTTCCGGACGCACTGGACAATTAGTTATCATATGTCCCTTTCTACCGCAATATAGGCATAACCCCTCCCTTCTCCTATACTGTTTTTCGGCCTCTGACAGTCTAGTGACCCCCAACTGCATAGGTTCGGGTTCGGACTGTACAGGGAGGTTAGACAAAACAGGTTTAGAGAATTGAGGTGCTAGGGACATAGCCGTACGTCTGGTCTTGCTTCTGGTGACTTCTCTGAGTCTTAACCTATTATCAATATGCATGACAAACGTAATAAATTCGTTAAGACTCTTAGGTAATTCTTTAGCGGCTATCTTATCTAGTATAGTCTCTGAGAGACCCTTTTTGAATGCTGAGATTAACCCATTGTTAGTCCAGTCTACCTCGGAAGCTAAGGTACGGAATTCAATAGCATAATCCGAGATAGACCGGTTACCTTGTCTGATGTGCATTAGGGCAGTGGAGGCGTCATCCTCTCTACCCAATGGCTCAAACGTGAGCTTGAATTCGGCAAGGAATTCCTGGTAATTATGAGCTATGCTCCGATTACTCTCCCACAACGGATTAGCCCAGGCAAGGGCCTTGCCCTTTAATTGATTCATTAGATAACCAATTCTTGCTCTGTCCGTGGGGAATGACCCTGGTGAGGCCTCAAAATGGTACTCCACCTGATTAAGAAAACCCCTGCATTCCTGGATATTGCCATCAAACTGTAGGGATGGTGATAAGGAGATGCAAGGAGTCCTATTAACAGTGGGTGGAGGTACACAGGGTAGAGGTGCTATAGGAGGAGACGCTGCAGGCTGCAGATGCTCCGTTCTAGCGAGAAGCGTACTTAAAGCCTGAGTGAATTGATCCATGTGGTGATCATTCTCCTCTAATTTCCTCTCGCAAGCAGCTATGTGCTGACACAGTTCTACAGGATCTATGGCCATGTCGTAATGTCAGGATTACTGTTTGATCCAGCACGTAGAACTGTACAGCACGGATGACAAATAAGTAACGTATTACCGGTCCTTAGAATGGCCGGATTTAACGTACAAAGAATAGTCAAAAATACTAGCCGAGGTCAGGGAACACAGAAAGGGACACAGCGATGAGGAAAGCCAAGAGTCAGGATACCAGAATATAGAGAAGTCAATAAACAAAGCCAAAGTCAAAAACCAGGTAGAAAACTATAAACAGGAACGCGCTCTCAGACAACCACAAGGGAAACCACGACAGGGCACTGAGCAGGCTGAGAACTGGGCCTAAATACCCCTCCTTTAGTTCTGATAGGCTGTAACCGGCCTTTGACCCCAAAGTCAGTTACCAGGTTTCATTTGCATAATTGCTGCTCAGCATTAACCCTTCTGTGGATTAGGTTGCTGCTCGGCACAACTTTTCCTGTGTGGACAGTAAATGTCATTAACCACTTTTCTATAAGCGGATGAATACATGACACCAGGTTTCATTTGCACAATTACTGCTCAGCATTAACCCTTCTGTGGATTAGGTTGCTGCTCGGCACAACTTTTCCTGTGTGGACAGTAAATGTCATTAATCACTTTTCTATAAGCGGATGAATACATGACACCAGGTTTCATTTGCACAATTACTGCTCAGCATTAACCCTTCTGTGGATTAGGTTGCTGCTCGGCACAACTTTTCCTGTGTGGACAGTAAATGTCATTAACCACATTTCTATAAGCGGATGAATATGTGACACCAGAAACCTCTAAAATGTCTGATTTTCAGCTCTCATTTGAACAGCCTATGCCACCAGCTCTTTGATGGCTCCAGAGGCGCAGAGCAAGGATGAGGCCTCAGAGGTTACTGAGGGGCAGAATCTCACCTTCAATGGGTGCCTTCTACTGCAAGTCGGATTCCGATGAAGACTCTTTATTTGGAAAGCCGACCTCCTAGGCGCGCAGAAGGAGATGGGGGCTCTTAATTACTTTAGTATTACAGCAGTTGAATCTAGAGAAGGCACCAGAGAGCACCAACTCAAAGTCAAATGCATGAATTCAACAGGTCCAGAAACTTACAACATTTGCATCAAGACACAGAAGACGGAATATCTGTCTCCAAGGTAAACCAGAGCAAATTTGAGGAGACGGCTTAATACTTTTTATCCAGTGTCTACTGTCGCTGGCATAAAAGGTGGTACCGAACCAGGTGATACTATCCGTGTTCAGAATCTGTAAAGTTGCATCAGCCTCAGAAGATGCACCCAGGGACACTATAGCAGTGACTAGGGATGTGATAATTTTACTAGCTATCATGTCCCGCTCCAGACACCTTGGCACCGTACAACTTGAGGGAAGCACAGTGGCTGGCAATGGAGACCTCCCATTCACAGGCCTTGTGGTTTGGAGGCAGTTGACCCTAATTGCCAGGCAGCTCGGGGATGCAGCAATCAGATATCGTTGGGGAGTGGATGACTCCCTGGTGGATATGCGGGGAGACCAGACACTCACCTTGTCCGAGCAGCATTCCTCCAGAAGCTAAACCTGCCCACCATGTAATTTGAAGGGACTAGACAAGTTGGAACTTGGACACAACATAAGTGTCATAAGGTGGCCCTGTGCAGATAAAGTCCTAACCTACGTCTACACTAATACATACACATTAAAGCTCTACATCTTCCTACATAGACCTCTGTAGCTGTAAGCTAGATATGGATTAGCATGTACACACAGTGAGAGTTACTATTTATGCTTTGTTTTTTTTTCTGTTCCTTTATTTGTTTGCTTGCTAGTCTCCATTTTTGTTTTCGTTTCATGGGAGCAATATTCTAGTCTTATGTATACCAGAAACATAGCTATTCTTGTGCCTCAAGCAGACAACTGTTGCAAATTAATGTTTCTTTTATATCGACCTCATACCATGAACATTTTTTATTTTGAGTGCTTAAACACACAAATTGAATAAAACAACAAAACATTTTGGCATAATAGTTGGCACAGCACATTTAATAATTTGAGAGTTTATGTAATCGCTGATTCAGAGTGCTATTTGTCACTAAATCTGTATGTGGTTTGCTGTTTTCCAGGGAGGAAATGAAGCCAGAATCACAATCCACATCATGCCACAAATATGTCCTATTTTTTCTGCTAATTACATTATTTAGCTTCATTTTGTTAACCTACATCAACACCAATTGGTGCAGCCCAGATTTTGAGCCAACTCTGATTTTTACTAAGAAGGAAGGTATCATGACTATCTTGCTTTGGACATGGCCCTTTGGCGATCGCTTTACTCTAAACCACTGTGAAAAATCCGGTGAAGATCAGGGATGCTTCTTCACAGCAGATCACAACTATTACCTCACAGCTAATGCTGTCATTTTCCATCATAGAGATGTCTGTCAATCCAAGAAACAAATGCCCCAGATAGCTAGACCCCCAGAGCAATATTGGGTATGGTTCAATTTGGAATCACCCAGTCACTCTCCAAATTTAGGCTTCATGGACAATCTCATCAACCTCACCATGTCTTATCGAAGTGACTCTGATATCTTCACTCCTTATGGCTGGCTGGTGAAGAACAACATCAATCAGAACTTTACAATCCCTAAAAAGACCCTTTTGGCAGCCTGGGTAGTGAGCAACTGGAATCCAAGCTCCAAAAGAGTTAAATATTATCAGAAGCTAAAGAAACACATGCAGATTGATGTCTATGGTAGGCAACGTATGTTTTTGCCAAGGAAAGGTATGCAAGAAACCCTCTCTAGATACAAGTTCTATTTTGCTTTTGAGAATTCACAGCATAGAGACTATATCACTGAAAAGCTTTGGAGAAATGCCCTGCTATCTGGGGCTGTACCTGTCGTTCTTGGGCCACCCAGAGAAAACTATGAGAAGTTCATTCCTCAAGATTCATTTATCCATGTAGACGATTTCCCTAGCCCTAAAGGACTTGCTGACTACTTGCATGAGCTGGACAAAGACAAAGAGAGATACGAACAGTATTTCAAATGGAGGGCAAAACTATGGCCAATAGCTGTCAAACACCCTTGGAGGTCACATTACTGCAAAGCATGTAAAGGATTAAAGGAGGCCCCTGCCTATAGGACAATGCCTAGTCTTGTAACGTGGTACACATAAACATAATGACACTATTTTAAATTCTGAGGAAAATATCTATACAGAGACATTTAATGGGAATACATGAGAAGCACTGTCAATAATATGCACTGGTAATCTTACACATGTATCTGCAGATGTTAAATGCTATTGATGTATCACAGTTTGTATGGAGTTATGTGTTCTGACATTTTTGTAAGCTATATTAGGATTAGAAATTTTAGGATTTCATTAGAATTTACAAATTGAGCTCTCTTATAAGTATTTATAATAAAACTTGTAAGTGGTCAATTCATTACGCAGAGCTGGTTTTTAGGGGAAAAAAAATAAAATAAGGGAACTATGGTGAGTTCCTTCCCTTGAACATAAAATCTATTGTTTACAGCACTTTTAAGCAACATTTTTTGCAAGGTGGCTTGAGAGCTTGCCATCTAAAAGCTATAATTGAAAGTTGAATATGGTTATAAAGGGCTACGTACTAGAGTAAATAAAGTCACGTCTGGTGCTAATAGGCACAGACTGTTAAGATACCCCTTCTTCACCCCCCACCTCAAAAAAGAATGCACATAGCTGGACACTGCAGGCACAACAACAGAGATATATTATACTTTACAATTGCATATATATATATGTATATGTGCATATTACTGCTTGTCATGTTACTGCTTGTGTTTGATTACATAGTTACATAGCTAAGAAGAAACATGTGTCCATCAAGTTCAGCCTTTCTCACATATGTTTTTGCAGTTGAAGCGCTTTCCAATTTTGCAACAAACTATGAAAAAATTCCTTCTTGACCCCAAAATGGCAGTCAGATTTCTCATTGGATCAAGAAGCTGTTACTCCACTAATTAAAAATGATATCCCTGTTTTTATTTAAGTTTTTGCAAGTATTGCTCTTTAAACATACTTACAGACTCTAATAAAACCACCTCTTCAGGCAGATAATCCCCAATCCTTATTTTTCTTACTGTAAAAAACCTTATTCTTTGCCTTGTACTAAATCTCCTTTCTTCTAGTCTAAATGTGTAGCATTGTGTCCCATGTATAACTCTGTTTATAAATACATTTCCAGACAATTGTTTGTATTGGCCAGAAAATACAGTGCCCTCCACTAATATTGGCACCCTCGGTAAATAAAACAAAGAAGGCTGTAAAAAATGGTCTTCATTGTTTAACCTTTCAATATTTTGTTTAACTATACTCTGCTTTCATGGATATCAAACAAACAATTGCAAACCAAATGCCAGTTTTTCCCAGGAAACGCTTACACCTAACGTCCCTCAGGGGGCCAGCCTTTGGTGTAAAATCAGAGCCCCCTCTCTTGCCTCTAAACAGTTCACTTCTCCTTGTCACCTTGAATTGGAATGATGCCACCAAAACCAATTCCATCAAAGCTTTGATTGACTCAGGTGCAGCCAAGAATTTTAATGATTCCACTTTTGTCAAACAGTACAATAATTCCCTCCCAAGGGAGAAATGGACGCCCTTGGCTGTTGAAGATGGTAAACCTTTATGTTCTCCTATTACACTCATGAAACCAAGTTTTTACTTATGCCTACAGGGTTGCAGGTCATTGCTTCCCCTTCTTTTCAGATTGCCCTAGATTATTATTGGTTGCTTAAACACTGTCCTACGTTTTGATTGTGAATAAGTTGAAATAGTGTCATAAAGTCTGAAATGTCCAATGAATCACCAATGTCAATCCACTACGCACTATTAATCCTCCTACAGCTCCTCCCTTGTCTGTAGAATTACCTCTACAATACAAGTCCTTAAAAGCAGTGTTTGATAAAAACGAGCCTGACAAATTACCACCCCACAGACTGTAGGATTGTATGTTTGACTTTTTACCTGGTACTTTCCCTCCTAAAGGGAGAGCATGTCCTTTGTATCCTCAGGAAATGTCCTTTGTAACATTTTTTACATGTGATGTCCAATCTCTCTATACCATCATACCTCACAATATTGGATGTCAAGCAATTAAAGAGATTTTAACAAAAGAAGGGAATATAGCAGATATACAAATCGATTTTATTCTTGAAGGTATTAATATTATTTTGACAAATAATTATTTCTGGTTTCTCGATTCTTTTTATATGCAGAAAAGAGGTACATACATGGGGACTAGGTTTGCCCCCAGCTATGCAAACTTATTTATGGCACACTGGGAGTCTGAAGCTATTTACGGTGACCATGCCTGGAGGGAAAACCTGGTCTCTTATTTTAGATATATCGACAACCTCTTTTTTATTTGGGAAGGCCCAGAAGATTGTCTTATTACTTAACACTAACAATAAAGGCATTATTTTAACCTCTGAATACAGTAACGAACAAATCAACTTTTTAGATCTTAATATTTTTATTAATAATGGTCAAATACATACTAAAACATTTAAAAAAAAACTTTGTGTAAACACTGCAATTGACAAATCCAGTTGCCATTACCAACCATGGCTGGATAGTGCCCCCAAGAGTCAAATTTTAAGATTACGTAGAAACTGCTCACAACTGAATGATTTTAATGAACAAGCAGAATTTAAAAAAAATAAGTTTATTGAAAAGAACTACTCTGACTCAACCCTAACAGACACAATTAATGATATCCAACATAAAGACAGAGATGAACTGTTAACATATAAAACTAAAAATACAGATGGGCCTATGCCTCTCCCTATTATTTTTAATTACAATAATAAAAGTGGTCATATAAAAAAAGATCATAAAAAAAATTGGTATATTTTAAAACATGATGAAATCCTTAATAAAATTCTACCAGAACACCCTAATGTAGTATTCAGAGGAGCTCCTAATTTCAAATCAATCTTAACTAAGAATTTTACTAGGCAAATAAAAACCAAACCAGCTTTATCCTTATTCCCCAAAATTAAAGGTTACTGCAAATGCAAATCATGTTTAGTCTGTAGATCTACGGATTCATCATTACCATCTAAAATAACTGAATTCACTTCGAAAGTAACAAATAAGGTTTACAAAATTGATGACTTTATTAACTGTACCACAAGAAATGTTATTTATCTGCTTGAATGCCCCTGTGGCCTCCAATATGTTGGAATGACCACAAAGTGCTTGAAAACAAGAATAAGCGAACATTGCAGAAATATTACAAATGGATATCTGAATCATTCAGTATCCAAACATTTTCTTATACATAATAAAGATCCTAGAATGTTAAAGTGTATTGGTATCAAGAAATGTTCTGTTCCCTGGAGAGGAGGAGATATAAAAAATATCTTGGGGCGAACAGAAATGAAATGGGTATACGAACTTAAGACCCTGATACCCCATGGTCTAAATTCAGATTTTGATTTGTTCAATTTTATATGTTACTATGTACCTTTTAACTTGCTTCTTTTTATGAATTATCAACATTTTTTATTTTATCATATTTTCATGTTTTATTTTGTCTTAATTTGTGTATTTTTCTCCCTTTTTTATATATGTGTATTTATTTTTTATATACATATATGTACTTCTTCATGTATTTTTACATATACTATTTATTTACTTGCTCTTTTATAATATATTTGGCTAATTATTCTAGCCTTCCATTATACTCCCTATCGGCCGCAGCTTCTGTGCGTGCCGATATTTATTTACATATACCCCGCCCACTCTCCCTTCTGTTTGGCCGCATTTACACTCCACTAAGACAGCGCATGCGCGCAGACAGAGAATTGTATTACTACAGTTCCCATCAACCATTGCGGTACGCGGATCACGTGACCGCACATAAACAACTGTTGTTATGCATAAATAACGCTCGTTTTTGACGTTTAATATTGGCAAACATGTGTAAAGATTATTTAACAACCTATACTAACATTATATATGACTTTTATTGTATTTATTAATATTTTTTTTATTTCACTTTCCTGCAATCTGATTGGCTGACCTCTGTTTTAGGCACCATTTTCAAACATCTGTACCCTTATTTAAAGTCACCCTCCCAGGTTATATGTTTTATTCCATATTGATAAAGCCATTATAGGCGAAACACGTTTTTGGATATTTATATTGTGTATTTTAATTATTAAAGAATTTTTGGTCACTCCTTTGGTTGTATCAATTACCTTTAGATATTTTATATTCCCTACTTTTACATGGCACCTTCGACTTCTGGACTCCAAGCAATCCTTGGTGGGGATTATTCCACCTACGCCAATATCAAGGAGCAGATAGCCTGCTCCTCCCTTGTGAGTACCATTTTATTATTTTTATCTCCATTTATTTTATACAGAGAGCACTATTGGTTGTGTCTTTTTATTCTCTTTGAGTGGCACTTACACTTGAAGAAAAGAAAACTGCACCATATCCTACAAGCGGGGATCTAAACCGCGGTACGCCCTCCACACTAGAGCTAGCTATAGCTCTATCAAATGTGAGTGCTATATTATTATTTTTATATTATCTGCTATATCCCAGTGAACATACTACACTATCCTGGTCATCTGTTTTATCTTTACATATCACTGGATCCATTTGAGGAAAGAAAGCGAGTACACTGTTCCGGATCCTCCATTGTATTACTACTGTATTTAAGGAAGACCTATTCAGCTAAGACTCATTTTATTTCTATTGGATTTACTCTTTTATATTGGACTTATTTTACTTGTTGTCTCATTTTATCCATTGGTTTTTATCTGGCGCAACTTTTTTTTACCTTTTTCTTCTTCCATTTTATTCTAAGGGTGTGAGGGATTCCCTTTTAAAGTTGCTGCCTCATCCTGTTATTAAGCGCTAACTCTTTTTTCCTCTTTTGCATGTCAAAAAGAGTTATACATTGATTTGCATGTCAATGAGTGAATTAAGTATTTGATCCCCTCTCAACCAGCAAAATTTCTGGCTCCCAGGTGTCTTTTATACAGGTAACTAGCGGAGATGAGAAGCACTCTCTTAAATGCAGTGCTCCAAATCTCAGTTCATTACCTGTATAAAAGAAACCTGTTCACAGAATCAATCAGATTCCAAACTCTCCACCATGGCCAAGACCAAAAAGAGCTGTCCAAGGATGTCAGGGATAAGATTGTATACCTACACAAGGCTGGAATGGGCTACAAGACCATCACCAAACAGCTTGGTGAGAAGGTGACAGTTTGTGCAATTATTCGCAAATGGAAGAAACACAAAATAAGTCTTCCTCGGTCTGGTGCTCCATGCAAGATATCACCTAGTGGAGCTTCAACGATCATGAGAATGGTGAGGAATCAGCCCAAAACTACACAGGAGCATCTTGTTAATGATCAAGGCCTAGGACCATAGTCACCAAGAAAACAATTGGTAACACACTGCGTCGTGAAGGATTGAAATCCTGCAGCGCCCGCAAGGTCCCCCTGCTCTAGAAAGCACATGTACAGACCTATCTGAAGATTGCCAATGAACCTCTGAATGATTCAGAGGAGAACTGGGTGAAAGTGTTGTGATCAGATCGATCTATTTGGCATCAACTCAACTCGCTTTTTTTGGAGGAGGAGGAATGCTGCCTATGACCCCAAAAACACCACCCCCACCGACAAACAGGGAGGTGGACACATTATACATTGGGGGTGTTTTTCTGCTAAGGGGACAGGACAATTGCACCGCATCAAAGGGACGATGGACAGGGCCATGAACCGTCGAATCTTGGGTGAGAATCTCCTTCCCTCAGCCAGGGCATTTAAAATGGGTCGTGGATGGGTATTCCAGCATGTCAATGACCCAAAACACACAGCCAAGGCAACAAAGGTGTGGCTCATGAAGAGGTACATTAAGGTTCTAGGGTGGCCTAGCCTGTATCCAGACCATAATCCCATAGAAAATCTGTGGAGGGAGCTGAAGGTTCGAGTTGCCAAACATCAGCCTCGAAAACCTTAATGAGTTGCAGAGGATCTGCAAAGAGGAGTGGGACAAAATCCCTCCTGAGATGTGTGCAAACCTGGTGCCCAACTACAAGAAACATCTGACCTCTGTGATTGCCAACAAGGGTTTTGCCACCAAATACTACATCGAAGTCAAATACTTATTTCATTAATTGACATGCGTTTTTTTTTTTTTTAATTCTGTCTCTCACTGTTAAAATACACCTACCATTAAAATTATAAACTGATCATTTCTTTTCTAGTTGGCAAACGTTCAAAATCAGCAGGGTATCAAATACTTAAATTCCCTCACTGTATGTACCCCAGAGACAATAATCCTTTTCAGTTTCTCAAGACTCCTTTTGCTTCAGCTCCCATTCTTAAGTACCCTGACCCATCCCTGCTGTTTATCCAGGAGGTTGATGCCTCGGAAGTGGGAGTATTCTTTATTGATTTTCAAGATTTATATGCATATATATATTAATATCGTAGTGAACCATAAAATTGCACATAGTACAAGACGTACAACATAAAGACAAATATAATGAACATAGATTCAGTTAAAGTTAAGAATAAATTAAACATGTGGAGAATATAATTTATCCATCTTAATGCTGGTCACCTAAGAATCTGAACTCCCAGGTTATAGCATTGCATCCAATACCTTTATCCAATTATCTCATATCTTATATTTTTCATGATTAAAACACATACTAGACACAGTTGCACATTCTATTTTGCACTGGACTTTAATAAACTCTTTCATTTGTGGCAACGAGTTAATCTTATGTGTTTTCCAGTTTTTAGCACTTGAGCTTTTACAAGCCATTAGAGTGTTTATCAAAAGACACTTTTTTATTTTTAGGTTATCGTGGTAAATTCAAGTGCAATATTGCCACCTCAATCGTGCAGACCTTTTTCAGGCCCAAAGGATTTTTAACATAAAAGAAAAGTATATCCCAGCCTATTTTTAGTGGAGGCAGTCCTGGACTGGCCATCGGACAAACCAGCAAATGCCTGATGAGCCACGATGGCCATGGACCGATGCCAACAAGGAAGATCAAGGTATCTCCCCTGCCAGCTCATGCAGTGCCTGTCAGGATTACTGTTTGATCCAGCACGTAGAACTGTACAGCACGGATGACAAATAAGTAAAGTATTACCGGTCCTTAGAATGGCCGGATTTAACGTACAAAGAATAGTCAAAAATACTAGCCGAGGTCAGGGAACACAGAAAGGGACACAGCGATGAGGAAAGCCAGGAGTCAGGATACCAGAATGTAGAGAAGTCAATAAACAAAGCCAAAGTCAAAAACCAGGTAGAAAACTATAAACAGGAACGCGCTCTCAGACAACCACAAGGGAAACCACGACAGGGCACTGAGCAGGCTGAGAACTGGGCCTAAATACCCCTCCTTTAGTTCTGATAGGCTGTAACCGGCCTTTGACCCCAAAGTCAGTTACCAGGTTTCATTTGCATAATTGCTGCTCAGCATTAACCCTTCTGTGGATTAGGTTGCTACTCGGCACAACTTTTCCTGTGTGGACAGTAAATGTCATTAACCACTTTTCTATAAGCGGATGAATACATGACACCAGGTTTTCATTTGCACAATTACTGCTCAGCATTAAACCTTCTGTGGATTAGGTTGCTGCTCGGCACAACTTTTCCTGTGTGGACAGTAAATGTCATTAACCACATTTCTATAAGCGGATGAATACGTGACAGTGCCAGCCTCGCTGTCCGTCTTCTTGGACCATGGGGAGACAAAGCTCTCCTTCACTGGCCCCTGGCACTTCATTGAGGAGTGGCTGAATAGATCTCTCACGAGCGCAGGCTGTGGAGCATTAATACGATTACCACGGCAACGCTCCAACACAGCACTTAGCCGGAGATAAAGAGATGAACAAGATTTCGAGAATGGACAACAACATGATTAGCATAAAAACTATCAAGGGTTTAAAAGAAATCGTCACTTGGATTATCCCCAATGTAAGAACTTGAAAACACTAGATAAAAGGGGAATAAGCCATAAAAAAATAAATAAAAGAGAAAGGTTCGAAGAACATACAACAGAAGATCAAATTGGACCCTGGAATAAATTGGAACATAAAAGATACAGAGAGATGAACCAAAAAGTATTTTTAGACCATTGAAAATAATTCCACTGAAAAAAGAGAATCCATGAACAGATATTTAGCATTAGAAATAGCAACCCCGACCAAAAGAAGGAAACTACTGCATACGTAAATCATCCTCGTCTGCTGGTGCAGGGTTCTTTTTTGTATCTAAAAAAGATGCTGAATTACGTCCATGGATTGACTACAGGGCATTAAACAAAATCACCATTAAAAATGCCTATCCCATTCCCCTCATTTCCGAATTGTTTGACAGACTCCAGGGTGCTAAAGTAGTTACTAAACTTGACGTAAGGATCAAGGAAAATCATCAGTGGAAAACGGCATTTAACACTAGAAGTGGGCACCATGAGTACCTTGCGATGCCTTTCGGTTGTGCAATGCTCCAACCATGTTCCAGGACTTTATTAATGATGTACTCAGGGACTATATATATTCATTTGTCCTAGTCTATCTGGATGATATCCTTATTTATTCCCCTGACCATCAGACTCACCACAAACATGTCAAACAAGTATTGCAAAGTTAATTTATTACAAGAGATTTATCAAAGGGTTCTCTTCTGTGATAGCCACCATCACCAATATGACACGCAAGGGGGCTAGCAGTACGATATGGTCTAAGGAGGCTAGAGAAGCTTTGTCAACCCTGTTTACCAGGGGACAAACCACAACACTTTTGCCACAGTCGCCGTGGCTTGACTGGGGCCCTGGAACCGCTCCTTCCTGGAGCCGAATGGGGAATTAGATCTAATCCTTACAAGGACTTTCCCAGTTGAATCCCCTGCAAGCTGGAACAGCAGACACAGGAGTAAATCTTCTCTCACTCCAATAACAGGAAGACACACATTTTTGGAGTGTAAGATGGAATAGATTTTAATGGTGCCACACTGGCCTTTTATGACAATCCCCATGCAATGGGTACGCCCACATGGACCTTGTTGGGGACAGGGACACAAACTTACAAACCAATAATAGCACATTTACAATATAACGGACTCCCACACGACACACAATCCCTCCCCTCTGCTTGGGAGATAATTGGATCAGTAACTGTTCTAATTCTAATCCAATTATCGCCATGCACAGAAAAAACATAAATTTCAAAAAAGTCCCAAAAGTACCCCAAAACACATGATATCCAATGTTACATCCAAAAATCACCCAGATCAGTTCAGGGGTTCAGGAATTTCCTGGAAGTCATAATTTTGGCCGACCGTGCATATGGTCCAATGCCCTAAAAGTTTTGTGAAATCAGTGCTAACGGTGGGTCAAATTTGGTAGTCTTTTACAGGTTTCCCTGCAGGGCCCATAATCTGTGGGCAGGAGGCTGGCAAACAGGCTCCTCCAGGAGCTCGTGGCAAACTCATTTGGAGAGGGGAGTTTGTCACAGTTGTCCATTTCGTATCCTTCATAGGATTAATCCTGTTTCGTATACTCTGGCTCTCCCTGCCTCCTTGCGAATTCCTAATACCTTTCATGTTTCTTTGCTCAAACCACTTTTTTGCAATAGATATACTGTCCCAAGTGTTCCCCCTCCTTTATTGGTTGTTTGTGGACATCCATGCTGGCTGCAAGGTTCGTTCTTTCCACGACAAATTTCCTCTCAAGCCTGGTCCTGCCTGCCCAGTGGGCAGTCTTCAGGTGGGGGGTAATGTAACATATTCATCATCACCTTGCGGTATTTGCGCTCAGTGGACATGCGCCTGTGTACCTGACTCCTGCAACATGTTGATGGACGCCTGCCGCTGCAGATCCATGCCAAATTATAGCCCCACGTCGATGACGTCACAAGGATGCCATGTCCGTGTGGGAGGGAGGGACCAATGAGGTTGAAAGAAAGTGGAGAAGGGCAGCAAAAAACATGGTAGACAGCAGAACCAACAGAGACAGAAGTGAGAGTTTTATATAGGGTAATTCCAGTGACCTCAACATCTCCCCCAAGCCCCAACCAATCGAGAACTGAGAGAAGAGCACTGAGACATAGCTAACAGAAGTATAAGGCAGTGCATCAAGGTACTAATAAGTCTAAAATGTGGGGAGTGACAATAAATTTCCTTTATCTAATCTACAACAGTGACTCACAGTGGTAAATTCTATATCAATGCTTTGTTTTTTTAAGAAGCCCACTCACACCTCAGGCTAAATATAGTCTCTATAATGCACAGTTTAGGCTCAGCAATACACACTCATGAGAAAAATCAGTTTATTAGTCTCCTCAATAAAATCGTAACAAACAAAATCATTACTGGAGTATATTTCCAAATACATTCAACACAGTCCAATTATTGTTTGGAGTGGGGGGAGCTAATTGGCATAAAATTATAAAATAGTTCTGAATTTTTAAGTATTCAAAGGCAAGAAACTCCTTATTGAAGCCACTATGAAGTCAGAGATTTGTGTTTTTGCTCTCCGGCCCAGACACATTGCAGGGAGAGCACTCTCTAGTGGTAAAGTAATGAAATCCTCAATGAAAGGTTTACTCTAGTTATACGGCTGACAGTGTTTTTATAGATAACAGAGCAACTTTTAAACTAAATGGGGGTTTGCTCTACATTTCACATGGAAAAAACAAAACACACTATCTGGCAGTGTAAGAAAAGGAATATTCACCTGGCCACAGATTGTCCCCTATGTATTAACAAGCTCAGTTGTGTAGGTGCCAGGGTTGTAAAATTGTTACAGGTCAGTAAGTATGTGATGAACATGAATGGATCCTGGATAATTCTGCAAGCTGACACATGTATTTTAATATATAATATTATTAAATAATAGTTAAGAACAAATTTGCTCTGCATTTCTGAAATATATTAAAAATGCATTTATCAAATGTTAATTAAAGGTGTGATGTATATAATATCCACTACGTGGCACTGTGATTTTTTTTTTTTTTTTAAAGTACTTCATATATTTTGCTCAGTATTAAAAAAATGTGGTGTTCATATTCAAAACCGCTTGTTTGTTGTACACTGTCAGATTCTTTAAGGCATGTTCACGAAGATATTACATATCTGGTCCATACATGAGATGTAGAATTTAAGATATACTACATTCTTTTGCCAAAGGCAGATCACCATAATCACTGTTTTATTTGTCCTTGATTCCGTGTCTGTCTTCTGCTCTTTGGGTTTGTAGAAGACTTGTTCCGCACACAAGAAGAAGAATGTTTGAATATACAGCCGCCCCCATACTCCAAACAGCGCCACTGAATTCAATTCTTGTTCAGTTTCTAAATTCCTTGATGTTGAAACCAGTAGCACCACGGAGTTGAGTTCCTACTTGTGCAGATAGGCATCTAACCACAGGTCCCCAGACTCTTTGAGGGAACTAAAAAAAAGGCAAACTATTACAGACAGCAGTGGTGGTGATTTATTTTATGAATAATCTGTCATGAAATTATTGAATTCATACTTTTTAAATAGGGGCCAATGCATACAAGGAATTGTATATTTATTTCACATTCATTTCACAAATATGTGTTTGATTTGTGAAGTATGAAAAATAAAATGTGGAGATAGTCCAACACATTTCTTTACCAACACATTGGCTTTCTTTATATCTTTGTTATAAGTTCTAAACCTTTCTGCCACTTAGAAAAAACCCTGACACAGCCCCTGTAAATCATCACAGAGAGCGCATGAACAGAGGAGGAGATACAGAAACTGCTCCACAAATACATGGACTAGTCATGGCCAGTACATTGCTCTACTATATAGATTACATGCATTTAAAAATTGTCGTAAATCAGTTAATTTACTGTGAGGCAACAACTGCTAAGAAAGGTTATACTAAAAAAAATAACAGACAATTACCTTACAAAATAATGACTTGTTCCTAGAGTTGCCCTTTTTGATGTATACATTTCTCTAATATGTAGTACGACGCAACAAAATAATAAAGCTAATTGACTTTTCTCGCGGACTATAGCTAAGCTTGAGTTCTAAGATGTCAGTTCCATGTAACAAAACCTTCTCATCTTAGTTGGGCAAATATTTCAAGTAGAATTGCTATCATCATCTTTAATAAAATAACATAATAATAATAATAATGTTTTTGAAGCACAAGGAGATCAATCATAATGTCCTAAGGAACCACAGGCTGGACTCTTACTAGGCAGGCACTTCCATATGTCTGTCCAGCCAATGTCCCATGAGGGATGCGGTTAGTAATCATTAAGTTGGACATGAGCAAAAAGATGCTGAATGGAAGAGCTGAGCCTACATCCATGGGTGCAATGATCAAAAACCGTGTCAGATAAAAAAAAATGAGTTGTTAATTAAGTCACTAAGCTAGGAAGGTTACTCACTGAACAATATCAGCAAACGCCGTGAATAGTGGTTTGGACTGATACTCAACGCCATATTTGCTGCAAAGTGACTTGACAAGAGGAGCCACCTTCTCGTAATTGTGCCGTGGCATGGTGGGAAATAAACTGGAGAAGGGACACAGAGAGTTAGAAAGGGACAGGAGGACTAGTACCATGTTTGTCTCTGTCAGATGATTTACTTACTGATGTTCTATCTGAAAGTTGAGGTGTCCACTGAACCAGTCATTAAACAAAGATTGATCAACATTACAAGTGGCTTGAAGCTGGGAAAGATAATGAAAGAGAAGGCAGAAATGAAGCCTGTGTCTTGAACGTATTGTAATGAGATAGACTTAATGTAATTAAATATTACGATTAGAAGCAAGACTGGGCACCTGGGTTGAAAGCCATTCTTTGTTTTGATCGTAGTCAATGTTCATTGGAATATGGTTCATCTGAGTGACCCAAACAAACCAATTACTCTCCAGGAATCTGAAACAACAAGTAATTAGACTGTCAACAGGAACGGCCTGATGCACATGGCACTTTAAGTACTGACTATTCTATGCTTTTTTATTTATTTACTTATGTTCAGCAATTTTGTTTCTGACATACTTCTGCAGCCTTTTTAATTGTAATATAATGTAAAGGGATTAAATATTGTGATGCCACACTGAAGGCTATCAGATTTTCAAGTAGTAATTCGAGTTTAGTAAGAACAAACTAACAGCCCATTGGTATTGTTATTGTAAACTGATTTATGGAAAATAAATGTTAGTGACTGTGCCTTCTTAAAGGTATACACCTTCACTTCCGGTCCTGTGGAGACTGTTACTCGGCGTCCCCATTCTTGTTCTTTATAGGGTCGCAGAAGTAACATGGACCAATCAATTTGCACATAAGTATATTTAAAGGCACAATACACCTTTTTCATTGTCGTGTTGTGGTTTATGTTCTGGTAGCGTGTTCTTGATATTATTCTTAGCATTTCTGGTTTGACTTTGGCTTGTCTTTTAGATTCTGAGTACTGCTGTGATCCTGAGGTGTAATACGTTTTTCCGATATTCTAAGACACTGACCTCACTAGTAATACGTTTTTCTGATATTATATAACCCTGACCTGACTAGTAATACATTTTTCCGATATTCTGTAACCCTGACCTGGCTAGTAATATGTTTTTTTCTATATTCTGTAACTTTGACCTTTGCTCACCAGGGAACGGTAATAAGAGTGAGGGGAGAAACAATTTTTTTACAAATAATTACTAAATTACTGCCCTCTTCACAGCTCCTAGATACACACTACACCACCTATAAACACACTCTACAGACCCTACACACACACACACACACACACACACTACAGATCCTAAATACACATTGCAGCAAATATACACACAAACTCTACTGTCCCTATACACATGCACACTATAGTCCCTACACACACACACTACAAATCCTAAATACACATTGCAGCTCCTATACACACAAACTCTACTGTCCCTATACACATGCACACTATAGTCCCTACACACACACACACACTACAAATCCTAAATACACATTGCAGCTCCTATCCACACAAACTCTACTGTCCCTATACACATGCACACTATAGTCCCTACACACACACTACAAATCCTAAATACACATTGCAGCTCCTATACACACAACCTCTACGGTCCCTATACACATGCACACTATAGTCCCTACACACACACACTACAGATCCTAAATACACATTGCAGCTCCTATACACACAAACTCTACTGTCCCTATACACATGCACACTATAGTCCCTACACACACACACTACAAATCCTAAATACACATTGCAGCTCCTATACACACAAACTCTACGGTCCCTATACACATGCATACCATAGTCCCTACACACACACACACTACAGATCCTAAATACACATTGCAGCTCCTATACACACAAACTCTACGGTCCCTATACACATGCATACCATAGTCCCTACACACACACACACACACATACACTACAGATCCTAAATACACATTGCAGCTCCTATCCACACAAACTCTACTGTCCCTATACACATGCACACTATAGTCCCTACACACACACACTACAAATCCTAAATACACATTGCAGTTCCTATACACACAAACTCTACTGTCCCTATACACATGCACACTATAGTCCCTACACACACACACTACAGATCCTAAATACACATTGCAGCTCCTATACACACAAACTCTACTGTCCCTATACACATGCACACTATAGTCCCTACACACACACACTACAAATCCTAAATACACATTGCAGCTCCTATACACACAAACTCTATGGTCCCTATACACATGCACACTATAGTCCCTACACACACACACTACAAATCCTAAATACACATTGCAGCTCCTATCCACACAAACTCTACTGTCCCTATACACATGCACACACACACACACACACACACACACACACACACACACACACTACAGATCCTAAATACACATTGCAGTTCCTATCCACACAAACTCTACGGTCCCTATACACATGCATACCATAGTCCCTACACACACACACACACACTACAGATCCTAAATACACATTGCAGCTCCTATACACACAAACTCTACTGTCCCTATACACATGCACACTATAGTCCCTACACACACACACTACAGATCCTAAATACACATTGCAGTTCCTATCCACACAAACTCTACAGTCCCTATACACATGCATACCATACAGGGAGTGCAGAATTATTAGGCAAATTAGTATTTTGACCACATCATCCTCTTTATGCATGTTGTCTTACTCCAAGCTGTATAGGTTTGAAAGCCTACTACCAATTAAGCATATTAGGTGATGTGCATCTCTGTAATGAGAAGGGGTGTGGTCTAATGACATCAACACCCTATATCAGGTGTGCATAATTATTAGGCAACTTCCTTTCCTTTGGCAAAATGGGTCAAAAGAAGGACTTGACAGGCTCAGAAAAGTCAAAAATAGTGAGATATCTTGCAGAGGGATGCAGCACTCTTAAAATTGCAAAGCTTCTGAAGCGTGATCATCGAACAATCAAGCGTTTCATTCAAAATAGTCAACAGGGTCGCAAGAAGCGTGTGGAAAAACCAAGGCGCAAAATAACTGCCCATGAACTGAGAAAAGTCAAGCGTGCAGCTGCCACGATGCCACTTGCCACCAGTTTGGCCATATTTCAGAGCTGCAACATCACTGGAGTGCCCAAAAGCACAAGGTGTGCAATACTCAGAGACATGGCCAAGGTAAGAAAGGCTGAAAGACGACCACCACTGAACAAGACACACAAGCTGAAACGTCAAGACTGGGCCAAGAAATATCTCAAGACTGATTTTTCTAAGGTTTTATGGACTGATGAAATGAGAGTGAGTCTTGATGGGCCAGATGGATGGGCCCGTGGCTGGATTGGTAAAGGGCAGAGAGCTCCAGTCCGACTCAGACGCCAGCAAGGTGGAGGTGGAGTACTGGTTTGGGCTGGTATCATCAAAGATGAGCTTGTGGGGCCTTTTCGGGTTGAGGATGGAGTCAAGCTCAACTCCCAGTCCTACTGCCAGTTCCTGGAAGACACCTTCTTCAAGCAGTGGTACAGGAAGAAGTCTGCATCCTTCAAGAAAAACATGATTTTCATGCAGGACAATGCTCCATCACACGCGTCCAAGTACTCCACAGCGTGGCTGGCAAGAAAGGGTATAAAAGAAGAAAATCTAATGACATGGCCTCCTTGTTCACCTGATCTGAACCCCATTGAGAACCTGTGGTCCATCATCAAATGTGAGATTTACAAGGAGGGAAAACAGTACACCTCTCTGAACAGTGTCTGGGAGGCTGTGGTTGCTGCTGCACGCAATGTTGATGGTGAACAGATCAAAACACTGACAGAATCCATGGATGGCAGGCTTTTGAGTGTCCTTGCAAAGAAAGGTGGCTATATTGGTCACTGATTTGTTTTTGTTTTGTTTTTGAATGTCAGAAATGTATATTTGTGAATGTTGAGATGTTATATTGGTTTCACTGGTAATAATAAATAATTGAAATGGGTATATATTTGTTTTTTGTTAAGTTGCCTAATAATTATGCACAGTAATAGTCACCTGCACACACAGATATCCCCCTAACATAGCTATAACTAAAAACAAACTAAAAACTACTTCCAAAAATATTCAGCTTTGATATTAATGAGTTTTTTGGGTTCATTGAGAACATGGTTGTTGTTCAATAATAAAATTAATCCTCAAAAATACAACTTGCCTAATAATTCTGCACTCCCTGTAGTCCCTACACACACACACACACTACAGATCCTAAATACACATTGCAGCTCCTATACACACAAACTCTACACACTCTACAGTCCCTATACACTCACACTATACTTCCTACACACACACACACACACACACACACACACTACACCCCTTAACACACACACTCTTCTGCAACAAGTCACACGTAGTACAGCATAAAGAAATCCCTTTACACACACTACACCACAAAGAGTACCTTTGCAAAAATCCAATCCCATAAGCAGACACCAAACACAAAGGATCCTACAGGCAGCTTCTCCACACATGCATAACTCCCTTTACCAGCCCTGTCCCACTTGTGTCCTCTGGTATTCCACTTATGGGGAACCATAGAGACATCACCCACAAACACAGTGCTGCGCATTTTCCCCACGTGAGAGCACTTTAGCGGGGTTCTGTGCATCGGCTGCCCTGGAGGGACATCAAACTAACATGTTCACTGCGGTATGCTTGTAGGTGGTAATGACATGATATGTCCCTCTCTGAACAGACAACTCCCTTTTGGCTGCAAGGCTTCTAAATACCCAGGCCAAATCTTTGTCCTAGTACGGCCCTGATTACAAACACATCACAACAGATTTGTGGACACCCTAATTCCTATAGTGCCCTATGCATTCTGGCTACACAGAAAGGGACTAATTGCATATTTCAAAATTTCTTTTTCTGAAAGGTTCCTTTCAGCTGCAGGAGAAATTGATGATTTTACCATAGCAATCAAAACATAATTGTGTAATGTACTATGAATGTTACTGCTGAATCTGCCACTCCTTTGCTAATATCTATAGTACTGTAGGCAAAACCTTACATACAAAAGGTCCTATGACATTTTCACCATTTCTGAGCGGTGGATTTTCTTTCACTGTACGTCTAGGGTGCATAAATGAGTATTTGAATTACTATTCTACTTTTCATATCCCCTCCAAGAGTCCTCTTTTTCTAGAACAAACAGCCATCCTCCCCTACATCCCTCCTCTGGGGAGTGACATCAGTGGTGGAGGATCAGACTGAGGGGATAACTTGGCTCTGCGTTGGAATACAGGTAAATTTAAGTTTAGTTTTTTTATTTTGACCAGGGAGGACCAACACAGTAATGGTTAAAGGACCACTATAGGCACCCAGACCACGTCAGCTTAATGAAGTGGTCTGGGTGCCAGGTCCAGCTAGGATTAACCCTTTCTGCTGTAAACATAGCAGTTTCAGAGAAACTGATATGTTTATAATAGGGTTAATCCAGGCTGCTAGAGGTGCTTCCGTGCTTCTCACTGTGCGCGCAGGTCCTGCCGCGCATGTGCATTCAGCCGATCACGTCGCTATGGAGGAGGAGAGCTCCTCGCCCGGCGCTGGAGAAAGAGGTAAGCTGTATCCCTTCCTCCCCCCAGAGCCCAGCGGGAGGGGGACCCTGAGGGTGGGAGCACCCTCAGGGCACTATAGTGCCAGGAAAATGAGTATGGTCCTTTAATGTAACCAAAATCAATGTTTTCTTAAAACAGGTTTTTGTTGGACTAACCCTCTAATAATACCACTCACACTTTTTGTTTTTGGTGGGGTTTATCAGCTAAACAATAAGACGTATATTTGTTACTTTAATAATACCTATTTTTGTACATGACAGTACTGTACAACGCACAGCAACATCTGACTGTCATAACAAACTGTTACCAAATCTAATCCTCGAATCTGTACGTATGTATGCAGTGCTTACCTAACCAACATGAACATACTAATCGTTCCACCCACACCGAGTAAGGGAATGTAACACAGCCCAAATCTCACATAGAAAGAAATCATCCAGGCCAGGTCCTGTGGGAAAAACAGCAGATTAATGAGTAATGACCAGTACACCAATATAATAGCACTTCTCGTTTCCTATAATCATTAGTACTTACCGCCCACTGCTTGCGATGTACAGCAAAGTAGAAAATATACCATTGAAAATAAAGAGGAATCAGTGCAGGGGGACCAACTGCAGAAAGAAGGAGGGTACATTGGTTATATTTCAATACCTTTCACCGTGACAGACATTACTGCCACCTTCCAGGGCTATATACTCACTCAGGAAGAAATACTTGTGCTGGTGGTTATATGGCATATACTTCTTCTTTTTAATTCCGAGCTGAAATGAAGGAGAGAGATATAGCTGTCACAAATTAGCAATAAGATTATATGTATGTCACAGTGTGTTTGGTACATAACACATCACTGCAGACCCCCCAACAATCCCAGTTTTGGCAGGACAGTCCCAATTTCAGGGTCCTCACCGCCAAAATAAAATAGAAAATAGTTCCCTGTTTCTATATCCACTTGAACCCTGCAGGGTATTAATTCAGTGGCGCTATATGCAAAGACTTGCAAGCTGGAGGCTGTCCAGTCAGGCCCCTACAGTGGGTGGGCTTGCCCCTTTTACAGATGGTGGTCCCATCCATTATGAGTGTCACCATTGATGGGAGTTGTATCACTGCCAGGCCCGCCCACGCATCCGATCTAATATCTCGCAATTTTGGGAGGGATGCTTCTATATATACAAAAAAAAAACAACAACACATATCTGTATTACTAAAGCTAAGCCCTGATGCCCCTTAGCAATGATAGGCTACGAGTGTTACAAATATGGAGAGCATTGATAGTCTACGAGTGATACAAATATGGAGAGCAATGATAGGCTACGAGTGATACAAATATGGAGAGCAATGATAGGCTACGAGTGATACAAATATGGAGAGCAATGGTAGGCTGCGAGTGATACAAATATGGAGAGCAATGGTAGGCTGCGAGTGATACAAATATGGAGAGCAATGGTAGGCTGCGAGTGATACAAATATGGAGAGCAATGGTAGGCTACGAGTGATACAAATATGGAGAGCAATGATAGGCTGCGAGTGATACAAATATGGAGAGCAATGGTAGGCTGCGAGTGATACAAATATGGAGAGCAATGATAGGCTGCGAGTGATACAAATATGGAGAGCAATGATAGGCTGCGAGTGATACAAATATGGAGAGCAATGACAGGCTATGAGTGATACAAATATGGAGAGCAATGACAGGCTATGAGTGATACAAATATGGAGAGCAATGATAGTGTCACATCCTGTTCCTCGCTGCGGATCATTCTGGCAATGGCTTCTGGTATCCAGTACTCTTTTTGCTGTCCTTGCTTGGTTTTTCTGGTTTTCTGGTCTATGTCTGGTTTTCTTTGTTGCTGGCTTTCTGGGTTCATTCTTATATTCCGTCCCTGGATTTCCCAGTCTCTTAGATTCATTTAAATGTTTGTTTTATGTTGCCACACCCGTTTGCTTTCCACTTTCCTTTTGTTTCAGCCTGGACCTGCAGCAGTGTTTCAAGTCTCTACCACAATAGCACTTACCTGCAAGAAACGGCATAGTGTGGTTGTTTTAGCATACATTAGGCAGTGTAGGACCTGCCAGATATGGGGTACATTGGCGTTGTTGGCAGGCTTGTGCAATGTATGATCATATAATGTAACTAAATCCCCATACTTTTCTTGTCTTGTTTTATTTAGTCTTGTAATCCCAGTCCATGTACAGTCCTGTCCAGTCATGTCCATGTTATGTTCTTGTTTTCCTTATGTCTTGTGTACATGTTCTGGGTTCTGCTTTCTGTCCTGCTCTGGTTTTGTCTTGTTTTCGTGTATGGTGCCTATCTCTAGTCTTGCCTTGTTCTCCTAATTTTGTCTTGTTTTCGTGTATGGTGCCTATCTCTAGTCTTGCATTGCTTCAGTACTGGATACATCGCTGCTGCAAAGCCTCCCTATTCAGCTCCTGGGAGGTCTGCTTAATTCCAAGCTCCTAGTTCCTGAGATCCGCATAAGCTGAATCGGGGTTCTGGTATGTGGCTGCACAAACACTGGTGCTCAACACCAGGGGGCATGCGGTTGCCCTGCACCAGGCCCTGATAATCCACTTCCACGCTGAAGACTCCCACTTCTCATCAGGCACTCAGGGGTCCCGGTTTCCATACCGCCACCCGAGTAATACAAATATGGAGAGCAATGATAGGCTACACGAAATACAAATATGGAGAGCAATGATAGGCGACACGAAATAGAAATATGGAGACCAATGATAGGCTGCGAGTGATACAAATATGGAGACCAATGGTAGGCTGCGAGTGCTGCACATATCATTGGCTGAACACACAATGATATAATAAATCATCATTATCTTGATGGCAGGAGGCAAAAGAAGGTGTGTGTGCCATGGTAGCCATAGTTCCATCAAACTACTCAAAAATAGTTTGGTATAAAAAGCCTAGAACGTCCTTGCACCATAACCACTATGTTCCAGTGGTTATTGGGATTCGAGTGTTCTTTTAATGCCAGCAGATTTCATGGAACACAGATCAATGTCTGAGACATGCTTTCTATTGTACTTACTTTACTACTTCCTAAAAGATAACTATCATTAAAGCTTTTTTAGTATCTCAATGTAATCGATATGTAATAAAATCCAATTGTTTTCATTTTCTTTTTAATTCACATGTATAGAGATTATTGAATAAATTATCTGGGTAGCTTTCCCACTCCCCCTGTCTGACAGACATCTTTAAACACATCTTGGCACAGACTGTCAGTTATCCAAGCCTATGCTTTGTCAGTTCTATTTACTAACCTGAACCTCAACATGAACAAAATGTCCATTTAGGGGTTTTTTCACATGTCACAGTGACAGTAGGGATACTTTTCCAACCCATCCCATCAGTATAGGAATTAGACATCGGTCATCCAGCGTTTTATATTATACATATTGCCTTTCAATGTCTTTACCCCCTTTGAATTAGCCTTTTCCATCCACTCAAATACCACTTGCCTCCCATCACTTTCTGGACTCACCTCTACAGACAACTTCTTGCCCAGTGCAAAGAACAGTGGGTGCATGTTAATATCGGGATCCTTGCGAAAACAGTTGGGTTTGGCATGATGCTGGAAGTGCAAGTGATTCCACCAGCTAGCAGGAGCACCCTGTGTGAGAATTTGGAAAAATTGAATGAAAAAGTGCAATCCATAATACAGGGGCAGATCCTGAGGGGCTCTATAACATTTATTAATCGGTGAGGAAATGTAAAAGAAAATAAAAAACATTGCACAGAACTGTATTTTAAAGTAGAACTAAATTCATTCACAATGAGATGACTTCATCTCAATAAAGTGTTCACTTCAATTTTAACCCTGCAATGCAAAAGATTGCCGTTTTGTAGAAACAGCAATGTGTACTTTAAAGGGCAAAGCACACTTCTTATGGCTGTCTTCCTGACGGCGACTGAGTGTGCTTCCTCTGCAACAACCAAGTGAAACTCTATCATATGATGTTCCATAAGGATGTCGAATGTCATCAAATGCAGCTCATAGGAAGGTATAAAATGTAATGCTTGGGGGCGGGGCCGGACCGCCGAGCCACATGGAAGCAGATTGATATGGCTCCAGGCTTAAAACAACAAATGGCACTTGAAATGGCCACGGGGGGCCCCAAGACCAGAATACCTGTTGCAATAATATGGAGGACAACCCCAGCTCCAAGAGGATACCAGTTGGTGACCCAAAACCGTCTGAGTGCACCGAAAACAAGTTCACGGCCTACCCACAGCAGCAAGACCAGACTCAGGTGACTGCTGATCGGGTGGAACGCATGCTGACTACGCTGGGAAACGGACGACAAGCAGCAGACACTTACCCTGGTGGCAGGAGCTCCTGGCTCGGGGTCCGGCCCCGCTCCCCCCCCCAGGCCGGTGGGGGAGATCCCGGCCACATGGAGGCGACACGCGCCGAGACGAGAGTTTCCGTGCTGGGCCCAGGCTGCCCTCCTAGACTGGCAATGACTTCCAAAAAGGGGCCCCGACAGCAAACGAGACCGAGGGGACATATACCACCGTCCTTTGGGGCACCACTGACCGTCAGTACGGGCCTGGGGTTGACGGACGCAGACGGATGTCCCAGACCACCCACAGGCCACGGATGTCCAATCGCTGGGTCTGGCGGGCGCCCGGAGAGAAATGTCCCCACGGCTGAGAGCCCTGCGGGGTGGGGGTCCGCTTGCCTCTGGCGGACCGGTGGCGAGGGGCGGCGTGCCCTCCCCCGTGTCTGAGGCCGGCAGTGGGCGAGACGTTCACGGACATCTGATTACCCCGCAATGCGCCAACGGTTCAGGGGAGGTGCAGGAGGCGCTGGGTCTGCAGACTCTTGGGGGGGGGGAATGCATGGACTCACGTTGCCTCTGAGTGCCCACTGTGCTGGGGTGCCCAAGGGGGAAGCTGTGGGGGCCTGGGGATGATGTTTGGAGGCCTGGTGCCCTGGGTTATTGTACACCACGGTGAGCCCACGGACATGTCAAGCAACCCTTAGGTCTCACAGTTTCATATAACTTTTTGATCGAAGATTGACTCTGGATGTGGACTTACCATACGTTAAATACGCTGTGAACACTCTTTATTATTATGTTAGTTTAGAACGCTCAACACTAGGCAACATCTACATAAGATTGTTACTGCATTGTATGCCGAGTACTTAAGTGTTTATACCCCGGCATAAAACCAAATGTACTTGCCATGTTAAATTCCCTTACTTTCCTCCTTTTATCATTTTATATCAGGGTGTCTTACTACGCCCGGCCGCGCGTGCACGGCACAAGGCCCCTTTTGACTGCTGGGACATAATCCCACGGGTGTTTAAATGGGGACTTCACGCAGGCCCTTTTTCCCCTTTTTACGTCTTTCCTTCTTAGAAGACGGGAACAATTTTGTTCTAGAACCGGACGTGACCTACACCATGCTTTGCACAGTCTTATATTACTACTGTTTAGCCAACTATGCTTAATTATGCTTTGAACCAGTATAAGCGCTACACCTGCAGGGGTGTTTTTTTTTTCTCTAATACATATACGTTTCACTGTGCCGACAGCATAATCACAGGCTAAGATAGACATAGCTTGATTACGCAGTACAGTAAAGTTTATATCCAATGTAGATTACTTTCTTACTAGTACGTATAGATTTTTGCTCTGTTACCTAGTTACCAGCAATTGAGGTGCACACTGAGGCGTAAGTCGACTATACATAACAATCAGACACTAGCCTTGTTCAACCCACCCCACTTTTACTTTGGCGTGATAAAATGCCCGGAGATACGTGCACCGAATCAGACCCAAGGAAGCACGGAGACAAATATACTCCGCAGCTCACACGAGGGCCTCCACGTAATCCCTCCACCCTATTCCTGACTCCACGGAGAGTCTGGACATTTATCTTTTCATTTAATTGTTAACTTTAATTTTAATATTGTTTTCATTTAAATATTGTATCACTAAACCTAGAGGCTGTGCTTGCTGAGGCCGATTTAGGCTGTTGATGTTTGACAGACATTGCAAGGTTCGGAATCATATTGACATGTTTAAATAGGAGAATGTGTTGCTTTGTGCTACCATCGACCAGCCAACCTACCATGTTACCTTAGAGCTACCTATTATTTACCTTTCTTTCACCACTATACCTGTTAAGTACGATGTTATACTACGATGTTATCTTGCTACATTATTTTTTACGCACATATATGCCTTTCTGATGTAAACACCAATGAAGCTAATAAACCTTGAATGAAAAAAAAAAAAAAAATGTAATGCTTTGCTATGAGAAGCATTTGAGTGGATGCGCATGTGGAGAGTGCTACACATCACATCCACAATGCACAAAGAGTGTTGGATTGCATAACTGTCAACTGAGCAACGATTCCAGGATGATGTGCTTTGAATGTATTAGAGGTGTTGTGTGTGGTGTCACTGTGTTTGAAATGAATGGTATAATTGTGTGGATTGTTACAATTAACTCCAAATTGTAATGAATTGAACTCTGAATGTCAAGATTAAAGATACAATAAAGAAGATTTGACAATAGATCAGCTGGAATTTTTTTCCAGATTAGCTATTTCAGCTTTAATTTTGCCATTTGTTGTTTAATGAATGTCAGTGTGTGTGAATGTCAGTGTATGTGAATGAAGGTTCATGCATGGAGTGTTTCGTTACAGGTGAATTCAGTGGTGTTCTTGTATCGTGTCTATATGTATGTCATTTTGTGGTATATCTGTGTATGTGTGAAGAAAGAATTGTCTAATTTGTGTGTAGGATCCCTCTCAATATAATACCTATATTTACATAAGAATACATATATGCGTGCCCATTCTTCTATAATCTTTCTCTACTAAATACAATTACCTTATTACTATTGTTTTTCATCCAATTTTGCTTCTTCCCTTTTATCACAATATGGTCCCACTTGTATTCATTACTTCGATTGCCATTTCACTTAGATATCTTACCCCTAGTTACCCCCTCCATGCTCCTAGTTCCCCCCAATCTTTCCCACAAGGATTTCCTGGTCACACTATAGTCTCCCCTTCCCGCGAGATCTAAGCAAAGCTCCCACTTGGCTTTCAATGTGCATGTAACATCACACATGACTACAGTGCAAGAGCAAGCCTTCCGGAGCTGTGCTGCATTTAAAGCAGGAGCCCAACTATACACAGCTTTGTCTCCTTGTTGCACACAGCGGCACTGAAACGAAAAGCCATCGCCTGGCTTCGCTATAATCCAGGGGTAGGCTACATCTCCCATAATGCTCTTACAGCCAAAATGCTGGCAAAGCATCAGGGGAGATTTAGTCCACAACATTTGGAGTGCAAAAGTTGCCTACAACTGATACACCCTCAAAAAACTGGAAATTAATACAAATACAGTTACCCAAATAGGAAGCAAAGGAAATAATACAAAGAATAGGGGGGTCCATGGGAAGCACTGGCGGTAAGACCATTAGCAAGTGCAAGAGACAATTATAAAGAGTGGAAGGGTCCGTATGAGGCACAGGAGAGATTACAAAGAATGGAAGGGTCCGTATGAGGCACAGGAGAGATTACAAAGAATGGAAGGGTCCATATGAGGCACAGGAGAGATTACAAAGAATGGAAGGGTCCGTATGAGGCACAGGAGAGATTACAAAGAATGGAAGGGTCCGTATGAAGCACAGGAGAGAATACAAAGAATGGAAGGGTCCGTATGAGGCACAGGAGAGATTACAAAGAATGGAAGGGTCCGTATGAGGCACAGGAGAGATTACAAAGAATGGAAGGGTCCGTATGAAGCACAGGAGAGAATACAAAGAATGGAAGGGTCCGTATGAAGCACAGGAGAGATTACAAAGAATGGAAGGGTCCGTATGAAGCACAGGAGAGAATACAAAGAATGGAAGGGTCCGTATGAAGCACAGGAGAGAATACAAAGAATGGAAGGGCCGTCCGGTGATGAGGCAGGAGATTACAAAGAATGGAAGGGTCCTCAAGATGATGCACACAGGGAGAGATTACAAAGAATGGAAGGGTCCGCTGAAGCACAGGAGAGAATACAAAGAATGGAAGGGTCCGTGATGAAGCATTGGTGTGAGAGATTACAAAAGAATGAAGGTCCGTATGAAGCAATAGTGGAGAGAATGGGGCTGGAAGAATGGAAGGGTCCAGATGAAGCTTACCAGGAGAGAATACAAAGAATGGAAGGGTCCGTGATGAGGCACAGGAGAGATTACAAAGAATGGAAGGGTCCGTATGACGGCTTTGCGGAGAGATTACAAAGAATGGAAGGGTCCAGATGAAGCACAGGAGGAAGATTGGCAAAGAATGGAAGGGTCCTCAGATGAAGCACAGGAGAGATTACAAAGAGTTGAAGGGTCCTCAGAGGAGGCTGGTGTGGAGAGATTACAAAGAATGGAAGGGTCCGTATGAAGCACAGGAGAGAATACAAAGAATGGAAGGGTCCGTATGAAGCACAGGAGAGAATACAAAGAATGGAAGGGACCGTATGAGGCACAGGAGAGATTACAAAGAATGGAAGGGTCCGTATGAGGCACAGGAGAGAATACAAAGAATGGAAGGGTCCGTATGAAGCACAGGAGAGATTACAAAGAATGGAAGGGTCCGTATGAAGCACAGGAGAGATTACAAAGAATGGAAGGGTCCGTATGAGGCACAGGAGAGATTACAAAGAATGGAAAGGTCCGTATGAGGCACAGGAGAGATTACAAAGAATGGAAGGGTCCGTATGAGGCACAGGAGAGATTACAAAGAATGGAAGTGTCCGTATGAAGCACAGGAGAGATTACAAAGAATGGAAGGGTCCGTATGAGGCACAGGAGAGATTACAAAGAATGGAAGGGTCCGTATGAAGCACAGGAGAGAATACAAAGAATGGAAGGGTCCGTATGAGGCACAGGAGAGAATACAAAGAATGGAAGGGTCCGTATGAGGCACAGGAGAGAATACAAAGAATGGAAGGGTCCGTATGAGGCACAGGAGAGATTACAAAGAATGGAAGGGTCCATATGAGGCACAGGAGAGATTACAAAGAATGGAAGGGTCCGTATGAGGCACAGGAGAGATTACAAAGAATGGAAGGGTCCGTATGAAGCACAGGAGAGAATACAAAGAATGGAAGGGTCCGTATGAGGCACAGGAGAGATTACAAAGAATGGAAGGGTCCGTATGATGCACAGGAGAGATTACAAAGAATGGAAGGGTCCGTATGAAGCACAGGAGAGAATACAAAGAATGGAAGGGTCCGTATGAAGCACAGGAGAGATTACAAAGAATGGAAGGGTCCGTATGAAGCACAGGAGAGAATACAAAGAATGGAAGGGTCCGTATGAGGCACAGGAGAGATTACAAAGAATGGAAGGGTCCGTATGAGGCACAGGAGAGATTACAAAGAATGGAAGGGTCCGTATGAAGCACAGGAGAGATTACAAAGAATGGAAGGGTCCGTATGAGGCACAGGAGAGAATATTAAGAGCTGGAGTGCCAATTGGAAGCTAAGAGAAAACAAATAGTGTGGTGGGTGTTCTTGTGTATATTTTTGTTCTTGTCTATATTTTAAAACTGGTAAAAAGTGTACAAAGGGTAATTTCTTACCTTCAGGTGTCCAATCACAAATTTATGTACCACGTGATTCCATTTAGATTGGCTGAAAACTGACAAATGCCCAAAATCATGTTGCAGCCAACCAGCTTGAGCCTGAAAAGGAGCAAGACAGCCAAACTGTGAGAAAACAATGGGATACAGAAACATCCTTAAAGGGATAAAGTCTAGTAAGGAAATAGCAAGGAAACAACCTAGAAAGAGAACAAAACATATGGCAGTAGGATTTCAGAAAGTTTGATTATAAGAGAAGAATTATAACAGGCAGAGGCAACCTAACTCTGAGCAAGAACCAGACCGTCTCTGATGCTAAGACAATAAGCGAGAATTTTGGTATAAGAAGCACACAGCCTGCTCAGAAAGATTTGAGAAGAAATATACGCAGTTAACAACGCAAAAATGCACACTGTTAGTGAGTAGCTGTAAAGCCAGTGTTACTGACATGCACAAAAAGGGGTATTAATTTACATCATGTTGCCTCTTTACAAATCAATGGAAACACTCAACTATGAATATGTTGTGCAATTTTCGACACTCATTTAAAAGGAGGGCAATTATGGAATCTGTTCATTAATCTTTTATTTCTCAGCGATTGCAGACAACACACCACTAAAAAAAGTTATTTTCAGACTCACCAGACTGTGACTTTTCTGAAGATGGATGTGGATAAATTGGGGGACTATGCAGGCAAGTGGCAGATAAAATTTGGTACACGCTAATCACCAAAACAACTTTAATTTAATGAAGCAATTATAGTGTATTGATCATTTCTCCTGCAGTCTCACTGCTCCGTTATCTGTCGTCTGGCCACAGGTCAGTGAGGGACTTTATTTTCTTATGATAAAGCCTAGGGTTGTCATAAGTTCTGCCAATACCCCCTGCAATCAGTAGCATTGGCTGTGGAAATCTGGCTGAATCTCACCACTCGCAAACCTTGGTCTATGTAGAATCCTGCAGTCTTGCTGGATCCTCCATTGACATCAGTGTTGTACTCTTGCGCAAGCACAATAGCACAGTACTGATGCAACTCATGGTGAATCATGCACCAGGAGCTGAAGAAAATGTCTGCACCCGCAGTGAACAGCTCCAGGTAACTACTGCTAACCACAATGGGGGATATTACCTTAAGTGACATAGCCTCTTTAAGGAAAACGTTACTATACTGCGAAACATTTTGCAATCTCAGTCAGCAGAGTTTGGGTAGGTAAGGGATTCTAATAGATTGCTAAAAATATATTTTTGCTCTGTATAAATCAATGGCAAAATCCACACTTTAATGTTGTACAATTTCAGGGGACTGATTTAAGGAAACATATTATGGAACTAGTAAAAGTTTAGCGTTTGAGTGCAAAGTTAATGAAATGGATGGAAGATCTTAATAATGAAGGGACAGAAAGTTGAACTTTAAAAAATCATGTGTTATATGAAAACATTACACAAATATGTGGATGGACCAAAAAGAAAAACAGCTCTCTTCACCTGTTCATTGACATAACTATACATAAAACAAGAGATGATCAACTGACATTTGAAGAAAAGAGAAGAAACTGGTTCTTCAGGCTAAAAACAAAAGGAAATGGGCTTCTCTGCCTTACAGAAGCTATTTTATCAGGTTAGTAGATATTTGTAATGTGTGGATTTTTAAATATCTATTTTAGGATTTAATAGTTAATGTGCAGTGTATTAATAATTTGATGACACAATAATACATCTTACTGCACCTTGGAGTAAAGAAGGATATTCGCCCTTTTTGTGGCACATTGGGAAATGGCTTAAACTGGGTATTTCGACTTATTTTGGTTTAACAACAGAAACATAAGTGTGGTAAAGGTTAAGTTGAGAGACTCCTGTTATGTAATTTTAAGACTGATTCCATTTAATCATAAGAGAGAATGGTGACACACGTCAGACAGCTGAGTAACACACTAAGACAGCTGGCAAAAATGAAATCAACTAAGATGAATATGACATATCACAATAAGATTAAATAAAGATAAGGCTGGAGAATGGACCACCTGAACCAAAGAGACAGTCTACATTTTATGGAAAAAAGGGAAATGTGGTGGAAAGAGACAGCTCACGGATTCTGATGATATTTGATACAAGAGTCAGTTATACTCATGACCACCTGGTGAGAACTCTGTACCTGCACTGTGCCCAGAATTAAACCACAAATCAGTATTGGGATGAGTGAGGTACCACCGTAGTAGAGTGTAGCCCAGGCCACTACATCAAGCAATATAATATGAATCAAGACGCCAAAGAAGAATAACTTATTGGGTTTCAAGAGACCCATCCGCTCCACTGTAGACCGCAGACTACGAAAATCCTCCACCATGGCAGCCTGTAAGAAAGACAGCAAGTAAACATGAGAATACACTATCAAAAAGATTGGTATAGGAAGGCTGTCAGACTTGGGAAACAAAATAAATGGCCCTCAGCCGAATGCTCACATTTTTGCTGGGTTCTATGCTTGGTTCCCCAGGAGAAAGTTCCCCAATCAGCAGACACTTTAAACGCTTGTGCACCAAGTCCTTGTCGATGTGGAAGGCAGTGAATGGATCCTGAAAACACACAGAAAAATATGCATGATGTAAACATTTAAGTGTCCCACACTGCTATGTATGGGACATATTTACAGCTCAACATTTTTTAAATTCCCCATTGAAGCAAAATAGTTAATTCCTCTATCGTTATAAGTGAGAGCAAAATGAACAATTTAGCTGAAACCCCTATGATATGTAATGGGCTATTACTTAAAAACAACTGCATGTGTTTTGCATTTTTCAAATCCCTATATATATTCAGTTTAGGACTGTAGTCATGGTGACCCTAGGCAAATTGTCAGGCTGGAAAACACAAATGAAACTCATACCTCCAGCACGGAAATTAACCACAAATAATAATTTTCAATGTAAAAATGTGTTATTCTGTCACTGTGCGCACGCTGTATAAATGCATAAATTGTGACACATTTCTACTAGGTGGATCATTGTTTCCTCTTTAAAAGCTGCCAAGTTTGGAGCACTCATTGGCCTTGCTGTAAATAGACCTGGGAGAATTCTTTTGTCAGTGGTAGATAACTATACTAAAAGTGCTGCTCTATTTCTTATCTTTTTTGATGCTATTTGTTCTTTTGCAGAATTTCTTTCTTTTCCAAAACATGTATCTCTTTTGGGCTCCACAGAGCAGAACATCAGAGGTTAATTTGTGAATGATGTCTGTAGTATGACATAAACTAGCCCAGCTACTCCCCCCCCAGGACAGGGAGGGAGAGGATGGTGATGGGGGGAAGTGGGCTGAGCATATGGTCGTACCACAGGCCTGCACCAATCCTGTGAATGAGCAGAATGCAGGCAGTGCTACAAAGATCTAACACCTGACTCTGTGGACTACACATGTGTAATCTGTTAAACTGAGCATCCGCACATACACAGATCTATAATCTACACAAAGCGTGTAATGAGTTTTAAATAAATACAGCCACATATTCATTAAGCATACTAATATATATAATAATAATAAATACTAATAAAGTAACCCTTCAGCATGTAAGGTATAGCTAACATTTTACTATAAATGAAGTGATCATTTTATGCTGGTAACGTGCTGCTTTATAAAGCCATTAATGTTGTAATTGTGATCTATGGATATTTACTTAAATCATTCACTGCAAACTAGCAGTGTTAGAAACAGAGATAGTTTGGGGAGATAAGAATTAATCAGCTGAGTTAAGTCAGCCCGTTATCAATGTTACGTTCCTGTTTTTGTTAATGCAAAGTATATTTATAAATAACTAATACTTTACTCTCAGTGAATAAAACAGAGATACTACTAATTTAGCAACAATAACGGCAAGAAAAATAGAGAAGAAAAACAAAATGCAAACTCCGTAAGGCCTATAGCGAAATTTGAATTAGTCCTGTTTGTTAATATATAGTCACACATAGGTAAGAGATATATTTATATATCTCTTCAACAAACAGGTATCCCTCCATGACATAATGTTATCAGTGGCGGTGACATGGGCTGTGCCTATATTTATCAATGTGGAATAATGCCCAGATAAGCCACAAAGATGTGCATAGTACCTTGTAAGTTAGATTCTCTCTGCCCTTAATGTGCCATTAATGTACAGGAATTTCAGGGCTGGAACCCAAAATTGTGAAATTTAAAAAAAAATGAATGTGCTCTAGTGTCTCTAATGGTTATAGATTATCACTCCCCATATTTAATACTTGACGTAATACACATGTCATACTGTAAATACCCTGTGTATTGTCTGACTATTCTTAATCCATAAGTGAATTGTTTAATCTCTGCACCCCACCATTTGAGATTTTGACAGACTCTGGAATGCGTGACCTCCCTTTATCCCCATGGGTGTATGATGCCCACTCCCAGTGCTAATATTGTGATTTTTCTCACGGTGGCATCTTGTCCTGAATAGTGGCTTATGACCCGCGTCCCTCCTGGGTGTATCTTGCAGAACCTGGTGATATCGTACACCTTGCGATGAATGACCAGCCATCGCTCTTCGCGAGTGTTGTGTCGCTGTACTTCTTCCCAAGTGAAGAAAGCTGGCACGCCTTCCGAGCCCATCACTGCACCTGTAAATCAGTTATTATTGGCAGCAAATTTCAATTTAGTTTTAGTCATAGTCTTTTGACGAAAAACCCATTTTAGTTTTTTAGTCGTATTTTAGTCTGCTGAATTGTTTCAGTTTTAATCTAGCTTTAGTCCACTAAATCTCAAATATTTTCATCGACAACATGACAAATGTTGTAAACAAACCTGTACTACACACTGCTTGCACACCTGGACCATGCACAACCTGGGTGAGAAATTTTATTTTACCGCTAAACCTGACTTCTACAAACAAAACACCCTCTTTCTATCTCACTCTAAAAAAGGGGGGTATGGAAACTGGTATACAAATTATGTATGTGCCTATATAAACACTATTAAAAAACCCTTTTTGTATGATCACCCCAAACCATTGCTTCACATAATAGGATTGTGCTATTCCTGCAGCCCCCTCCCTCTTTATATGACCTGTACACCTACCATAACTACTGCACCAGACCTTATTATCTACTATGGATATTCTTTATACTCCCTATATAAACCCTGTGTCCTACATGTACACAAACCTTGTATATATAAAGACAAGCTATTAGACACAGTTTATTAAGTTCATAGATAATATATGAATCCTCTCGTCACTGGTTCATTCTTATGTCCTATTATTTATTAATAATAACTCCCTGTGCTATACAGACCCCCTCGGCCCTCTCTCTTATAGCTTACCCCAATACTCAGAGAATGTCCTATAATTAATAATAATAATAATAATAACTCCCTGTGCTATACAGACCCCCTCGGCCCTCTCTCCCTATATTATTATCTATATTATTATTATAAAATTAGTAGTAGTATATTGTTATCATTATTATATTATTATCTATAGTTTTATAATTATTATATTATTGTAATATTATATTATCTATATTATATTATTATTGTTATATTATTATCTATCTATCTATCTATATATAGCTTACCCTGGGCCCAGCCTATAGCCGCCCTGTGTCCATGCAGCCCCCTCCCTCCCTCCTTCCCTCCCGGACCGGCTGCTCTCCCTCCCGGACCGGACGTTGACGCAGACGATGTTCTCCCTCGCACCGGCGGCAGCGCTCTAAGCTTCAGCACCATCTGCTCTTGGACTGCGGATTATAACCCCGCCCCCAAGCCTTTCCCGCCTGCCGATTGGATGAGCGGCCAGTTAATCGAGTCCCCGCCTTTTCACTCGATTGGTCTCTGTGTAACGTGTGTTGAGTGACGGCAGCTGCCAATCGCCGGTAATGGCGAGGGGAGGGATGGAAGGAGGGGGCGTGGCTGTGATGGCGGCTCGCGCTGGGTCCGTTACCTAGATATTTAAATAGAGCCCCGCCTCATTTCTCTAATCACAAATAAATATATAGTGAGTCCTGTCATAAACTGCATGAATTTAATAAATAAATATAATATTCAGGTTTATAGTGAGTCCTGTCATAAACTGCATTAATTTAATAAATAAATATAATATTCAGGTTTATAGTGAGTCCTGTCATAAACTCCATGAATTTAATAAATAAATATAATATTCAGGTTTATAGTGAGTCCTGTCATAAACTGCATGAATTTAATAAATAAATATAATATTCAGGTTTATACTGAGTCCTGTCATAAACTGCATGAATTTAATAAATAAATATAATATTCAGGTTTATAGTGAGTCCTGTCATAAACTGCATGAATTTAATAAATAAATATAATATTCAGGTTTATAGTGAGTCCTGTCATAAACTGCATGAATTTAATAAATAAATATAATATTCAGGTTTATAGTGAGTCCTGTCATAAACTGCATGAATTTAATAAATAAATATAATATTCAGGTTTATAGTGAGTCCTGTCATAAACTGCATGAATTTAATAAATAAATATAATATTCAGGTTTATAGTGAGTCCTGTCATAAACTGCATGAATTACTAAATAAATATAATACTCAGGTTTATAGTGAGTCCTGTGAGAAACTGCATGAATTTAATAAATAAATATAATATTCAGGTTTATAGTGAGTCCTGTCATAAACTGCATGAATTTAATAAATAAATATAATATTCAGGTTAATAGTGAGTCCTGTCATAAACTGCATGAATTTAATAAATAAATATAATATTCAGGTTTATAGTGAGTCCTGTCATAAACTGCATGAATTTAATAAATAAATATAATATTCAGGTTTATAGTGAGTCCTGTCATAAACTGCATGAATTTATTAAATAAATATAATATTCAGGTTTATAGTGAGTCCTGTCATAAACTACATGAATTTATTAAATAAATATAATATTCAGGTTTATAGTGAGTCCTGTCATAAACTGCATGAATTTAATAAATAAATATAATATTCAGGTTTATAGTGAGTCCTGTCATAAACTGCATGAATTTAATAAATAAATATAATATTCAGGTTTATAGTGAGTCCTGTCATAAACTGCATGAATTTATTAAATAAATATAATATTCAGGTTTATAGTGAGTCCTGTCATAAACTGCATGAATTTATTAAATAAATATAATATTCAGGTTTATAGTGAGTCCTGTCATAAACTGCATGAATTTTTTTTTTTTTCAATGTCTTGTTTTTATTGAGGTATATATATGTTAGATATACATAGAAAACGAGAATAATGAGGGGTACAGAAAGGAAGAGGGAAGGGGGGTAACATTTACTTTGAAGCATCATAATGTCATACACATCTTTACAGTCATAGCACATGATAAATGAAAGTATAGCATATACTTGCGAAACAAAATACAAGAAGCGAGTGGTTCGGACGGCACCAGCAGGCATACCAGGGCGGTGGGGGTCGCATGAGGTCGTGGCTGGTGGTACCAATGAGGTATCTTACTTGGGGGGAGTGGGGGAATTGTACACCCTCTTCTAGGCCCCAGTAGGCACTTTTTATGTGAGAGAATTTCCAGCTTGAGCCTATAGATATAGTACGTGAAATAGTGATATAGTGGTTGTGCGGTATAGGATGGCTGGTGGGTTGTACTCTGTCCTCCCAATCTCCCCATATGGCGATTCGGTCCCTCCTTAGTTTGGGGTAGGTGCCGAATGCCAGCTTTGCCATAGAAGTGTGTGTTTGGTCTCACGGCCTTTCAGTCTAAATGCTAGGCGTTCATATTCATATGTCGAGTTTTGTACATCTGTCCGCATCATTTAGTGCATTGTAGCACAGAGAGAGGGGTTTATTAGTCTGCTGTTGGGAGATACAACTCCGGCCGAAAGTCGTCATTTGGTCCGCCTCGCAGTGCTGTATCTTCGCAGCAGTTAGAGTGTGTTTGATGCGTACGTATGTGAATATTTCCCTAGGTGGTAGGGCGAATTCTGTTTGCAGCTCGGGGAATTGTTTGATGCCCTGTGGCGTTATTAAGGAACCTACTGAGTTGATCCATTTCTCTATCCATACTTTCAGTGGGAGATCGCTGGTCAGGTCGCGCAGTCGGGACAGGGGGGCGAAGAAAAGTGGGTGAGCTTGACCCATCAGATCCGTCGCCCATCTGTTCCAGCCGGCCAACATGAATTTGGTGTTGGGCAGGCCCGTTGGGGAGGGCTCGAACACCTGGATATGGTCCACAGTTGTTGGTTTATTGTGTCTGGGTGGAGGATTGCGTTCTCTAGGGGTAGCCACACTGGTGGCTTGGGGCGGGTAAGGACCTCCAGACCCTGGGCTAGGATAGAGGCTTTATAGTAAGCTTTTACGTCAGGGGCGCCTAGGCCTCCTTTGTTTGGTGGGAGCCGTGTAAGTCTGCATGCCATTCATGGGGGTTTTTTCTTCCAGATGTGGGAATTAATAATGGATTGGAATTTCTTGAGGAGCGTGTCAGGTAGCGCAATAGGTAGGGTGCGGAATAGGTACAGTATATGAGGCAGCACCATCATTTTGACGGTCTGCACTCTACCCATCCATGAGACTTCCAGTGTTTGCCACTTATCCAACTGTGTTTGTAGCTTGTTCATTAAAGGTAAGTGGTTTTCTCGCATGATTTTAGCGGGGGAGGCGGTCAGGTTGATCCCCAGGTATTTTAGGGATGTGTTTCTCCAGTCAAAGGGGTGTGCTGCTTTTAACTTTCTTATTAGCGTGGCTGGTAAGCCCAATGGGAGCACCTGGGTTTTGTTGGAGTTATTTTTATAGTAGGAGACCTGTCCGTACTGTGTTAGCAGGGACATCAGTGTTAGGATGGATTTTTCAGGTTGTGTGAGGAACAGCAGGATGTCATCTGCGAATAGGGTTAGTTTTTGTGTACCTGCCGGGGTGGTGAGGCCCTTTATCTCAGTGTGGCGTTTAATGTGGCGAATGAGAGGCTCCAGGCAGAGGATGAATAGCAGGGGGGATAGTGGGCACCCCTGTCTCGTTCCATTACTTATTGAGAATGGCTTTGATAGAAACCCCGTGTTGAAGACCCTAACGGATGGAGCACTATATAGTGCCATAATGGCCTCCATGAACGAATGTGGGAAGCCCATTTTGTGTAGGGTTGCTTTTAAGTAGGCCTAGTTTAACCGGTCGAACGCCTTTTCGGCGTCAAGCCCCAGGACTACCCCCCTTTGGTTGCTGGATCTCGCCCAACTGATCAGGTTCAGGCAATGTCTTGTGTTGTCTCCTGCCTGTCTACCTGGGACGAACCCCGCTTGTTCTGCTGATACTAGTTCTGTGAGGAGAGGTTTGACCCGGGATGCGAGGAGTTTGGCATAGAGTTTGACGTCTGCGTTAAGGAGTGAAATAGGCCTCAAATTCTCGCATTTAGTGGGGGGTTTACCTGGCTTGGGTAGAGTGACAATATGTGCTTCCAACATTTCCTTTGGCATGGCCCCTGTTACTTTAATGTCATTAAAGGACCACTCTAGGCACCCAGACCACTTCAGCTTAATGAAGTGGTCTGGGTGCCAGGTCCAACTAGGGTTAACCCATTTTTTAATAAACATAAACATTTATTAATGGGTTAAGCCTTCCCCCAAAGCCTCTAGTGGCTGTCTCATTGACAGCCACTAGAGGCGCTTGCGTGCTTCTCACTGTGATTTTCACAGTGAGAGCACGCCAGCGTCCATAGGAAAGCATTGTAAATGCTTTCCTATGCGATCAACTGAATACTTGCGCAGCTCTTTTGCCCGCGTGCGCTCAAGCGAACGGAGGAGGAGAGAAGGAGGAGAGCTCTCCGCCCAGCGCTGGAAAAAGGTAAGTTTAAACCCCTTTCCCCCTTCCAGAGCCGGGCGGGAGGGGGATCCTGAGGGTGGGGGCACCCTCAGGGCACTATAGTGCCAGGAAAACGAGTATGTTTTCCTGGCACTATAGTGGTCCTTTAAATAATGAGGTGAGGGTTGGTGTCAGAATCTGTTCTAGCTTAATGTAATAGTAGTTTGAGAAGCCATCAGGTCCCTGAGCTTTGTGTTTTGGGAGGGACGCAATTGCTTTTGAGACCTCTTCTTCCGTGAATGGACTGTCTAGTGCATCTTTTTGTGTTTGCGATAGGTGTGGGAGCTCGATATTGTGGAGGAACCCGTCTATGGATTCGGGTGTGGGTTGGGCCACTGCGGAGTCGTCTTTTAAGTTGTACAATTTAGTATAGTATGTGGCTAGTGAGTTCACTATGTCTGTGGGGTTGTATATTTTTATATTTTGTTGTGATTCGATGTAAGGAATCTTTGACTGAAGGCGTTGTGACTTTAGTTTGTTGGCCAAGAGTTTACCCGCTTTGTTTCCTTGTATGTAGTGTGTTAATTTAAGGGTTCTCATGCTCCTTTCTATACTTTGTAGGGACAGGGCATTGAGGTCCGTTTGTAAGCGGGCTATGGTTTTGGATAATTTAACGGAGGGTCTTTGTTTGTTCCCCTTTTCTGCTGCAGCCAGATCAAGGGATAGCCGTGAGACCTCCTCGTTATGTTTCCTCTTATTGCGTGAACCTATTTGTATTAAAGCTCCCCTAACCACAGACTTGTGAGTTGCCCATAGGGATTGTATGGAAATGCCGTCGGTCGTGTTTTCCCTAAAGTAAAGGGATGCTGTCTTGCGAATAGTTAGTAAGGTGCTGGGAGTGTCCAGCAGGCCTTCATTTAACCTCCATTTGCCCCTACCTCGGACCGGGTATAAACTGACGAAGGTGGCGGTGACAGGTGCATGGTCTGACCACGTCCTTAATCCTATATCTACTGCAGCTATGTTGGGTCAATTTGTCGACTAACATTAAGTCAATACGTGAGTATGTCGAGTGTATGGGGGAAAAGTAGGTATAGTCTCTACCCGTTGGGTACATGTTTCGCCATGTGTCGTATAAGTCGAATTCGAATATAAGGTCTGATAATGCTTTGCAGTTATTGCGGGCGGTAGTTGTCGGGTTTTTGTCGTGGCTACGTTTGATGTCTACCGAGGGGTCCAGGCTGCAATTGAAGTCACCACAGAGTATGGTATGACCCTGTTTCATGGTATCTAATTTTTTAAGCGCTCTGCGTAGAAAGGTTACTTGGCCGTCGTTGGGGGCATACAGTGTTGCTAGAGTTATGGTGATGCCGTTAAGTGTTCCTACCAATATTAAGAGGCGCCCTGCTACATCCGTGTGAGAACGACTTGGTTGGAATACCCAATCTGAGTGGAACAGTATGGAGACCCCTTTGGTTTTGTTGGGAGAGTACGCGTGGAAGGCTTATGGGTAGCGGTTGGTGTGAATTTTAGGTGGTTTGTGGGAGCAAAGGTGGGTTTCTTGTAGGCATATCACTGCCGCCCTGGATTTGTGCATGTCCCTGATTGCTAAGCTACGTTTGTGGGGGCTATTCAAGCCTTTGACATTCATGGAGAAAACCTTAAACTTATGTTGGGCCATGGGGACGTGGGTTGATGCACTTTTGCGCGCTTGTGTGGGGGATGTGTACCATTGCTGTGTTAGAGTCATTTCTGTTCGAGAACTCAGGGGTCCTGGTGGAGCCCCTATCTACATTGGGTGCTGAGCAGGGGTACTGCTGGGGAGTTCCCAGTGAATGCTGCGGCCCGGCCGTCCGAGGCACCTGTATTCGCCTACTGTGTATTTTGTATGGTAAAGACGGTATGGGTGATTGTCGGAGTGGGAAACGGGAAAGGGAGAAGGTGAACGTCGGGCGAGCCCAGAAAACTTGGGAAAAAAACATATTGCCTCTGCTTCCAGCAGAGCGTGACTCCGGATTCGTGTGAGGAGGGTCCACACTCACTTCCGGTGTGGGGGACATGGTGTAACTGCCACCATTGATTGGCCCTTGGTGTCTGTTATCAGCTTTGCATAGCGCGTGAAGGAATTCCTGTTTTCCCTGTGCTGTCTGCCCTGGTCGGTCAACCTTTGTGTGTTTTTTTTTTGGTGTCGTGTCTGACTTTCTGACGTCCCATATGGTGTTGTGTGTAGCTTGGAAAGGGCCGGTTACCCGGTACAATGGCCATCTGGAGGGCGTGTGGACTTGATTCTCGTGTGTAACAATTGGGATGTGCCTAGTGGTCCCTGTTCCCCTGGGCATGCCGGCGGGTGCTGTGTGTACTCCTTTTGGAGTCAAGGCAACGGCCTCGGCCTCCACACGGGGTTCCCGTCTCTCTAGAAGGAGGTGGCGTAGGTCGCCCCTGGGTGCCCCCCGGGAAAGCCCTACCGGTTGTGGACAAAACATCCCACCTTCCCACCCCTGGACCAACCCGTGTACCGCATGTTTAGATTAACATAAGTTTATCACATACATCCATATAACAACGTCAGTAACATGTGGTTAGCTATAGATGGGCTCGTTAAAATCGGAGATCGGTATCACTGTGGTTAGTGCGCCGTCTCAGATACGGATGGGATAGTAGTAGGAGTGGTAGCGGTGACATACCATATCCACCAGGCATTCTATGTCAAGCCTTGAGGCTTATGGTGGTCCAAGGGATACGCGGGTCTGATGTCCATATGGGACGCAAGCAGGTTGCCGCTGAGTGGTACAACTGGGGGTTGGCAGATCTGGGCCTAACGTCCGCTTTAGCGGAAGCGATGGCTGGGGCGAGTGGGAACTGCATGAGTTTAATAAATAAATATAATATTCAGATTTATAGTGAGTCCTGTCATAAACTGCATTAATTCAATAAATAAATATAATATTCAGGTTTATAGTGAGTCCTGTCATAAACTGCATGAATTTAATAAATAAATATAATGTTCAAGTTTATAGTGAGTCCTGTGAGAAACTGCATGAGTTTAATAAATAAATATAATATTCAGATTTATAGTGAGTCCTGTAATAAACTGCATGAATTTAATAAATAAATATAATATTCAGGTTTATAGTGAGTCCTGTCATAAACTGCATTAATTCAATAAATAAATATAATATTCAGGTTTATAGTGAGTCCTGTCATAAACTGCATGAATTTAATAAATAAATATAATATTCAGGTTTATAGTGAGTCCTGTCATAAACTGCATGAATTTAATAAATAAATATAATATTCAGGTTTATAGTGAGTCCTGTGAGAAACTGCATGAGTTTAATAAATAAATATAATATTCAGATTTATAGTGAGTCCTGTCATAAACTGCATGAATTCAATAAATAAATATAATATTCAGGTTTATAGTGAGTCCTGTCATAAACTGCATTAATTCAATAAATAAATATAATATTCAGGTTTATAGTGAGTCCTGTCATAAACTGCATGAATTTAATAAATAAATATAATATTCAGGTTTATAGTGAGTCCTGTCATAAACTGCATGAATTTAATAAATAAATATAATATTCAGGTTTATAGTGAGTCCTGTCATAAACTGCATGAATTTAATAAATAAATATAATATTCAGGTTTATAGTGAGTCTTGGCATAAACTGCATGAATTTAATAAATAAATAAATATAATGTTCAGGTTTATATTGAGTCCTGTGAGAAACTGCATGAATTTAATAAATAAATATAATGTTCAGGTTTATAGCGAGTTCTGTCATAAACTGCATTAATTTAATAAATAAATATAATATTCAGGTTTATTGTGAGTCCTGTCAAAAAATGCATGAATTTAATAAATAAACAAATATAATGTTCAGGTTTCTAATGAGTCCTAGTATCAAAGGGAAAAAAAAGAGTAGAGATGGGTCAGCGCTCAAGGTATTGGTACTGATAAAACAATGGATAATTGGGCAGCACCCCAGGGTACTAAGGCTCCCTCAGAAGGCCTTACAGGTAGACAAAGCAATAGGGTAGAGGGTAGTAGATAGGCAGAGCCAGTAATAAAGAGCAAAGTAGATAAAAATAATAATAATATAGTCTAAGTGATTTAAAAGTCCAGTAGTAGAGTTCAAGAATGTCTTTTGGGGGACGGTATGTAGAAGCCAACGAAAATGTAGAATATGGGATAACAGCTCCGTAAATTGAAGATGTTCTTACACATGTGGAAATAAGAGACAACTAATGGTGCAGTATATTCAACAATCAGGTGTTATTCTGGTAAAAGTCTTATATGATCCTACTCACGTTTTATAGAGCTAATGGACTAGCTCTAGTATGAAGTGCGTACAGTGGTATAATCTCCACTTATAGGATTCATGAGGTGATGCCTTGTCTGAGTGAAGGTCATATGAAATAAAAAAGAACAGCAATAGTGTTCACTATTTAACATCAGGAAAGCAGAAAATAAACTATAAAGTGGTTACTCACATTTACACGAGCAATCGGACTGCTCAATGTATAGGGCTTGAGTGGTATAATCCCCATTGGAGTATTGTCTCACTGGAACAGGATAAAACTCAGAAGCCAGGTTTATAGTGAGTCCTGTGAGAAACTGCATGAATGTAATAAATAAATATAATGTTCAGGTTTATAGTGAGTCCTGTCATAAACTCCATGAATTTAATAAATAAATATAGTATTAAGGTTTATAGTGAGTCCTGTGAGAAACTGCATGAATGTAATAAATAAATATAATGTTCAGTTTAATGGTGAGTCCTGTGAGAAACTGCCATAAATTTAAACCACATTTTAATTAATAAATATAGTGTTTACATATATAGTGTGTCCTGTGAGAAACTGACATGAATTTAAACTACATTTTAATTAAGTAATATGTAAAAACATTCTTCAATGGGCACAGAATGTCTTCTTTAACCCCTTAAGGGTCGAACTGTTTTTGCGATGTTGTACATTTGCGACCAGGCATATTTTTACACTTTTGTGGTGTTTGTGTTTAGCTGTAATTTTCCGCTCTCTCAATAACTGTTCCCATACAAATTATATATTGGGTTTTTTAGAACAAAAGGGGCTTTCTTTACATACCATTATTTATATAATCTTATGTAATTTAATTTAAAAAAATTAAAAAATGATGAAAAATTGAAAAAAATACGTTTTTTGACTTTTACTTGAAAAATCTTTTACTCATCTACAAAAGCAAATGAAAAAAAACTGCTAAATAGATTCAGAATTTTGTCCTGAGTTTAAAAATACCCAGTGTTTACGTGCTTTTTTTTTTTTTTGTAAGTTATGGGGCTATAGCTACAAGTAGGATATTGCGGTTTCAAAACATACATTTTTAAAATTTATCAATAGTGACATTGTAACACTGTTATTTGTCATAAATCTCTGAATAACACCCCACATGTACATATTTTTTTTTTAAAGTAGACAACCCAAGATATTCAATATGGGTATGTCCAGTCTTTATTAGTAACCACTTAGTCGAAAACACTGGCCAAAGTAAGCATTCATATTTGTTTGTGTGTGAAAAAAGTAAAAAAAACAAATTGAACGCCAGTGTTTGTGACTAAGTGGTTACTAAAAAAGACTGGACGTACCGCATTTGCAATACCTTGGGTTGTCTTCTTTTGCAAATGGTATGCCATCATGGGGGTAATTCTCATTCCTGGGCTACCATACGCTCTCAAAGGCAACGTAACCAACCTGGCCATTTTCAATGTAAAACTATTTGACCCATATATTTGACCATGTAACTTTCAAAAACGCTATTAAACCTGTACATGGGGGGTACTGTTATACTCAGGAGACTTTGGTGAACGCAAATATTAGTGTTTCAAAACTGGAAAACGTATCACAACAATTATATCATCAGTAAAAGTGCTGTGTGTGTGTGAAAAATGAAAAAAAAAGTCACTTTCACTGACAATATCATTGCTGTGATATGTTTTACTGTTTTGAATCACTTTTTTTTTTTCAACGAAGTCTTCCGAGTAAAACAGTACCCCCCATGTACAGGTTTTAGGGTGTCGTAGAATGTTACAGGGTAAAATACAGTGCTAGCAAATTAAATTCTCTAGACTTTCGGCCTGGGTTGGCAGGCAGGTCCCTCAAATTGCAATCAATAAAATTACTTAATTATGTAAAAATATTACATAAATACGCACGTAGAATTTAAATATATATGCATATTTATATATTTGAAGTTTACGTGTATATTTATATAATTATTTATGTAATTTTGTATATGGACATATGTATATTTTGTATTTTTATTGATATATACATATATATATATAATTTCATTCTAAGTGTATTTTGATATAAATATATACATATTAATATCAAAATACAGTTAGAATAAAATGTCAGATATATAATTTTTTACATTTTTTTTATTACTTTTACATTTTTAAATTTAATTTAAATTACTTATTATTTGTATTTTATAATAATATATGTATACAATATATATAGTTATTATATATTATATATATGCGTGTGTAATTTAATTATAAGTGTATTTTTATATTAACATAAGTACATATTAATATATAAAAATACACTTAGTATGACATTATATATATATCATATATAGACATATATTATATAGATATATGTCTATATAACATATATATAGTTATTTTTTTTTTTTTATTAACATTAACTTTATTTTTTTTAATGCTTTTACACTAGCAGGGAGACTGCCTGTCAGCACAGGCAGTCCTCCTGCAGGCAGACACATGGACACCTATTGTGACCATGTGACTGCTGTGTTGAGCGATCATATATATATTTATAAATAAAGCTGTGGCCTTTTTTATACCACATATACGTTTCCTAGTTTGATTGGGGGGAATTGAATGGATTTTGGGGATTGGTATGGTTCACAACACACGATAACCGCTACCTACACACATGTGACCGCTGTGTTGAGCGATCACATGGCCCCAGGGGTACTAATCCGTCACGGGGAGACTGCCTGGGCTGCAGGCAGTCTCCCCACACCGGGAGCACCGGTGATCGCCGCCGGGGGAACGACGGCGATCCAGTAAGTATCTAAGACCGTTAGGACGGTTCAGGACCGTCACCGGTCGGCAATGTAAAACTGCCAAGGACAGTCCTGAACCGTCCACGGTCCTTAAGGGGTTAAAAGTAATATGGTGGAAGCAGAAATCGTGTCAGGTGGCAGCCTGTTACTGAGGACTACAGGACACATAACACTATAATCACTGCAACGTGCTCCAGTAGTTATGGTGCTTGGGTGTTCCTTTAACCTCTTAAGGACACATGACATGTGTGACATGTCATGATTCCCTTTTATTCCAGAAGTTTGGTCCTTAAGGGGTTAAGAGCCTGTTTCCAACCTTCTTAAATAGCAGCTCTAATCTATCGTTCTCTATTAATAACAGAGAGCTAGTAACGGCTAATTACAGACATGTTTCCAAGCATGTCACATTTTATCAGCTGGACACAAATAACATTGGTCGAAAAGATTCTGACCCATCGCAGATATAAAAACAAAAAAATAAATACACTCGCACCATATAAACAATCCTCTCATACAATCAAACACATACTGACACAAATTTCTCATACACTCCTCATTCACATACACATGCTGACACAAATTTCTCATACACTCCTTATTCCCATTCTCTCAGACAAATTTCATATACGCTCATCTTTCACACGTTTAAACTCTACACAAATACAAACCTATTTCACACTCCTCACAATAGTCACACACACTATTCAGATGTACTGTTGTGTTCACTCACAGACACTCCATATAACTCTATCCCCAAATTCATACACAGACACTTCATTCAACTCTATCCCTGAATTCATACACAGGCTCTCCATATAACTCTATCCATGAATTCACACACAGACACTCCATATAACTCTATCCATGAATTCACACACAGACACTCCATATAACGCTATCCCTGAATTCATACACAGACACTCCATATAACTCTATCCCTGAATTCATACACAGACACTCCATATAACTCTATCCATGAATTCACACACAGACACTCCATATAACGCTATCCCTGAATTCATACACAGACACTCCATATAACTCTATCCATGAATTCATACACAGACTCTCCATATAACTCTATCCCTGAATTCATACACAGACACTCCATATAACTCTATCCCTGAATTCATACACAGACTCTCCATATAACTCTATCCCTGAATTCACACACAGACTCTCCATATAACTCTTTCCCTGAATTCACACAGACACTCCATATAACTCTATCCCTGAATTCATACACAGACACTCCATATAACTCTATCCCTGAATTTATACACAGACACTTCATTCAACACTCTCCATATAACTCTATCCCCGAATTCATACACAGACTCTCCCTATAACTCTATCCCTGAATTCACACACAGACACTCCATATAACTCTATCCCTGAATTCATGCACAGACTCTCCCTATAACTCTATCCCTGAATTCATACACAGACACTCCATATAACTCTATCCCTGAATTCATGCACAGACTCTCCCTATAACTCTATCCCTGAATTCATGCACAGACTCTCCCTATAACTCTATCCCTGAATTCATGTGAAGACTCTCCCTATAACTCTATCCCCGAATTTATGCACAGACTCTCCCTATAACTCTATCCCTGAATTCATGCGAAGACTCTCCCTATAACTCTATCCCTGAATTCATACACAGACACTCCATATAACTCTATCCCTGAATTCATGCACAGACTCTCCCTATAACTCTATCCCCGAATTCATACACAGACTCTCCATATAACTCTATCCTGAATTCATACACAGACACTCCCTATAACTCTATTCATGAATTCATACACAGACACTCCATATAACTCTATCCCTGAATTCATACACAGACTCTCCATATAACTCTATCCCTGAATTCATACACAGACACTCCCTATAACTCTATCCATGAATTCATACACAGACACTCCATATAACGCTATCCCTGAATTCATACACAGACACTCCATATAACGCTATCCCTGAATTCATACACAGACACTCCATATAACGCTATCCCTGAATTCATACACAGACCCTCCATATAATTCTATCCCTGAATTCATACACAGACACTCCATATAACTCTATCCCTGAATTCACACACAGACTCGCCATATAACTCTATCCCTGAATTCATACACAGACACTCCATTCAACACTATCCTGAATTCATACACAGACTCTCCCTATAACTCTATCCCTGAATTCACACACAGACACTCCATATAACTCTATCCCTGAATTCATGCACAGACTCTCCCTATAACTCTATCCCTGAATTCATGCACAGACTCTCCCTATAACTCTATCCCTGAATTCACACACAGACACTCCATATAACTCTATCCCTGAATTCACACACAGACTCTCCATATAACTCTATCCCTGAATTCATACACAGACACTCCATATAACTCTATCCCTGAATTCACACACAGACACTCCATATAACTCTATCCCTGAATTCATGCACAGACTCTCCCTATAACTCTATCCCTGAATTCATGCACAGACTCTCCCTATAACTCTATCCCTGAATTCATGCACAGACTCTCCCTATAACTCTATCCCTGAATTCATACACAGACACTCCATATAACTCTATCCCTGAATTCATGCACAGACTCTCCCTATAACTCTATCCCTGAATTCATGCACAGACACTCCACACTAATGCACTTTGGCATTGATACACCAACATTTGCCTTTATTCACACATAGGCCCTCAACAAAATTACACCCCAGAATTCACAGCTACTCTGCATAAACACACCCTTATATTCACCTGTCTACATTCCATACAGCTACAATTTACACATAACTGTTATACTCACTGATAGAACATTGTATTCACAATCTTACATTACACACAAATAAACCTCTGCCACATATTAAACTATAAGATTGATGCACATCAACATCACACACACACACACACACACACACACACACACACACACTATTCCCTGCTTTAAAACCAAATATGATACTATTAAGTCACATACAAATACATCATTGCTTTTACATATTTTCAACAAACAAAAATACATTCCTCCATGACATATATTGACTACACTCAAATACATACATGCAGTCACACACTACTGATCAATATATACATGCAATGACACACTACTGATCAATACATACATGCAGTCACACACTACTGATCAATATATACATGCAATGACACACTACTGATCAATACATACATGCAGTCACACACTAACACTTAATACATACATGCAGTCACACACTACTGATCAATATATACATGCAATGACACACTAACACTCAATGCATACATGCAGTCACACACTAACACTCAACACATATATGCAGTCACACACTAACACTTAATACATACATGCAGTCAAACACTAACGATCAATACATACATGCAATGACACACTAACACTCAATACATATATGCAGGCACACATTAACACGCAATACATACATGCAGTCACACACTAACACTCAATACATACATGCAATGACACACTAACACTCAATACTCAATGCAGTCACACACTAACATCAATACATGCATACATGCAGTCACACACTACTGATCAATATATACATGCAATGACACACTAACACTCAACGCATACATGCAGTCACACACTAACACTCAACACATATATGCAGTCACACACTAACACTTAATACATACATGCAGTCAAACACTAACACTCAAACCATACATACAATGACATACTAACACTTAATACATACATGCAGTCAAACACTAACACTCAAACCATACATACAATGACATACTAACACTTAATACATACATGCAGTCACACACTAACACGCAATACATACATGCAGTCACACACTAACACACAATACATACATGCAGTCACACACTAACACTCAATAAATACATGCTTTCATACTGACACAATATACAAAACGCACATGTATCCATCCAGATACACAAGTGCATTCACGTAGGGTTTACACACTCAATTACAAACATGCATTTATACTCAGGTCTTCACACTGTGCACATCCAAAGGAATACAGTATTACATGAGAGTTATAATTACATTTAATGAATTCACATTTTATTTGGCCTTCTAAGAGATTGGGATCTAATTTTGCCTGTGAAACCTAAGTCTCTCAGTCCGTCTGGGTACAGGATATTGTTATTTTACAAAGCGAGAGAACATGGTAACCAACAATGGAAAAGTACTTTGCATGTTATGTGTTTGTATGTTTTATCATAGGTGGATAAAAAGATGAAACCTATACTTAAAGCAACACTATAGTCACCAGAACAACTACAGCTTGTGGCGGTCTGCCAGAGTATCTCCGCCACAGATGGCCTTTTCCCAATACGCAACATGGGTAAATCCAAAGGCACAAATATCACAGCTGTTCCATAATCCCCCATACATGAGCCAAGGCTTAATGCTGGGAGAAGACTCGTTTATTGGGAGCCACAGACGGCTTTATGCATAAGCCCCAACACGGGGTTTCCCACATAGAAAATGCAAGGAAATCCCTCCCATGATCCTCTGTGCCTGAGAGATAATTATTGGAATACATATTGCTGATTATCTCTCAGGACAGAAACATCTAACATTTATTAACCACCCCAAAAATACCCCCAAAATATATGGAAAGTCACATCCCCGGATAGCCTGGATCTGGGCGAACAATATATCCAAATCACCCAGATCTGTTCGGTAGTTTTAGATAGCCATCGCGGGGGCGATCTGACTGGTCTGCCACGAGGTTGAAGCCCAAATAGTTCCAGGGAAATTGTGCCTGGCTGATATGAGTTCCAGGCATTAGATGACCACGCCCCGCTGCCATTGTTTGGGAGACAAGATGGCCGCCATCAAGTGTCCCAGCCATGCTATTGATAATTTCCTTTGTGGCTTTCATACAAGATACATAATTTTCCAAATTCTAATGGGTCTCTCGGGTGGTCTCGGTTGGGAACCCGAACAAATTAGATGAAATAAACAAAAGCAAGAATCCAAACAGCCAAAGTGTTGGGGTATTCCTTCACACAGCTTATTGTATATTATATAGCTTTCTGTACTTGTTCTGGTGTCTATGCAGCAGGCATTTTAATGTAAACACTGCTGTTTCAGAGACAAAAACAGAGGGACACCTGCAGTGGCAGTCACTCAGACGGCAACTAGAGGTGCTCAATGTGCAGCACTGATGTTCTGCATGGAGACGCTGAAGCTCCTCATAGAGATAGACTGATTGGCGCAGTGCCGTGTTTTGACGTGCATGCACAATCCCCTCCCAATGCTTTCCTGTGGGAAAGCATTGGATTGCCTAAGATCATGAAATATGATGATCTCAGCTATGAGTAAATCACCTTTTTAACAGGTGGGGCTATTTTAAACGTATAGTGTCAGGAATACACATTCGTATTCCTGACACTATAGGGTTCCTTTAATGATCATTGTATCTGCTGGTTATTTACTAAGCTAGGAATTGTTAAACTTGACAGGGTAGTTAGGCCCTAAATGTTGCATTATTACAAGATTCCCCCCACCCCCAGTTATAACTTTTGTTGTATTAAAGGCACACTGTAACCATATCATCTCATTGAAGTGGTTATAATGTTAAACTATTTTCTAGCCGTTCAATACAAAAAAGGGGCCCAGGACCCCGACACCCTAGACCCCACTGGGAGTGTGGCAAAGACAGAGACTAAACACTTCCTTCTATCCATACCGATTCATACCAGCAATGGGCACTGTAATAGGCTGAAACCGGTCATCTGACACTCTCAGCCAATCATAGCTGTCCATTGCACAGATAGAATGGAGGGATGATGAATTTAGTTTAGCATTAAAACATTAAAAACACTGAATGGAAGCGTCGGGGGTCTCCAGACACTGTAATAATTTTAACGAGATTAAGTAATTACAGTGTCCCTCTAACAACCCTAATTAAGTTCACTAGCTGCAGTGAATGCTTTCTTGCACTCATTTTATGAAATATGCTGCTAAATATGTTTTTGAATTGTTCCTTAATGCCAGGAGAAGGAGGGAGAATTTGAACGCAAGTATGTGTGGTGGGGATTGTCTTTGGCAGAAAGTGACCGTAAAGCTTTGGAGAGATCCTTTCACCTTTGACACGTTTTCAGTTTTATAAATGATACGCCTTCAAAACCTTGCGTTCAATGCAAATCCAAATAAAATAAAGTAAGGTTTTTAGAGTAATGCGTATAAACACTGTAGTGGATGGAATGTGACTGTCCGCCAGAATTATATTTTAAAGACTGTTTGCATGTTTAAACTGCTTGTACATTGAAAATTGCATATACATTCGTATGTTAGTTAGGTAGTTTCCTTCATCGTTTATACGAATGGAAACTACCGAATGCATAGACCACCTTAGAGAAGAAGTGTGTCCCTAGTTAAACCCTTATTCCCTCTCTAACCGCAGTTAATTGATGTTGTATTGCTGTATCTGGGTGGCCGCCATTCGGTAGGCGAACACCGCTCAGACCTCCAGAGCTCCAGAACTCACGAACGGAGGGGCTATTCGACTCCTCGTTCGGTGAGTTCAATATACCAAACAAGGGAGTTCGTGCAAACCCGGTATTATCTATGGATGGCAAGGATTTCTACCTGTTTTACCTCCCGAACGCAGACCGACCGCAGGGCCAAAATACATGGAACTCCTTTCGGCTACATAGTCGTGTGCGGTCGGTCAAATCGTTTATTCCCTAAAACTCCCGAACGCCTGGTCTGATCTGGGTGAATTTTGAGTATGTTGGTCACCCAGACCAGGGCTACCAGGGGATGCCACTTAAGTCCTGGTACCCCACGGTTTTGGGGTACATCCAAGAAACAGGGGAAAAAGTACCAGGATTAAGTGGATTAAGTGTCACACTGAGGGGAGGGAAAGTAGGGGAGGGAACCTCTGTATTATTAAGTGTTCTTGCATAGCAAGACCACTTATTGTTATCTCACATATATATTATTCTTATTATAGCCAAATTTGCCACCCTAACTCCTCCCACAGTTTTTACACTACATAGACAAAATTTACCAAAACGTGCAGATTGTTCCCGATCGGATTGCTATTACTTTGTGGAACATTTCGCCGAATGGTTCACGGAATATCGTCGTTCTTGTGGCGAAATTTGTCCCATAGGAATGAATGGCAAAGCTAGAGTGGGAGCTGGCAAAAGCTGAAAAATCAGGACATGATTTCTAAACTGCCACCACTCCCTTATTTTCAGGCCCACCTACACAAATCTTATATCAAAGCGTTCAGCTATCCCTGCTGCCACTAAACATGTCAACGGCTAAGCCATATTCCTGATAGTTTTCACAATATAATCATTTGTTTGCAACTAACGTCGTCCATTGACTTTCATTGAAACTTCACTCTGCAAAGCTCAAATTTGAAGTGCAATTTCTAAACTGCGACTGTGCCTTCAATGTTAATACTTCAGAGACATACTATGCATCAAAATGTAGGTCTGGGTCTTGTGATTCTCACAATATAAAGCTCTTCGCTGTAGGATTTATAGTTTTTAAAATATGACCATTTGAAGATGGCAACCGCCAAAATACTCTGACCTGTGCCAGGCTGCAGCAGCAAGTGATGTCATAGACAGGGCCTTTTGAACACCTGCTAATGTTTTTATAAATGTATGTTTTAATGTAACTGTGCAACAACGTTGCAATTCAATGTGCTATATAAATGATAAGTTACTCCGCCCACTCCAGTTGTAGACTACTGGTGGAGGCAAGAACACTTCACACAATTTCCCCAGAAATTGTAGCTTTTCTAGTTGGTTACTGCTATAATTACTGTAAATCCCTCCCTTGCATGGGAGAATCCTTTATAAGGAACTGCTGTGAATAAATCTTTAGTTCTGCTCCTGATGCTGTGTGTCGTCCAGTCATTGGGATTGCGATTGGGATATTGTTGGAGTCTTTTTTGCCTGCTGGGATTATTGCTCTGTGGATTTATTATACTTGTTCCTGGGCCTTACTGGGATCCAAAGTGGAGATAGGTTGTGTAATACCAGCTCTCTGCTATAAACACAACTTATTTATAATTTTTATGTACTTATAGGACATGATACTTCCTTAGAAGCGACAGTTCCTCTTTAATGAGTTTTCAAAATTAGGTTTCTAACATAAAGTGTAAGTTTCGTTCATGTGTCATAAATATAGTTTTTGAATATATTTGTATTTTGATAGATAAGTGACTAGTGAATACATAGTAGTGGTGTTTCCAGGGATCATTCCAACCACTGTTCATTCACTCCTTGGTTGTTCCTCCGACTCATTGCGAGGGTCATCGCGTTCTGTAAATGGAACCCAGCTGTCACACTTCCTGTGTGAGTATTCCAATAACATCTCTTGCCATCTTATATAGGTATACATGACTCGGTCCTTTAGCTTGCTGCAGGACATTATAACAGGGTTCTCTCTGATGTTACCGATAATATAACTGAGTTGGATACGCAGCTTTTCCAAATGACTCCATTTGTCTCAAAGAACAATATAGACACCAAAAGAAATTTAGCTTAATGAAGCAGTTTTAGTGTATAGATCATGTATAGAACTTGATCAAAACTAAAATTCTGGCCTTTCCTCCCTCAAGTGTTGCTACTCCTGTGTCTGTCTCCCTCCAGCGGTGCTACCATCAGCTCCACCACGCAGGCTCGCTGCCTAGGTGTTCTCTTTGACTCTGACTTCTCCTTCACGCCTCATGTTCAGTCTATCACCATATCCTGTCGCTTCCATCTCAAAAACGTGCATCCGTCCCTATTTAAAGCCAGATGCGACTGTCCTTTCTCGCCTTGACTACTGTAATCTACTTCTCAGTTGTCTTAAGTGCTCCCAACTTGCGCCGTTACAGTCCTTAATAAATAGGGCTCAATTTAAAATTCTGGTTCTTGCTTTCAAACATAGGCGTGCGCAGCCTGTTGCATTAGAGTGTGCACCCTAAAGCACAAACACACACGCCGCTTGTATATGCATTTTTATATACACATACACACACATACATATACATACATACATACATACATACATACATACACACACACACACATATATGTATACAAATACAAATATACATAGGTGCAGTGTGTGTGTGTGTGATTGTGAGCGGTGCAGTGTGTGTGATTGTGAGCGGTGCAGCGTGTAAGGGGTGCAGTGTGTGTGATTGTGAGGGGTACAGTGTGTGTGTAATTGTTAAAGGTACAGTGTGGTATAATTGTGAAGGGTGCAGTGTGTGTGTGATTGTGAGGGGTACAGTGTGTGTAATTGTAAGGGGTACAGTGTGTGTAATTGTGAGGGATTCAGTGTGTGTGGGGTACAGTGTGTATGATTGTGAGGGATGCAGTGTGTGGGGGGTACAGTGTGTGTAATTGTGAGGGGTACAGTGTGTGTAACTGTGAGGGATGCAGTGTGTGTGGGGTACAGTGTGTATGATTGTGAGGGGTGCACTGTGTGGGCGACAGGGGTTAGGGCTGTGGAGGGGCAGCGCAGGGGGTAGGGGTGTGGAGGGGCTGCGACAGGGGGTTGGGGGTGAGACGGTTAGTGACAGGGGTTGGGGATGGGATAGAGAGGGCAAATGACAGGGTGGGGTAGAGGAGCAGTGAAAGGAGTGGGGGGTAGTGGGCAGTGACAGGGGTTAGGGAGGAGAGGTAGTGTTAGGGATAGTGATGACAGGGGTTAAGGGGGTGGAGGGGCAGTGACAGGGGTTAGGGGGGTAAAGCGGCAGTGACAGGGGTTAGGGAGGTAGAGGGGCAGTGACAGGGGTTAGATGGGGTAGAGGGGTAGTGACAAGGGTTAGGGGGTAGTGACAGGGGTTAGGGGGGTAGAGGGGTAGTGACAGGGGTTAGGGGGTAGTGACAGGGGTTGGGGGTAGAGGGGCAGTGGCAGGGGGTAGGGTAGGGGCAGTGAGTGACAGGGGGTAGAGGGGAGGTGGGGGGGCAGTGAGTGACAGGGGCAGTGGCGTACACATGACCCATGGGGCCCCGGTGCGAAAATTGATCCGTGGGCCCCCCCCCCTCCCGCCCCGCGCGCGGGCCGCAACACATGGCGGTGGGCACCTGGTCGCGAGGTTACAGGCTGGGCACCTTGCTACTCGCGGGTATGTACGCCAGTGCATGCAGATGCACACACACTTAAAGGATTACTTAGGCACCCAGACCACTTCAGCTTAATGAAGTGGTCTGGGTGCCAGGTCCAGCTAGGGTTAATCCTTATTTTTTTCAGGAACATATAGTTTCAGAGAAACCGCGTTATGAATGGGTTAAGCCTTCCCCTATTTCCTCTAGCGGCTGTCTCATTGACAGTCGCTAGAGGCGCTTGCGTGCTTCTCACTGTGATTTTCACAGTGAGAGCACGCCAGCGTCCATAGGAAAGCATTATGAATGCTTTCCTATGTGACAGGCTGAATGCGCGCGCAGCTCTTGCCGTGCGTGCGCATACAGCCGACGGGGAGGAGAAGAGGAGGATAGCTCTCCGCCCAGCGCTGGAAAAAGGTAAGTTTTATCCCTTTTCCCCTTTGCAGAGCAGGGCGGGAGGGGGCCCCTGAGGTTGGGGGCACCCTCAGGGCACTACAGTGCCAGGAAAACGAGTATGTTTTCCTGGCACTATAGTGGTCCTTTACAGGACCACTACAGACAGCCAGATCACATCAGCTCAATGAAGTTGTCTGGGTGTCAGGTCCCTCTAGTTTTAACCCTGCAGCTGAAAACATAGCAGTTGCAGAGAAACTGCTATGTTTCACTGAGGGTTAATCCAGCCTCTAGTGGCTGTCTCACTGACAGCCGCTAGAGGAGCACACTGAACGTCCATAGGAAAGCATTGAGTAATGCTTTCCTATGGGCGGTTTGAATGCGTGCGCGGTCGCATTCGGAGCTGAGAGGCTGAGGGATCCTCAGCGCCAAGGGAGTCCGGCGCTGGAGAAAGGTAAGTGCTGAAGACACACACACTCTCACTTACAGACGCATACACACTAGCTAACAGACACACACATTTACTGACAGAGACACAGTCAGCGACAGACATACATACACACTCACTTACAAAACATACACTCTCATTGACAAACACACACTCACTAACAGACATCAAACAGACTCACTAACACACACACTCAGTAAGACACACACAGTAACACACTCACTGACACTCACTAGCAGACACACACACTAACACTCACACTAACACTCACTAGCAGACACACACACACTAACACTGACACACACTCTAACCCTTACTCTAACACTCACACACACTAACACTCACTAGCAGACACACACACTAACACTCACACTGACACTCACTAGCAGACACACACACTAACACTCACACTGACACTCACTAGCAGACACACACACTAACAGTCACTAGTAGACACACACACTAAAACTCACTCTAACACTCACTCTAACACTCACTCTAACACTCACTCACACTCAAACACTAACACTATTTTTTTTTTTTTTAAATTTAATCCCCCCAGCCTCCTTACCTTTTGGAGTGCTGGGGGGATTCCCTGGGGTCCAGTGGTGCTGCTGGGCTCCTGGGCGGGTGGCCGGTCGGGCAGGCGGGCGCGCGAGGGAGCACTCAGTGCTTTCTCTTCAGCTCCCTTGCGCGCCGCGTAGGGATGCCGGCGCGCATCAGTGCGGTGCGCGAGGGAGCTGAAGAGAAAGCACTGAGTGCTCCCTCGCGCGCCCGCCTGCCGGTTGTCAGCAGGGCCAGCCTCGGGGGGCCCTGGCGTGGTCGGCTCCTGGGCCCCCCAGGGGAAGAGGCTGGCCCTGTGGCTACATACCGGGTCGCAGGGGCGGCCGGGCCCCCCGGTGGGCCGGGCCCGGTCGCAGCTGCGACCCCTGCGACCCTGGTATGTACGCCACTGGACAGGGGGCAGAGAGGAGGTGGGGGGTCAGTGAGTGACAGGGGGCAGCTGGGGGTTTAAATACCTTCCCTGGAGGTCCAGTGGGCGTCCTCGCTCTTCAGTCTGCAGCTCCGCCGGGAGTGAGCTGCAGACCACATGGTGAGTCTCTCAATTTCCAGGCAGAGCGTTGCCGTGGTAATGCTCTAACAGGCTGGAGATCGCGAGACACCTCAGTCTGCAGCTCACTCCCAGCGGAGCTGCAGACTGAGGTTGGATCTCCGTCAGGGCAGACTGACAGGAGGGGCCTCGCACCCGGCAGCATTGTGGGCAAGCCGCCGGGCCCCCTCCGGTGTCGGGTCCTCGGTCATAGACCGAGGACCCGACATGTTAGTCTGCCCAAAGGTGATCGCTATGCTTTCAAATCTCTACATAATGCTGCTCTCACCTATCTATCCTCCCTAATAAACAAATATGTCCCGTCTAGGCCCTTACGCTCTGCTGAAGACTTACGTCTATCTTCTGTCCGTACTCCCACCTCTGATGTTCGCCTTCAAGATTTCTCAAAGGCTGCACCGTTCGTGTGGAACTCACTTCCCTCCTCTGTTAGATGCTCACCCAGTCTCCACTCCTTCAAAAAATCATTAAAAACCCACTTCTTCATAAAAGCGTATCAATTAAACTGTTAAAAGCTCCCGACTAATTCCTCTCTTGCAAGTGTCATTAGTCTAATACTATCCTTACCTTTTTGTGTCATTTTACCCCACTCCCTCTAGCATGTAAGCTCATTGAGCAGGGCCCTCAATAATTCTGTTACTGTGTCACTATACCCCACTCCCTCTAACATGTAAACTCACTGAGCAGGCCCTTAATCCCTCTGTTACTGTGTCACTATACCCCACTCCCTCTAACATGTAAACTCGCTGAGCAGGCCCTCAATCCCTCTGTTACTGTGTTACTATACCGCACTCCCTCTAGCATGTAAGCTCACTGAGCAGGGCCCTCAATCCCTCTGTTACTGTGTCACTATACCCCACTCCCTCTAACATGTAAACTCACTGAGCAGGGCCCTCAATCCCTCTGTTACTGTGTCACTATACCCCACTCCCTCTAACATGTAAACTCACTAAGCAGGCCCTCAATCCCTCTGTTACTGTGTCACTATACCCCACTCCCTCTAACATGTAAACTCACTGAGCAGGGCCCTCAATCCCTCTGTTACTGTGTCACTATACCCCACTCCCTCTAACATGTAAACTCACTGAGCAGGCCCTCAATCCCTCTGTTACTGTGTCACTATACCCCCCTCCCTCTAACATGTAAACTCACTGAGCAGGGCCCTCAATCCCTCTGTTACTGTGTCACTATACCCCACTCCCTCTAACATGTAAACTCACTGAGCGGGGCCCTCAATCCCTCTGTTACTCTGTCACTACCCCACTCCCTCTAACATGTAAACTCACTGAGCAGGGCCTCAATCCCTCTGTTACTGTGTCACTATACCCCACTCCCTCTAACATGTAAACTCACTGAGCATGCCCTCAATCCCTCTGTTACTGTGTCACTATACCCCACTCCCTCTAGCATGTAAACTCACTGAGCAGGCCCTCAATCCCTCTGTTACTGTGTCACTATACCCCACTCCCTCTAACATGTAAACTCACTGAGCAGGGCCCTCAATCCCTCTGTTACTGTCACTATACCCCACTCCTTCTAACATGTAAACTCACTGAGCAGGGCCTCAATCCCTCTGTTACTGTGTCACTATACCCCACTCCCTCTAACATGTAAACTCACTGAGCAGGGCCCTCAATCCCTCTGTTACTGTGTCACTATACCCCACTCCCTCTAACATGTAAACTCACTGAGCAGGACCTCAATCCCTCTGTTACTGTGTCACTATACCCCACTCCCTCTAACATGTAAACTCACTGAGCAGGCCCTCAATCCCTCTGTTACTGTCACTATACCCCACTCCCTCTAGCATGTAAACTCACTGAGCAGGCCATCAATCCCTCTGTTGCTGTCACTATACCCCACTCCCTCTAACATGTAAACTCACTGAGCAGGGCTCTCAATCCCTCTGTTACTGTGTCATTATACCCCACTCCCTCTAACATGTAAGCTCACTGAGCAGGGCCTCAATCCCTCTGTTACTGTGTCACTACACCCCACTTCCCCTAACATGTAAACTCACTGAGCAGGGCCCTCAATCACTCTGTTACTGTGTCACTATACCCCACTCCCTCTAACATGTAAACTCACTGAGCAGGGCCCTCAATCCCTCTGTTACTGTGTCACTATACTCCACTCCCTCTAACATGTAAACTCACTGAGCAGGGTCCTCAATCCCTCTGTTACTGTGTCACTATACCCCACTCCCTCTAACATGTAAACTCACTGAGCAGGCCCTCAATCCCTCTGTTACTGTGTCACTATACCCCACTCCCTCTAACATGTAAACTCACTGAGCAGACCCTCAATCCCTCTGTTACTGTGTCACTATACCCCACTCCCTCTAACATGTAAACTCACTGAGCAGACCCTCAATCCCTCTGTTACTGTGTCACTATACCCCACTCCCTCTAACATGTAAACTCACTGAGCAGGGCCCTCAATCCCTCTGTTACTGTGTCACTATGCCCCACTCCCTCTAACATGTAAACTCACTGAGCAGGCCCTCAATCCCTCTGTTACTGTGTCACTATACCCCACTCCCTCTAACATATAAACTCACTGAGCAGGACCCTCAATCCCTCAGTTACTGTGTCACTATACCCCGCTCCCTCTAACATGTAAACTCACTGAGCAGGGCCTCAATCCCTCTGTTACTGTGTCACTATACCCCACTCCCTCTAACATGTAAACTCACTGAGCAGGGCCTCAATCCCTCTGTTACTGTGTCACTATACCCCACTCCCTCTAACATGTAAACTCACTGAGCAGGCCCTCAATCCCTCTGTTACTGTGTCACTATACCCCCACTCCCTCTAACATGTAAACTCACTGAGCAGGCCCTCAATCCCTCTGTTACTGTGTCACTATACCCCACTCCCTCTAACATGTAAACTCACTGAGCAGGCCCTCAATCCCTCTGTTACTGTGTCACTATACCCCACTCCCTCTAACATGTAAGCTCACTGAGCAGGGCCCTCAACCCCTCTGTTCCTGTGTGTCCAACTTGTCTGGTTACAACTACGTTCATTTGTCAACCCACTGTAAAACGCTGCAGAATTTGTTGGCGCTATATAAATAACATAATAATAATAATAATAATAATAATACCATTGCAGTCCCGATGTTTTATATTCTGACAGTTAGGAGTTATTTCATTTTTGTTTCTGTTTATGCAGCCATAGCCACACTTATGTGCCTGTGATTCACACAGACTCCATGAAAATATGATCATCAGATGTGACAGCACAGTGTGTTTACCTTAGACCTTTTTATCCCCTGCTCTGTTAATTGAACATTAATCACATACTGGAGGCTCCAGCAGGCTCTAGCTCGCTATGAAGAGAATAGGAAATAAGAAATTCTAAATTAAACATAACTTACAATAAAGGAAGTGTAAACATTAGATGACTCTGTACAGGAAGTGTTTAGGCATGCTGTGTAAGTTAGATGCAGGGAGGTGTGACAAAGGCTGCACAAACAAAGTGATTTAACTCCTAAATGGCAGATAATTGAGCAGTGAGACTGCAGGGGCACAATCTATATACCAACACTGCTTCATTAAGCTAAAGTTGTTTTGGTGACAATCCCTTTAAAGACAATTTTTCTGCTACCACTACAATACTGGCCAGCGTAAGGAGAGTGTGGCATAGATAATACGTCTCAGTACAATTCTCTTTAACTGATTTCATGCTCTGCGTCTGCTGCTTCCAGCTTCTGTTCTACATACAGTTCTGGGAAGAGGTTTCATATTTTCATATATAAAAAAGTTAAATGAACTGTAATGGATTTTAATAAAGACAGTAGGTAGATAATTTTCCTTGGCTCCTGGATTGGAATATTTTTCACATTTGCCAGGTATTTTTGCTCTTTGTTATTTTTTGGGTAGTCTTTGTTTTTATTTATTTACGCCTCTTGTGGTTTCTTACCTTTATTGCACACCGTATACTTCTAGTGGCCTTTCACTTGCTCTTCTTTCTCCTTTCTTCTTGAGGTAAAGCGGACATGTTGTTTACGATCTGATGTTCTGTTAGTTTCGTTCCTGTTTCATGGATGTTCGTTCTGCCTCTTCGTGTCCATCAGTAAAGGAAGTATAGAAAGCCTCCTATCTTTACTAGAACAATCTACAATTATCAGTTAATTGATTTGGTTTTGTGAGTTTTAATCCGTTACCAGCCTACAGTCAGGTATAGATGCTTTATACTTCTCTAAAATACTTATTTGAAGTAATTAATTTTCAGTCCTGCAGCGGGCAAACACAGTTGCTTGAAACGGTTTTCCTAGGAAAATAAAAGCCGTAGATAATTTTCTTATCTTTCATACTCTCTTCTTCCAGTCCTTATCTCTACACGTAATTGAAATTTCCCAGTTTAAATACATAGGATGAAGGTCAGACAAATTGCTCACTCAACCAAATGCTTAGAAAGAGGAACAATGCATTATTGTAATTACATGGAAACAAACAGGGAACTCACACTGAAAATGTATCACACCTTTGTCTTTGGTCAAATATCCAAAGGTTTGAGATAGTATCCTGTCATTTCTAAAGGATTTTACACATCAGACCTATCTTCAGATAGACAAGCTTAATGTCCTCTCTGGATGTGTGTCTTTATGTATATAGTAATGAATTACAATAGTGCATCCAAGTGCACTGACCACTTACCGTTAACTTCACGGAGCACAAACCATGTAAAGACCACGCTGTTGTGTTTTATATTTTATTTCACCTGAAATAACCCTTGCGAATAATTATCAACGGGGTGGTTGCTTTCTTCCGTCACTGCTCATTGCCCCCACCAGTTTATTATTCCATAAAACCTTGATTGGAGTTGTATTATCTAATGAAGTTACACCAGCATGGTGGGATCAATCTGAACTGAAGTGTTGAGAGGTGACTTTCAATTCAGCCTTAAAGGACCATTGTCCATGTATTTGTCTTTTTTATCATTTGCTTGAGGGATCCTGTTCTTTCTGGAGGGTGTTATATCACAGATCCGATGGGTAGGGTTAATAGTATTAATACAGTATGTCTGCCTATTTTTATATAGTAATAAGTATTAATCTCTTACAAAAACAGTGCTATTCAAGGACTTTCAGTTTCTTCAAATAAATACTCTCCTTTAAACTTAACTGGGTAATCCCTAAATTATGAAGAGTGCCTATGGATTCTGGATCTTGACTACTGGTTTGTAAAGCAGTTATTATAGATACACTGTACCACTACAACATTACCAAACACAGGAAGTTCCTGAGGTCAAATCCTGAGTAGAATTTCCTATAATGAATGTGTTATCACTATTTAATGGTGACTTAAAAAGTCACACATTTTCAATCATTTTTACCTTTTGTTTCATGATTTGTAGATTTTATTGTTTAAAGATCAAATACAGAAATACGGGCTGTAATGTTATAGATATCATAGAATGTTAAAGGAACATTGGATCAATTGGGATTTATATTCCTAATGCTTTAGTGTTCCTCTAACCGTAATAATTAAACATCTTACATTATAAATCTTGGATTACCAGTATTGCTGTACTTGTCCCACTGTGACTTGACAATTATTCAAGTTGTTACCAATGAAAAATATGTGACAAAGCTATCCTATTGACATTCCTCACACTTCACACAAAGGGTCCTAACATTCCCGAGAAGCACAACTGGTTGCTTTGCAATATACGGTCCAGTCGGATTTCAATCACTTTTCCACAACAGAAGGATCCTCCTGAAAAATGGCAGGAACCCCACTGGTATTTTGTGCTTCTCTCCAGCAACCACTAAAGAAAGGTGTAGCAATATTGATAGCAAGATAGGTAATTGCAGAGCCAGGGAAGTTTGTATTTGTGAAGGGCTGAGGTGCAGGTATGACTGATCCTGACCAATGTAAATGCCCCTAACTCGGACAAGTATGCTTTCCTCACACGGACTATGTCGATGACCTTGTCTCTTTTATAACCTATGGAGATGATTTGGCATCAGCATGCAGTGCTTAAATGTTTTTTATCCTCAACCAACAGAATATCTTTTGCAATAAAATGCAAGAGTCCAGATTTTAATGGTTGGTAAGGTCTTCGAATGTCCAAATCTCACACCGCTGTTGAGGATACGGTGCTGCTTCAAATTTGGTAGTTGTGTATATGACGGATGGCTGTGCCTCTACACAACATAAATTATAATTACAAAGCTATATGGACCCCATGGTTCAAAATTTATTTCCTGTACAGACTCCTACAGCCCCTGGTTCTGGGAGACAGTTGGACAGAATTTAATATCTTTCACTCTACCACCCACCCACCACCTTTTTTCTTCTAATTTTACCCATATTTCTATCTCTCTTTTTCTCTCTGTTTATTCTAACATTTTCTGTGATCTCTTCTTTTAGGGTAGTTGTAAATATCGGGTTTTATACTGAAGTACTGTGAATGGCAAGCTGTTCGTGACTTACCAGTGTGCACAAAGGGTTTGATCTGACACAGATTAAACAGAAATCTCTCTTCGTGTTTTGGCTCTGTCTCATAATAACCCATCAGATTGTCAGTCCTCCGCTAATCTGATTTCAATTCTACATTTCCTTCTACAGATTTCTTCTTCATTGATGTTAGAGTGCATGAATTTTTGTAGTTATGCGCAATGATTATTGTATTGTGATTACAATGCTTTGATATCCTGACACTGTCTACAGATTTCTTGTTCTGTACTTATTTCCAGTTTTTAAGTCTTTTTGAAATAATAGTAAAAATAAATAAAAATATAAACGTGAAGAAAGAACTAAATTTGGCTTGATCATTTACTCTTCAACCACAAAAAAAACGTAAGCTCCTTTGATGTCTACCAGATCCAGCAACGTTTTATCCATTTTGCAAGGAGGGGCATTTCTATGTTGGATAAAATGTTTATTATAGTGGCCAAAAAAACCACAGCAGGAATAACCGGAAAATAAGAGAGAGGGCTGGATAAATTACTGGTTGTGCTTATCCTGAGGGTCAGCAGGAACAGAGGGAGACCAGGACCGGGTCCAAGGAATTTCTCATCTCTGGTAGGCTTGAATAGCTGGTGCTCAGCCAGTAGATAAATTCAATCTTAACCCCTTCATTACAGATAATTGCAGTTCTGTCTGGATTTTGAAGAATTTCCTAACACCATATCATGAATCGGTAAAGTATCTCATGGGTCCGTACCATATTTTAGTAGATAGGGTTGAATGCACATCTCTTATCTCGCCATGGCATGTTCAGAATGTTTGCAGAAGGTTTAGTTTATAACTATAAAAGGGATCTAATTATTTTTGTTTTGTTTATTTTGTGATCACACAATATTGCTTTATTTCCAGGGTTGGAACATTTCCACAGAGGCCATGACCACCACAGCAAGCTAAATCAACGGCTTGGCCTACACCACCTCCACCTGCCAGCACACAATGTCCTGCAAAATCTGAATTTCCAAACGCTACGCTAAGTTTACTGTGTCTATTTATGTGACTATGGCACATGGAACAGCACTTGAATAAAACAAATTTTTCCCTGATATTCAAAATAACGATAGTGAAAAAATTAGAGCAAATGGGCTGCATGCAAACATCTGGCCCGACATTGTTTTATGCCTGTTTACCCAAAAATTACAAAAAATAAACAAAAGCTCATTTTCATTTTTTTTAAAAACATATTTAAAATACAAGTGACGGAACATATTGTTTTATGCCTTATATTTCTAATATGTCATAGTTAAAAACTAAAAATTGCCACATTCCCATTTTTGAGGATTTGAAGAGTATTCATCCTGTTCAACAGCATATATATCGTTTTCTCAAATAACTAGTCAAATTGTATACAAAATATGCTAAAATCATTCACTTAAACTCAGTAATGTGAGCTGCCATTTTGATTCCATAACTGTATCCCAATTAAATCACACCTCTCTTTTTCCTTGCTATAGACAGGTCCAACTCTGATCTCTAACTTTCCTTACCAACATTTTGTAAGCTATAGAGCACGTCCATTCTAAATCAAAAACCGCCCATTCGAAAAAAACTGTCTTAATTTAGATCCGAACATTCTCCCAATCATGGTACAAACAAACTAAAGTTGTGTCTTTCAAGGGGTTGAGAGAGCTAACAAGAGTTCCTTAAAACATTAAACAGAAAACAGAAGATATAATTAAATAATAAAAAATAAACTTGATTTGAAATGGAAGGCTTGGCTGTGAATTTCTCGTCTCTTGATCCCCACACCAGAAAATGTTGGGAGAATTGGAAATATTAAAAAAAATAAAAACATTTATACCAGCATATGGTCAATAAAATAAATATTCAACAAGCTTAAAACATTTCTAGAACTGAGACAACTACAAATCACACAAACTATCTCATTGGTTTGTTGACAATGCAATATGGAGAGTGTCTAGAGTTAAAACAATTAGGGTCATGAAGGAACAGCTTCTAATAACATATCCAGTCTTATTTTATTACCTGGGTCAGTTGGCTATTTATTCACAAATCATCAGCCCAACACAATTACAATTTCTTCTTGTTGTCAGTAAGGTCACTATTGTTTTATGGGCCTCATTTCCAGTGATTAGTCTTCATGGACCTGATTATACTCGACCATAAAATAATAATATCTGCGGCATAAAAGGTAAAACTAATTGCTTATCTTGTATTCTCCATGACTTGAAGCTTGTTTGAGAAAAACATATATACATATTTCCTGTTGAATAGGATGAATATGCTTCACAGCATCAAAAATGGGAATGTGGCAGTTTTTTTTAGCCACGTCTAACTATGATATATTGGAAATGTATGTCAATATAACAACGTGTTCCATCACTTGTACTTTAAATATGTTTAGATAAAATTACATTTAATTCTGCTAAAAGAGACAAACGACTGGTTCTCTACTGCTGTGTAAACCGACCTGACAGAAAGGTCCGTTATCAGCTCTCAGTAAGTATATAGTGATACAACTCTATTGATAATAGTCTATATCTAATCTCAATGGTTGTTTGTTGCTCACACATCAGTCTTCTTGTATGATGAACTTCAGAAACCTGTGTGATAAGCATGGGGCGGGATAACAAGTACATAAGGAGAGGATCAGGTGAGGGGCGCCCTTTCAATCTTGTCAGGTGAACCTGTAGGTAACATTCGGACATTTGAACCTACATGGAGTACAAACAGCTCAGTAGTGTACACTAACCTTCATCATACAGGACAAAAACAAATATGTGAGTGATATTGTTCATTAGAAACCAGCATGACGTTGGTAAAGAATGACCAAAAATACACACGCTCCTCACCTGAGTGGATTGTAGCATAAAACAACAACTATATAAAAATAGTGGACGTGGACGTAGAATTAATTATTAGTGATGGTTGGTCTTACTATGGGTTTGAGGTATATGGCCATTACATATCTCTATGGGGTAACTGACTTTTTTTTATTACTATTTTCAGAATAATATACGTGTCTGTGAAGTTACCTGCCACGGCTGTTGATTGTGTGACCCTTAATGGTTGAAGGCCCCAGTTATATGGCAGTGCACAGCTCAAGGCCACTACGGATATTCACATTCCCTCCAGGGAGAAACTAACATATAGACTTAAACAGAGTATTCAATAGAAAAATATTCAATGGTTCGAATTGAAGGAGGACATTCTTGTTGAAGTAACGTCATGATATTTACATTGGCTTCTTTACTCCGTGTGACAGCCACTCTGGTTTTTGATTTTTCAATTATTGTTTAACTATTACAATAACTATGTCTGAATGATAGGGATTGCCAGATAAACCCTCCTATATACTAGTTTGTTTTGGAATCTGCAATGGCTCTGTAACACTGTCGTTCATCTCAACCAAAAGGAAAGGTAAGTATGATAAAGGTGAAGTTAGGGGATGAAATATGGTGACCAGGTGAAAGGGCTAGTTGAGGATGAAATCTGGAATATGTGATTGAGGTTTGAATTATGGAATGGCACAGGGAACATATATGAGACTGTGAAAGAGCTCTTCGATCACTGGCAGACTAACGGCTACAAACAGTAGTAGTTATGTTTATGGGTGAGTTTGAAGTAAATAAAATATTTTTATAAAGTTAACTTATATTGGCCTCTATTTAATTCTAATGACAGAAAACCGTCAATAAATATCAACTTTTTTGGGACAATATTTATTATCAAATCCCTACTTGATTTATTGCCAGTGAAAATTCCATCAGTCAAACCCAATAATCAGGTTGGCTGCTAAAGGATGTCCCTCCTCTTATTTTAATGTAATAGCCCCCACCTGTGTCTCACGATGCTGGGCCATATCTTCCCTGTGTGTTAATAATGTTCGTGCACCAATATCTGCCCATTCACTACTGTTTTATTACAACGAACAGCCACTGGCTGCTGGCTGTTTAGCAGACATGCCCACACTCACCATGCCACATATACAACCTCCTTTATACTAATATGAAGGTCATATTGACACGTGTAGGATTTTTTTTAAGCTATATGCATTTCTTAGCATTTATCAACAGCTTTTAGCCGTCAAATCCGATAAGCCCATTTATCAGGTGTAAAATGTAATTGAATTGCTCCAGCATTTATTTATTTTTTTCAAATAATTTTTATTAATATATTTTTAATAATTATATATATATATATAACAGAAAAGAAAACAACAATAACAAAAAGTGGGGAATACAATAAATAAACACCATCCAATACCAGATTGTAAATGTACGTTGAGTCATTGTACTCTGTAACTATATCATCAAAATTAATCAATATAACCAAAAGCAATATGGAAGATACAGTTAAAGATCTACAAAAAAAATAAAACATACAATAGTGTAATAGAATAAGTACAACTCTGCTAGTGCACAAATTACTTTTGGACTGTATTACATTATTGTATGTTTTATTTTTTGTAGATCTTCAGCTGTATCTCCATATTGTTTATGGTTAGACTGGTTGTAAAAAGGATATATTATTGGAAATTCTTGGAGGAAGCTATACATAACAAGATAAGTTCAATTGTTCTCCCCACATGTTACTTGAACAGTGAGGGTGTGGAGTATGTTTGTAACCTGACAAAAAATTAACTAGTGCTCAAATGAATGAGTAAAGCCAGAAATTGTGCTATCCAGTCTGGAGTAGGTTCAACAAACGTTTGAAGGCCATAATGGCCCCTGACGTCGTCCTCCCAGAGTGACCACTCATGTCTCAGCAAATTAACAGCATAAGAAGGTGTTCGAAACATCAACTCACATCTCTTTATCTCAAATGCATTCCTCAAAACTTTCATCACAGATGTAATGGTATCAGATTTCCAGTAACAAGGAATAACCAAAGTCACTGAGATCAATACATGGACCAAAAGTATCTCCCTAAACCTGGGCAAATATTCTAGGAGTTTCTTTAGGAGACATAACTCTGTTGTGTTAGTGGGAACCTGATCTGTGATGGTTTGTACCAAGGTATGTATGTTTCTCCAGTAAGTGTGCAGTTTAGGGCATGAACTACCTGACCCCACCTGCTCCAACATTAGTTCCAGATAAATGTAGTTTAAAAAGCTAGGAGGGAGTTAAGTACCACCTATAGAGATGTTTATAATGGGATTCCAAGTTGACAGGTGTCAGAGTGACGGACGGAGGGGGTGGCTCAGTGAGCGGGTGACAGAGTAGATGGCAGAGTGACTGAGGAAGTGAGGGGGTGACACAGGTGACAGAGTGGATGACAGGTGGCAGAGTGACTGAGGGAGGGAAGGGGGTGGCAGAGTGATGGAGGGAGTGGTGGCAGAGTGATGAAGGGGGTGACAGGTGGGAGTGGGTGACACAGTAAGGGAGGATGTGGCAGAGTGAGGGAGGAGGTGACAGGTGGGAGAGTGACTAAGGGAGGGGGAGAGGGTGTGACACAGTGGGGTGGGGGTGACACAGTGAGGGAGGGGATGACAGGTGGCAGAGTGAGGGAATGCATTGTAATTTTAAAAATACCTTCATTTTGTTTCCCTGGTGGTCCAGTGTTTTTGATCCCTGGTGGTCCGCTGGGCTGTCTCTCCAGTTTGCCCTGAGAGGCAGAGAGCCAGAACAGTCTGCAGCTCTGCCGGGAGTGATATCCAGAAGTCCAGAAGTCAGAGTGTTGCCATGGGTGATTGGCCAGAGATCGCGAGGTACAGCACAGTCTGCAGCTCACACCCAGCAGAGCTGAAGACTGCGCTGACTCTCTGCCTCTCAGGGCAGATTGGAGGGGCTTTGCACCCGGCGGCATACCGGGCAAGCCGCCGGGCCCCCTCCTGGTGAGGGACCGAGGACCTGACACAGTCTGCCCTATGGCGAGATAGGCAGCCACTTAACTCACCTAATTAGAGAGCCGCCACTGACAGGGGCGGCAAAATTTAGAGTGCGACCTGGTGCTGTGGCTCCGCCATGGACAGGCTGGCCCTGCTCGCCATAGTGCCAGTAGAAGCCCATGCCACTCCTCTATGCTAAATTCCATGTTTAATACTCTTTCCCACTTTATCATATAGTCTAATTTTGAACCAAGCTCCCCAGCAAAATAAGCATAACACATAGAGATGGTATGCTTCCGATCAGGATCAGGTAGATTTTCTCCAGAATAGAGATGCAAATTTTGCGTTCCTCCAGAATCTGATAAAAAGCATTAAACTATTCACTAATTGAATCTACAATTTGTCTACATAAGGGAGCAACACAGGCGTCCAGGCCAAAGTTGGCCTATAGTTGGTCAAAAGATAAAAATTAATTAGACAAAAATAAATCATTAGTGCATATGAGAGTGGGAAAGTCAATATTCTACATCTAGGCCAGGTAATGCAGGACACAACAAAGACAAGGGAGTAACTGTGGACTAAATATCAGAAGGGTTTATTTTCTTATACAATATATCCCAAGCCCTAATAGTGGCTTTGGTGGTTGGAAACACGTTCGCCACCCGCGGTCACCGAGTAGGAAGCAACTATAACACATCTTTAATATGATGAGGTAAATTTTTGTAGCCTCTATCTCGAGCCACAGGGGATGACCATGCTCCAAGTTAAATTTAAGGGCCATAGCGCATTAGTCGCAGAATAATAATGGCTAAAGTTTGGCCCCCAAACTTACCCACGCTAGTTCTCAGCTTTTGTAAAAAAGCCAATTTAATCCTACTTGGTTTCTTATTCCACACGAATGTCAAAAGGGCAGAATTAACTTTCCAAAAAAAAGAAGAAGGAATGGTTAAGGTAATCACTCTTAAAAAATATAAAATTTTAGGAAGGAGAGTAATTTTAATCTGATAAATCCTACCAAGTCAAGAAATTTCAAAACTACACCACCTTTCAATATCTTCTCTAAGAGCGGGCCAGACTTTAGCTGTGTCACATCCTGTTCCCAGCTGCGGATCATTCTGGCTATGGCGTCTGGTATCCAGTACTCTTTTACAATTCTTGTTTAGTTTTCCTTGGTTTTTTGGTTTTCTATCCTATGTCTGGTTTTCTTTAAGCTGGGTTTTTCTGGGTTCATTCCTTTTATTCCGGCCCTGGAATTCCCAGTCTCCAGGGTTCCTTTAAATGTTTGTTTTAGGTTGCCACACGCGTTTGTTTTCCATCATTCCTTTTGTTTCAGTGTCCTGCAGGCAGCTGCTCAAGTCTTCTGCCCTTTCTTGCAGGTAAGTACTATATATGTCTTCTTTGGTTGGTTTAGCATACTGTGGCGAAACTAGCCTCGCCACTGGGCATTGGAGAAGACTGATTGCCAGCCTCCTGCCCTGTGACTATGGCCCCATGTTGAAATGCTTGATTTTCCCCTGCAAAGATCCGTAAGCCGGGTTATTCGGTACTTTCCCTATTTGAACAGTGATACCCCAGATAGCTATGCCATGGAGCCCATTCCTCTAACGAAAGACTATGTGAAAGATTTTGGCTCCATGGCAATTGAACTGTATGTATGTGATTTGAGCGCCATTCAATAATAATGTGCGCTCAGATCTAAGCTATCTGGGGATATGTTGAATGTACCTGTTTTATGCAATAGCTGCACAGTTATATATTTTTATGTATTTTATTGTCTTTTGCTACCATGTGGCTAATGGAGTTTTGCCTCTGTCCTTGGAGATAATTGGATTACTTCCCAATTATCTCCAGGATAGAAGACTCTGTGGAACTGGTTTTGGGCAGAAAAGCCATGCTTCATTTGGTCACAAAGGACGTCGATCTAACATTTGACCCACTGTACCAATTTGTATGATTTTGACGTATGTTGGTATTTGGAGTATGCTGATTCTGAAAATGTAAGTTTTATGTGAATGTGATGCATACTTTTAAAGTTATGAATATTGTGTAAAGCTGTGTATTTCCTGCCTGTGATAATTATATAAACCCATGGTGTAAGGTAATTGTATCACAGGAGGAGGAGAGGATTTTGTGTGGGAGTGTCTGAGTGTATTGTACATGTTTATTGGTTGTTTTACAAAACCCTGTGGGTGGTACTAATGTGTAAGAATATGTATATAAGAACAATAAACCCTCAGCTCTGCCTGTTCTACTTCACCCTCAATTTGGAGTACCATCTCTTATTGGGGGAATCTGCTACAAGGGATTGCTATGCTTGTCATACTCCCTTGCTAAATCACTACTAAGCTCTTGTAAGAGCTTGTTCCTGCCTTGCTCTCTGGAGGAGTCTACGGTGGTTATGGTGTCGGCTGGAGTGCTTGGAGCCCTCAGGAAGCACTAGGAGCATCCATCAACGGAGGTAGCCAGTCGGGGTGCCCGTTGATCCGTTACACATACATTAGGCAGAGTAGGACCTGCCAGATATGGGGTACATTGGCGATGTTGGCAGGCTTATGCAATGTATGATCATATAATGTAACTAAATCCCCATGATTTTCATATATAGTACTTTGTTATTTCTCCTCTTGTTTTGCCTATTATATCTTGTCTTGTTTTAGTTTGTATTCCCAGTCCATGTACAGTCCTGTCTTGCTCATGTTATGTCTGTTTCCCTAATGTATTGTGTACATGTTCTGGGTTCTGCTTTCTATCCTTCTCTGGTTCTGGGTTCTCCTAGTTCTGTCTTGTTTTCATGTTTGGTGCCTTTCCTAGTCTTTCCTTGTTTCTGTACTGGATATATATCTGCTGCAGAGCCTCCCTATTCAGCTCTGGGAGGTCTGCTTAATTCCCGCTCCTAGTTTCTGGGATCCGCTGTAGCTGCATCAGGGTTTTGGTATGTGGCTGCACAAACACTGGTGCTCAACACCAGGGGGCGTGCAGTTACCCTGCACCAGAACCTGACCTATCCACTCTCACGCTGAAGACTCCCACTTATCATCAGGCATACTGGGTCCCGGTCCTCGCACCGCTGCCCGGACAGTGTCTGGGTCCCGGGCACCAGTCAAAGTCAAAACTAGCTTTTAGCGTATCCAATTCATACCATGGGAAAAATATGAGAGTGCTTGGGTTTTATTAGTGTTCAATTTACAGTATGAAATTTTGCCGAATACTTGCAGGATTGACAATAACGATGTAATCGAGGTTGAAGGATTCTGAACAGATAACATAATGTCATCCATAAAGAGGCCTATTTTTTGTTCTCTATCTCCTACCGCAATGACCTCTGTATCCGCACACTGCCTTATTGCTATAGCCAATGGTTCCATAGCCAACACAAAAAGAAGTGGTAACAATGGACACCCCTGTCTGGTCCTATTAAATAAGGTTAAGCTATCAGAAACAAAGCCAGTTGCAGATATGTGAACCGTTGGGTCACAATATAAAGCAAATACAGCCTTGATGAAAGGATCTGGAATGTTAAACTGCGACATAACCTTTCTCAAGAAACCCCAATTAATTTTACCGAACACTTTCTCCACATCTAAAAATAAGAGCAGAGACGGTGTGCGATTCAATTTAATTTGGTGAATACAATTTATGAAACGTCTTGTATTATTCGAGGCCTGACAATTTAAAACCTTGTCATAGTTAATTAAGAACAGGAAAATTTGAGCAAGACGATTAGCCAAAATTCTAGGAATATATTTTAGTTTCATTGTTTATTTAGCAAATTGGGCGAACATTTGTGCTCCAGCATTTTTCAATGTAAAAAATAGACTTCAGATTCGATATCAACTATGTTCAAGACTGTGTTTTATACTGTGTTCTAACTAGGTGGTCATTAACGCAGGTTTTGTTGACCTGGCCCTTAAATAAATATTTTATACATCTATCTTTGAATGCTGCCAGCATAGACATGTGCCATTATTTCGGGCGGACATCGCTCAGGAAGGATATTATAATTTACTGGTGTATTACCATGGACCGCATAATGCAGTCACTCACCATGACAATGTATGATGAAGGCTAAATACTTTGTGCTTGACATTTGTTAAAACCAAAACAACTCTCTGCAAACGTTGCAACCAAATACTGCGAAATGCCTTCTCATACACGGATTGACCTGTCTACCTATACATGCCAATATTTTAAAATTATATGTTTTAGGGATCATGAATGTATAAGGTAGTGGGGCAGGTTATGCAGTTATTTTATTCGTAAAAATGTTGTTATATTCACATTTAATGCATTATGAACACACATTACTGAGTTATATTTGGGGGGAGGGTTTGGTATGTATGTCTCTGTATGACAGTGTCTGAATATCTGTGTGTGTGTCTGTCTGAATATCTGTGTGTGTGTGTGTGTGTGTGTGTGTCTGAATATCTGTGTGCATGTGTGTCTGAATATCTGTGTGTGTGTGTCAGTATGTCTGTGTTTGTATGATGTACTTGTATGTGTAGATTGGTATGACTGTGTGCCTGTATGACTGTGTTTGTTTGATTGTATGCTTGCATATCTCTGTGACTGTGTGGCTGTATGGCTATGTGTTGCTATATATCTATGTGTATTAGGCATGGGGAAAAAATACACACAAGGGGCCCTGGGCAGAAGGGACTCACAAAACAGACTGAAGGGAGAAAGCCACAGAAAGGGGCTGGAGGAAAGAAAGACACACAAAGGGGCTGGGGAGGAGAAAGCGACAAACAAAGGGGCTGGAGAAAGTAAGATATACACAAGGGGAGTTGTAAGAGACACACAAGAGAGAGTAAGACATAGTAAAGGGGGGATAAAATATGCTAAAGAGGGTAAAAAATTAACAAGACAAACAGGTGAAGACGCATTTTATTTTACGGGGGGTGGGGGTGGGGTGAAAAAATGCATCTTTGCCTGTGTAGCCAAAATTCCTTGCACCGGCCCTGGCACCATGGCAACAGGGGCACCAAGTGACAGCTCACTAACCCCAAAGGTGGCCCACTCTGCCAGCTGAGGAGCCCAGTAACCTGAGAGATTGCCAAGGAGCAGTTTCTGACAACTGCTCCCTCAAAATGTCTTGCATACCAAGGCTACTAGTGCCTGTCTAATTGGGCGCCATGCCAGTTTCAGATACAGCTTGTCTCTGATGCCAGCAGACCGATGGCATGAAATTGGGGGCCTGGTAGCTTGTATGGTGGGATTGTTTATCATTCCTGGAATGGCGCAGGGATTCTTCACTAATGTCTGCCCAGGGAGCACAGCACTAACCAAGGAGCTATTTCTGGCCGACCAGGGATCAACTTTATCCCTTCCCTCAAGGTAAGCAATAGGGAAGGGGTATTAAAAAATATTCTTTTTGCCCCACAAATATCCTGCCCCCATACTCTACAATCCCTGTTCCACACTACATTACAGCCCCACAGGCCACCCTACTCCTCTTTACTACAGACCCTGCCCCTACACTACAGTTCCCACCCCCCTCTACACTACTGCCTTTACCATCTGTACTACAGCCCCATCCTCCCACAACACAACCTCTATCTTGCTCTACACTACAGCCTTTACCCTCTGTACTACAGCCCAATCCTCCCACAACACAACCTCTGTCTCGCTCTATACTACAGCCTTTACCCTCTGTACTACAGCCCAATCCTCCCACACTACAGCCCCAGCTTCTTCTACACTACAGCCTTTACTCTCTGTACTACAGCAAAAGTCATCACAAACTACAGCCTCTACCCCCTACACTAAGCCCCTATCCCATCTACACTACAGCCTCTACCCCCTACACTAAGCCCCTATCCCATCTATACTACAGCCTCTACACCCTACACTAAGCCCCTATCCCATCTACACTACAGCCTCTACCCCCTACACTAAGCCCCTATCCCATCTACACTACAGCCTCTACCCCCTACATGACAGCCGCTAACTCTCCACATGTTTGTCTTCTTCTCTGGTACTGAACATTTCTGACACACATTTAACATGTGTCTGGAAAACATTGTCTGAATATAAAATTACCTTTAACGATCATTATGTACACAGTATCAGCTCACACACCTGAGTGTCAGTACTGGACACTTATCAAAGAAATTCTTTTTTTAATTGAAACATAGTCCCAGGTAGAAATGTAACACCAGGGTCTAAACCTTTAGATGTTTATATTCACGTTACAGGTGAGAAATTGCACTTTGGCAGTACTCAGATGTATCACTTTTCACCTGCTTATTTGTTCCGTACATCAGAGCATGAACAAATGTCAGTCTGATTGTACAGTTTATGGAAGTAGGGGAAAGGTGACGGAATTTAGGGGGCACTTTTAAAATGCAAGCAAGTCATTTAATTATTTACACATTAGGAAATACAGAATATATCAGCACAATTGTTTTAAAAAGTGTTTATAGTTTGATTCAATCTTTGCTACTATTGCTTTGGTCTCTTTAAGGAATATTCTGATTGAGGTTCTAAGCAGCTGCTTATATAGTAGGGCAGATCTTCAATGCTATTTTAGCTGACATTGTAGCTGAAAACAATAAACCAAGACATCAGATACCTATTCCCTAACTGCAGATATAGGCAATCGATAGATGTAAGTATTATCAACGTGGGCTTAACTTGAAAGAAAGACACCAACGCAGTTTAACCTAACTAGGCAAAATCAGTAAAGGAGCCAAGGTCATGATTCTGGAAAGCACAAGCCAATATCAGAGCAGACAGCAAGCCGGGTCAAGATCAATAATACAGGAATATAGGATTTGCCCAACTCGGAACCAAACAAACAGCATAGTAAGGACCAAGAGTTGGCAATGAACCTTGTTATAGAGGCTTAGACCAAGGCTTAGAAGTATCAAAACTAATGTCAATAGATTGCACAGCCAAGCATGACACAGGATTCGAGAAACTTAATTCTAGACGTGCTGGGGTGTCTGGCCAGTTCTTTTGGACTTGTCTCATAAATAATAAATGCTGCAATAAACCCTTCCTCTGTCTAACTGACTTTAGAGACAAGGGTTGGTAACTCAACAGCTTATTGTTCCATAGAACAGGACTCTTGTTTCAGATTCATTAAAGGGACAATATGGTCACCAGAAATACTACAGCTTAAATTAGTTTTTCTGGTGTGTATAGTCAGTCCCTGCAGGCGTTTTAACATAAGTACTGCCTTTTCAGAGAAAACGCAGTGCTTACATTACTGCCTTGTAACACCACTAGGGGCAGTCACTCACACAGCTACTAGAGGTATATTTGTATTCCTGACACTATAGTGTTCCTTTAACGCTATGGAAGCTTAAGTAAGTCTGCCTGAGGGATCAAATATATTTTTAAGAGCCGCCATAAAACTGTCATGCAGATAGCTTCTAAGTTTATTCTTTGCCTACAGTGGTGTAGCCCACTCTAACGCCATGTCGGTAAGGGGGTTAATAATTAATCACACTAGTCAGTAGGAAAAGCAGTGGGTTGAAGTTCACAATATATACCACACTGGACCAAAAACCCCTCTACATTAGGCTGTATCACCTCTAATGTGTTTAAGAGGAATAATCTGCACCCTGAACTGCTAAAAGCCCAGCAACAACGAGAATGGTAGGGGCTTGCTGAGGCTAACTGGTGGGATCCGTTCTAGTTAATAGGGTGTGTGTGTGACGGAAGTCACCATCACTGGGAGCATAAGATGGACACTACTTGTAGGTCCACAGACAACTCTTATGTTTAAGTCACCTTGCGTTCATTATAGGTGCCGGGCTTGTTGTTTATTAAATGTCTTGTGTCCTGCTGTTGATCTGTACCAGCTAGGTGGATTTGGCTTTGGAGCCTGTACCACCTGTTGGTTGTGAAAGATCTTGCAAGCCTTTGCAGTACCACCTGTTGGTTGCAACAATTATGTGCACTACCAGAATCGCAACGCTTGCTAGTTTCCATATTCAGGTAGATTTGCATATTATGGTTTGTGCAGGCAGGAAAATATTTCTTGATGGTCTTTGTCTTCCCCATACCTTTATAAATATTGTATTGTATTATTATGAGTGCCTGTATGATTCCCTGTGTAATTTTGTTATATGTATTGTATTAAGTGTGTCACCATAAGTGGAATGTAATGTGGATAGGGGTTAATCCTGAGTAAAGATAAAGCATTCTGTGTTAGTTTCATTTAGAACTATATGCCTTCTCTGGTTTGTTTGTGGATTCCAGTAACAGAGTTTTTGAACCTGTTGGCTGGCTGGCTGCATGGGTCCCTGATACTGGGGCATGTTAATAAAGAACTAGGCCCGAGAGCCAGAAAGAGCCTTTGTAAAGGAAGTAGTTGGAGGCAGTGCAGGCAGAGGTGTCACTTCCTGCCTGGATGAGGAACAGAAGAGGCAAAGGCAGAGGAGACAATACCTGCCTGGAATGAAAGAGCTGTGGCCTGGTCTGGTGGAAGAGGTCTAACTAAACATTCTAAATGGGGTATTGGGGTGGTCCCAGTTTGGGAGGTGGTCTCTCGAATGGGGAGCAAGTAAAAATCACGAATACATGGGGAACATACACTCAATACATTTCATGGTTTAGCGGTGTTCCCGCTACACAGCTCCCCCTAACCACTAGTCGGCATCCACCGGTAGATCACAGCAGATCAGCCTGTTGATCTCCGAGGGAAGCACCCATGAATCACTTGGCCAGGGCGCTCTGCCTGGACAGCCCGTCGGCATTGCTGTTCTGCTTAACGGGTCTGTAGTGAATGGTAAAGTGTGACGGAAGTCCGAACATAGAGGCATCTGTGTGGACGAGAAAATGTTTCCTGGGATTAGAGGCAGCCAGCACAGGGGCATTTACCAAGGCGTCCTTGAGAGCTTGGAACGCCTGCTCACACTCTGGGGTCCAAGCTACCTGTCAGGGCATTTTCGGGTCAGGTCAGTGAGGGTGTTGAGCAATGGCGCTATAATTAGGGACAAACTTACCCCGAGGCTAGCTACTGCCTCTATCTTGGCCGGTTCAGGTTTCTGTGTCCCACACCCCACCCAGTGTCCTAGATACTGCACCTCTGCCACCCCGAGGTGACACTTACTGGGTTTTAGGGTCAACCCTGCTTCTCTGATCTGGTCTAGTACGGCCCCCACATGGGCCAGGTATTGCTATAGATGGCGATATCATCCAGGTACTCGTCCTGGAGCCCCTCCAGCAGTCGGTCCACCATCCTTTGAAAGGTGGCCGGGGCCTTCCTTATTCCAAAGGGCATTACCCGGAATTGGTACCGGCCTGAATGGAGTGACGAAGGCTGACTTGGGAATTGCCACTGTGGCCAGGGGTATCTGCCAATACCCCTTGCATAGATCTGTGGTGGTGAGGTACTGTCCCCCAGCCATCCTATCTAACAGATCATCTATACGAAGCATGGGATGGGCATCTGATACTGTCTTGTCATTGAGCCTCTGGTAGTCCACACAGAACCGTGTGGTCCCGTCCTTCTTGGGGACTAGTACTACTGGAGAGGCCCAGGGACTCCGTGACGGTTCAATGACCCTTAGGTGGAGCATCTCCTGGATATCATTCTTTATGCTCTCCCGTACTGCTTTGGGTATTCGGTACGGGTTTTGTTGCAAGGGATGCTGGTTTAAGGTCTCCATCCGGTGGTTGGCCAGGTTGGTGACCCCAAGGAGGTTGGAAAATGTTTTCCTTTTGGCAGCCAGCATCCACTCCTGGGTTAGCCTGCCCCCTAGTTGGACCTCCTCTATGGACCCTGCCTGGGCTCCATCTTCCCGGAGGTCAGACAGGGGAATATGTTCTAAATCTTCCGAGGCCAGTACACAGATGGCGGCCACATCCTCTGTCCACTCGTGGTATGGCTTCAGCATGTTGACATGAAACAGGCGCTGGACTCCAGTACCTGAGCACGGACTGATCACATAGGTGGTGTCACACTTTTGCTCCACCACCCGGTATGGGCCTTGCCAGGCAGCCTGTAACTTATCATGCCGGACCGGTTTTAGAACCAGGACCTCCAGCCCAACCTGAAATCTACGGCTCCCTGATCATACTGCCTGGAGGTTCTCCCACACTAGCTGGGTGAGCTCTTCCAGTTGGTCCCTCAACTTCAGCATGTATGGAATGATGGGGGTGCCTTACCTTTCCCTGGGTCCAGGGTGTAGCGGAACGCCAATAATAAATCCACGAATTCCGCTGGTTCAGGAAATAATCCACAGTCAAGCGCTGAAACAACAAGGCAATATCCCCAACCTCCCAGTAACCGGACGAGACACAGTTCTGAGAGTCAACTGAAATCCTTTAATTCGGCTGCACAATTTATACAAGTCCCCATGCAAGGGGTTTCCTGAGTCCCTCCCCAGGGGCACTCCCAGAGGGGACTACATGGGGGACTTACATTACAGCATATTTCTCCCATCAGGCACTGCTGCACGAGAGGGGTCCTCCTCCCAGAACCCACCGTTAAGTGGATTATCCCCTCGTGCAGCAGAACCGACAATTTACACAAAAATCCATAACTTGGTGAATGTACGGTGGATTTACACGAATGGACGTTCGGTAGATAGCTGGGGTCTGAGCGCATCATTCGTGAGATTACCGCTCAGATCCCAGCTAAAATAACCGAACGCCGCACGAAAAACACATTTCTTATAAAACATATAAAAAGAACCGATTGCTTGCAGGGAACAAAATACCGAATGGCCCGAAACTCCCGAACGTCCTGGAGGCTCAGCGGTGTTCGTGCCGTCGAGTAGCCGTTTTTAGTACCATGCGCTCGACGACCTAGCACCGCTGAGGGAACAAAGGATCCAAGATGGCCGACCGCCGCATGGTCGGTAGTCGAACGACGGCCACCCAGGAGAGCCTCTAATTACCGATTGCAACATTGTTGCAATCGGTTAACTAGCGCCACAAGCCTCTAAGTGTGTGGGCTATTAGGGGTATTGCGTTCGGTTCACGAACGGCCCTCCAAAGTGCCGTTCGTGAAACGAAAGAAAACCCCCATACAAACCGCCATTTGCATTCGGCGGAAACGGCAATTACAGGCAATGCAGAGAATACATAAAGCATACACATAAGAGTAAAGCGCATATCTCCCCAGACCTATAGGCAACCCTTAAAGGCATAGTCTCTAGTTATAGTCCAAGTGGCTAGGTTTGCCACAATGCTCCCCCAGAACCAAGCCGGCATACACAGTCTGATCCCAACGGATCGGCTTGGGGATGTCCGGAGGAGCGCTCACAGATCACTTCTCAAGGTCTGTTTGTCTGGACAACCCGTCGGCGTTACCGTTTTGTTTCCCTGGGCGATAATGTATCGTAAAGTCAAAGGGCTGCAGCGCCAAACTCCAGCGCAGCAGCCTGGCATTGTCTCCAGCCACACGGTTTAGCCATACCTACGGGTTGTGATCTGTGAGCAAAGAAAAGGGTTGCCCATAGAGATATGGCTGTAACTTTTTCAGGGCCCAAACCACGGCCAGGCATTCTTTTTCTATGGCGGCGTAGCTCACTTCTCGGGGTAACAATTTCCGACTCAAATATGCTACGGGGTGTTCTCCGCCATCTGCTCCGACCTGGCTCAGTACTGCTCCCAATCCAAACATTGAGGCGTCTGTGTGAACAAGAAAACGTTTAGTTGGATCAGGAGCAGCCAGTACAGGGGCATGGTCAGAGCCGTCTTCAGTTGGTTGAATGCCTGTTCACACTCTGGGGCCCAGATGACCTGCCTGGGCAGGTTTTTCTTCGTTAAGTCAGTCAGGGGTTTGGCCAGGGCACTGTAATTGGGCACAAATTTTCTATAATACCCTGCGGTACCTAAGAAAGCAAGAACTTGGGTTTTGGTCCTAGGGGTAGGCCACTGGGCTACAGCTTCAATCTTTGCGGGCTCAGGCTTCTGTTGCCCGCTACCAACCCGGTGTCCTAAGTATTGGACCTCTGCCATCCCTATGTGGCATTTGCTGGGCTTCAAGGTAAGCCCTGCCTCCCGGATCCGATCTATTACAGCCCCTATATGTTGTAGGTGATCCGACCAGGTCTGACTGTAGATGGCAATATCATCCAGGTATGCACACGCATAATCCTGGAACCCGTCCAGTAGCCGATCCACCATCCGCTGGAAGGTCGCGGGGGCGTTCTTCATCCCGAATGGCATGACTCGAAATTGGTACAAGCCAAACGGGGTGACAAACACCGACTTGGGGATGGCGTCCTCGGCTAGTGGAATTTGCCAGTACCCCTTACAAAAATCTATTGTAGTGAGATACTGACCCCTGGCCATCCTATCTAGCAGCTCGTCTATCCGAGGCATCGGGTAGGCGTCCGACATGGTTTTGTCGTTCAACCTCCGGTAGTCCACGCAGAACCGAGTGGTACCGTCTTTCTTGGGAACCAGGACTACCGGCGATGCCCACGGGCTATCCGAGTGTTCGATAACCCCCAACTGCAACATCTCTTCAATCTCCTTCCTCATATGTTCCCGCATGGATTCAGGAATCCGATATGGGGTCTGTCGCATGGGAAGCTGTCCGGGGGTTTCTACTCGGTGAGTGGCTAGTGGAGTGTACCCAGGTAAGTTAGAAAAGGTGGCACCCTTTGTCGCTATCAGTTCTTGTACCTGGATGCGCTCTTGAGGACTTAGCCGCTCCCCTAGCTGAACCCCCTGGGAGGGCTCCTTCTGCTCCTCCTGCTCTAACAGATCTGGAAGGGGCAGGTTCTCCTGATCTTCTGAGGTGGGCGTGCAAATAGCTGCCACGTCCTCAGTTCGCTCGTGGTAGGGTTTGAGCATGTTCACATGGAGCATGCGTCTCTTCCCTACTCCGGAGCATGGGCCGATCACATAGGTGGTATCGCATCTCTGCTCTACCACCTGGTATGGGCCCTGCCAGACGGCCTGTAGTTTATCGGTGCGGACCGGTTTGAGGATTAACACCTTTTGTCCCACTTGAAAACTACTGTCTCTGGCCCCTCTGTCATACCAACGACGCTGTCGTTGTTGGGCGGCCTGGAGGTTGGTGCGCACTGCCTGGGTCAATTCCTCCAGGCGATCCCGGAACGCCAGCACGTAGGGTACAATAGGGGTCCCATCTGCGCTACTCTCTCCCTCCCAATGCTCTCTAATGAGATCCAGCGGTCCCCGGACCCTTCTCCCAAACAACAGTTCGAATGGGGAGAAACCGGTAGACTCTTGGGGTACCTCTCTGTAAGCGAACAACAGATGGGGAAGGAATCGTTCCCAGTCCTTATGGGTCTCTCCGAATGTCCAGAGCATCTGTTTTAGGGTACCGTTGAACCTCTCACATAATCCATTGGATTGCGGGTGGTATGCGGAGTTAATGATTGGCTTAATGCCACATATCCTCCATAACTGCTGAGTAACCTCAGCCGTGAATTGGGTCCCCCTATCGGAGACCATTTCCTGTGGGAACCCTACTCGGGAGAATATTTTCATCAAGGCTTCGGCTACGGTCTCCGCGTGGATATTGGTTAGGGCAATCGCCTCGGGGTACCGGGTGGCGTAATCCACCATGGTCAGGATATACCGTTTCCCAGAGGGGCTGGGTTTTGGTAGTGGCCCCACTATATCTACCGCTACACGGCTGAACGGTTCCTCAATTATGGGTAGGGGACATAGTTTTGCCTTGTGGCGATTCCCCCTCTTGCCTACCCTCTGACACACATCACAGGAGGTACAATATTGCCTCACATCTTTAGAAATCCCGGGCCAAAAGAAAGCGTGCGTTAAGCGATACCGGGTCCGGGTCATCCCTAAATGGCCGGACAGAGGGATGTCGTGGGCTATTCTAAGTAACTCCTGCCTATACTTCTGGGGTACTACCAGCTGCTTGGTTTGGAGCGTCACAGAGTTGCCTATTGTCCTTTCCGCCACCCGGTACAGTAACTTATTTTCCCAAACGTACCGTTCTCCCTCCCGCCCCACCTGGTCCGTGTCTACCCTATCTCGGTACACCTGCAGTGTGGGGTCTGTCTGAACTTCGGCCTCAAAAGTGGTTGGGGTGTCCCAGGTCATATCTGTCAAGGGGGGGTCATGGTTTCTTACCTGAGCCTCAGAGTGTGCTGGTGGTGCCGTGGTGCGAGCCTGTTGCCGTGTAGTTACCGGGTGAGCCTCTTGTGAAGGAGCCTGGGGTAGGAAAGCGGAAGTCATCTGGCCCAAGTCATTCCCCAAAACAACATCCGCCGGTAACTTCTTCATTATGGCCACTTCTACAACCCCCTCCCCAGCACCCCAGTTCAAATGTACCTTGGCAGTAGGTAACTGGTACCTTGGCAGTAGGTAACTGGTCCCCCTGCTACCCGGACAGCCACGGATCTGCCAGTGTGGGCCGCATCTGGAACTAAATGTGGTGCCACTAGGGTCAAAGTGGCTCCTGAGTCCCTCAGCCCCTGAACTTCTTTCCCCCCCACAAACACAACTTGGCGGTGATGCTGCCTGTTGTCCGTGGCTTGCACAGACATCACTTCATATAGAACCCCCAACGGTTCCTCGGTTTGCAGACTTGCCAGCTCCGATTGGTCAGGTTCCATGTGGTAAAAATGTGCCGCCGCCCTCGGAGCGGAGTTCTGCCGTACCTGGTTCCACGCCTGCCTGCTCCGATTCTGGGTGCACTCTCGGGACATATGTCCCCACTGCCAGCAGGTATGGCATTGGATGTTGGCTCTGCCATTGTAGCGGGATGGTGGTGGGGGGTTCCCTGGTGCTGGCCTGAATGGGGTAGCGTTGGCAGGTGTGGAGATGGTCGGGTGATGTTGCACTGGCGGTCTCAGAGGGCCCCTGTGGGTGAGCCCATGGTGCCTCCGGGCATCAAAGTGTTCATCTGCCAGTCGGGCGGCTGCTGTGAGGGTGAGCGGTTTTCTGTCCCTCACCCATTCTTGTGCTTCTGGTGACAGGCCGTTAAAGAACTGCTCCAGCAGGATGAGTTGGCGCAGTCCCTCCATGGTGGTGGCTTGGCTTGCCTGAATCCACCCTTGTGAAGCTTGGTCCAGCTTATGCGCCCACTCTGTGTGGGAATCTCTTTCTGGCTTTTTCAATCCCCGAAATTTTCGTCGGTATGCCTCTGGGGTTATGGCATACCTTTCTAGAATCGCCCCTTTCACTTTAAAATAGTCCTTGCTGTCCTCTCTGGGCACAGCGCGATAAGCCTCTGCTGCTCGTCCTGCCAACTTGCCTGCCAGTAGGGGTACCCACATCGCCTGCTCCAGCTCGTGTAGGTCGCATAACCTCTCGAAATCCTGCAGGTATCCGTCTATCTCATCCTTCTCCTCGCAGAACGCTTTAAATGCCTGGTAAGGTATTTTCTGCTTTATTGGAGTGCAGTATGAGTTGGCGATGGATTCTGCCCTGGATGGTGCCCCCTGAGGTTGCTGTGCCATAATGTAGTCCTGGACGTCTGCCATCAGTACGGTCAATATGTCCAGGGTTACTGGCTGTGGTACGAATTCCAACCGGGTTCTCAGTTCCCTCTGGTATGGTGTTTCCTCTCTGGCAGGTGGGGGTGGACTGCTGTGCGCTTGGTCGCCTTCCATCAGCTCTGCAATGAGTACTGCTTTAGATTTGTTGCTAGCGCTTTTCCCTCTAGCCTCCAGCAGTTCCTTTAGCGTCTGCCTCTTTAACGCCGTGTAATCCGTCCCCATTCACTGATCGCTTTCGTCTGCTTGTTTCATACGAATTGCCTTTCCCTTTTCCGTTCGGTTGTTTCTTTCATTCGAATGCGCTGTATTCGGCTGTAGAGTTGAATCCCACCGCTGCCACCAATTGTAGCGGAACGCCAATAATAAATCCATGAATTCCGCTGGTTCAGGAAATAATCCACAGTCAAGCGCTGAAACAACAAGGCAATATCCCCAACCTCCCAGTAACCGGACGAGACACAGTTCTGAGAGTCAACTGAAATCCTTTAATTCGGCTGCACAATTTATACACGTCCCCATGCAAGGGGTTTCCTGAGTCCCTCCCCAGGGGCACTCCCAGAGGGGACTACATGGGGGACTTACATTACAGCATATTTCTCCCATCAGGCACTGCTGCACGAGAGGGGTCCTCCTCCCAGAACCCACCGTTAAGTGGATTATCCCCTCGTGCAGCAGAACCGACAATTTACACAAAAATCCATAACTTGGTGAATATACGGTGGATTTACACGAATGGACGTTCGGTAGATAGCTGGGGTCTGAGCGCATCATTCGTGAGATTACCGCTCAGATCCCAGCTAAAATAACCGAACGCCGCACGAAAAACACATTTCTTATAAAACATATAAAAAGAACCGATTGCTTGCAGGGAACAAAATACCGAATGGCCCGAAACTCCCGAACGTCCTGGAGGCTCAGCGGTGTTCGTGCCGTCGAGTAGCCGTTTTTAGTACCATGCGCTCGACGACCTAGCACCGCTGAGGGAACAAAGGATCCAAGATGGCCGACCGCCGCATGGTCGGTAGTCGAACGACGGCCACCCAGGAGAGCCTCTAATTACCGATTGCAACATTGTTGCAATCGGTTAACTAGCGCCACACGCCTCTAAGTGTGTGGGCTATTAGGGGTATTGCGTTCGGTTCACGAACGGCCCTCCAAAGTGCCGTTCGTGAAACGAAAGAAAACCCCCATACAAACCGCCATTTGCATTCGGCGGAAACGGCAATTACAGGCAATGCAGAGAATACATAAAGCATACACATAAGAGTAAAGCGCATATCTCCCCAGACCTATAGGCAACCCTTAAAGGCATAGTCTCTAGTTATAGTCCAAGTGGCTAGGTTTGCCACACAGGGGCACTCTCACTCTCCACCCGAAAATCAATTCAAACGAGGAGAACCCCGTGGATTCCTGGGGTACCTCACAATAAGCAAACAGGAGGTGTGGCAGGAATCTCTCCCAATCCTTGCGAGACTCTGCAAAGGCATGGAGCATTTGCTTCAACATGCCATTGAAGCGTTCGCACAGGCCATTGGTCTGTGGGTGGTATGGGGAGCTCAGGATGGGCTTAATGCCGCATAATCTCCACAGCTGAGTGGTCATCTCAGCTGTGAACCAGGAGCCCTGATCCGAGAGAATCTCCCGGGGAAACCCCATCCGGGAGAACACTCGCATCAGGGCTTCAGCTACAGTCTCTGCCTGAATATTGTACCGAGTTACAGAGTTGCGTATTCCACCATGGTCAGAAGATATTTCTTCCCAGAGGGACTAGGCTTAGCTAGGGGACCTATAATATCTACAGCAAGCATGTCAAACTCACGGGCTGCGGGCCGCATGCGGCCCACAAGGACCATCTTTGCGGCCAGGCGAACTGCGAGTACATGCCTAATGTTCCAAGCAGAGTAGACACCTGCTTTCCCCATATTGCAGGTGCCTACTCTGCTATCATTTACCCGGCCGGGGAGGAGAGGTCTCTGTTGGGAGTTCAGTGTTCCAGCTCCTCACTGCTCCCTTGCACGCGCCGACTGAAGTGACATCATATTCCGGCACCCGGCGTCACTAAACTGCGCACAGGAACATTGAGGAGCAAGCAGGACCCAAGGGAGATGCTCCAAAAGGTAAGGAGCAATAAAGAAAAGTGTGTGAGTGTGTGTCTGTCAGCAAGTGTGTGTGTGTGTGTGTGTGTGTGTGTCAGTCAGTGAGTGTGTGTGTCAGTCAGTGAGTGTGTGTGTGTCTGTCAGTGAATGTGTGTGTCTGTCAGTGAGTATGTGTGTCTGTCAGTGAGTCAGTGAGTATGTGTGTGTGTGTCTGTTTGTGTATGTCTGTCTGTTAGTGAGTATGTGTGTGTCTGTCTGTGAGTATGTGGGTGTCTGTCTGTGAGTATGTGTGTGTCTGTCTGTGAGTATGTGTGTGTGTCTGTCTGTGAGTGTGTGTGTCTGTGAGGATGTGTGTCAGTGTCTGTGAGTGTGTGTGTGTGTGTGTCAGTGTCTGTGAGTGTGTGTGTGTGTCTGTCAGTGTGTCTGTATCTGTCAGTGAGTGTGTCTGTCAGTGTGTGTCTGTCTGTCAGTGTGTCTGTCAGTGTGTATGTATGTGTGTGTCTGTCTGTGAGTATGTGTGTGTGTGTCTGTCTGTGAGTATGTGTGTGTCTGTCTGTGAGTATGTGTGTGTGTGTCTGTCTGTGAATATGTGTGTGTCTGTCTGTCAGTGAGTATGTGTATGTGTGTGTGTCTGTCTGTGAGTATGTGTGTGTCTGTCAGTGAGTGTGAGTGGCCCACATAATCTTAAACTTTGTTTATGTGGCCCGTGCCACACTTTGAGTTTGACATGCTTGATCTACAGCGATATTATAATAAACAGTAGGGGATGGAGCAGGGCTTTGTGCTTGTCGCCCCATTTCCTTACCCTCTGGCAGACATCGCAGGTCTGGCAGTACTGCCTCAGATCCTTGGAGATGCCTGGCCAGAGGAAGCTTTGGGTGAGCCGACTCACTGTTCGGCTCTTTCACAAATACCCTGCCAAGGGGATATCGTGAGCTATCTTTAATAGTTCATGTCCCCCAGCCTGTGACATCCTTGCATGTATAACGGGTAATTGTGTGATTGTAACAGCAGAAACAGAGATGAGGGGGAGAGATGGGACTGTGCAACTATAACTGTGCAATACCTTTCATTACCTCACCACCATTTCTCTTCTGTATCCCCTATCCCTCATCTTGTATACCACATTGTAGTAAACAAAATGAACCATAAATAAAGAATTTAAAAAAAAATAGTTCATGTCAATATTTTCTGGGTGCCATTAATTGCTTTTTGGTGAGGGGGACATTGCCTGAATTCTTGCTCCTTGCTAGGCGGTATAGCCGTCCCCCCCTCCCGGAGGTACCGCTCCCCCTCCTTCCCCAGCTTCCCTGTAGTGCCATGTCCCTGTAGGGCTGGAGGGTCGGGTCTGAGGCTACCTCCTGCTCAAATTCAGTGGGGGTATCCCAGGGGAAGAGGGTTGGGGTGGGGACAGGACAGGGCACTGGGGCTAGGGATCTGGAACAGGTGACCCAAGTGCAGGGACGGGTAGGGGGCCAAGGCCAAGGGGGGTTATCTGGGGAGCTTGTTTACAGGGTTGTCTATGGGGAACAGGGGGGCTAGCATGTGCCTACCTGAGCCTCAGAGTGTGAGCCGTCCTGTGTGGTGCGGGCTTGCTGCCTGGTCATCACGGGATGGGTTTCTTCGGGTGTCGGAAGGTGCACATAGGAGGAGGTGAGATGTCCGAGGTTGTTGCCGAGGAGCACCTTCGCAGGTGGCTTGTTCATAACGCTGACAGTCACCCGTCTGTCCCCGGCACCCCAGTCAAGGTGTACTTGTGCTGTGGGTAAGCAATGGATGTTGCCCCAGGCCACCCACACTGTGACTGCCCCGCCAGTCTTTTGAGTCTCTGTGGAGAGGGGGCGGGTGCACTAGGGTCAGGGTGGTACCTGTATCCCGCAGATCTTGCACAGTACGTCCATTCAGCTGGACCGGCTGCCGCTGATGAGCCTTGTTGTCGTGGGCAGCTACCTCATGCAGGTAGTTCACTGGGGGCTGAAGATTCGATGGGAGCAGCCTGGTATCAATGGGCTGTGGCTCATGGCAGGTGAGGGGCCACAGGGGTAATGAATGGGGGTCATGGGCGAGCCTGGGAGCATTTCCGTTTGATATTCCCAGGCTGATGGCACCTGAAGCAGTTCTGATGAGTCCCAGCTGGGGCCCATGGTGGTAGAGGATTGTGGGCTGGACCGAGCGGGTGTCAGCGTACTCCTACGCCCACTTGACAGCTTCAACAAGGGCCTTGGGCTGCCTGTCCCTCACCCATTCCTGTGCTTCTGGGTCTAGTCCCTGGTAAAAATTATTCAGCATGAATAGGTGGAGAACTTCCTCTGGGCACTTCACTTGCTGCGATTCAACCCCGTTCTAGGCAGCCCAGTGAATGCGGCATGCCCACTCTGTATGGGAGTCCATCTTCCCCTTCTTTGTCCCCCTGAACTTCCGCCAGTATGTTTCTCGGGTTGTGTGGGGGTCACCCCTTGATTCTGTGCCATTGAGAAGGCTCATATATTAGCTTGGTTAGTAAATCCGTTGAAGGATTTTCTTTGAACAAGGCCAAGCGCTGCCTTATTGCCTTTTCAAACACTTCTTCCTTCCCCTCTGGCTCTGGGGTAGCTATCTCCTGTCTCTGCTGATCGTCCTCCTGAAGGTCGGCAATCAGCTCAGCCTTTTTCCGGTTGCCTGCCGATTTCCCTCTTGCTTCTAGCATGTCCTCTAGGGTCTGTCTTCTTAGATATTCCATGGGTCTGTTGGCAAGGACATGGGATCCTGCCACCACCAGTTGTAGCAAACCCTGGGTAACCCAGCTGGTTACCTCTGCTAGTAATAAATGACCAGACCCATTTCCCCCAGTAACTGGATGACACACAGTTCCAGGGGTACAACAACAGCTTTATTGGCCATACTCAGCTTTATACTCTCCCCATACAAGGGGGTGGAACACAGGTAACATATAATGTCCCCTCCCAGGGGCACATATTGGAACCGGAACCCTAGTCCTTTTGTCCCTTGTTCCCGCTCTCAGGGACTTCCGGGCAAGCCGGAACTCCAGCCTCTTTGTCCCCTGTTCGTGCCACTGCATGTCACCTCCCAGGGCCCTCCCCTCCCAGGGGCCTGTACGTGTGACAGGAACTCCAGTCCCTTTGTCCCCTGTTCCCGCCACCCAAATACCGGGTTTACCACTGGGGGGGGTCTTCTTCCCAGGATTCTCTGTACCTGGGAGTCCCAGCGAGGAGACTCTCGCCTCCTAGGCTCCTAGGCTCCCTGGCACACAAAGCCCGCCAAACACGATTGTCCCCAAAGAGTATCTACACCAATCTCAGGGGCCCCAAGAACGGTAACCACGAACAGCCTCCGTTCGCAGGGTCCCAGGGTGAAACTAGGCAAGGGAAGCATCTCCTTTCAAAACACACATGCTCCCCCTGTATATGTCTATACGAACGGCGGCCACCCATGGCAGCACTCATTAATTTCTTCCCTTGCGGTTTTTCACTTATGTTTCAAGTGCACACTCCAAGGTGCCCTGGGGAGGTCCTCGTTTGGGACCCGAATGAGGTAGGATGCAATTCGCAAATGCTCCCCCTGGGCGGCGTTCGTCTAAGGAACAGGCCACACCACCCAGGGTCGGCACACGCAGAGGCTTCCCTTGCGGTTTGTGGTTTTCACATCTTGTTAGCGGTGTGTGAACGTTCTAACGAAGTGTGATCCTTCTAACAAAACATTCTAAATGGGGTATTGGGGTGGTTCCCGTTCAGTAGGTGAACAGACTTTGTTCATAAGCAGTCTCCCAAATGGAAAGCAGTTAAAACACACAAGAAATCACAAATACATGGGGAACATAGGCAAATACACTCAATACATTTCACGGTTTAGCGATGGTCCCACTAAATTCTCTTTTGCCAACGATGCCTTTCATATGCAAAAGATTTAATCGTGTCTAGTTTATGACCTTCACACAAAATCCCACATTCCTTCCATGCAAAGGATTGCTACAAAATTCTTTTTAATTCCTCTCTCTGGCCCCTTGTGTTCCCCAAATAAATAGATGCCATTGTCTGAATACTACCGGACTGGATTTGGAAATTAGGCAGCTTGCAGGCCCAGAATGTATAAAAGGACAGGGGGTCAGAGTCTGAACTGTCGGCTTAGTTCTCATGTAAATGTACCTGGCAACGAAACAAACAGTGTTACACAGCAATAAGTACTCAGTGGACTTATTTCTGGATCAGCATGCATTCAACATTCTGGGGTTATGTATAAAAACATTCTGGGGTACAGTTCTAAAATGAAACCATTCATGGACCCCCTAGTGTGCTTACTCCAGTTTTAGAATGTAAGCTCTTTGTCTACAACTCCTTTCTGTACCTAGATCCCTGTATGTAGTGTCCCATGGCCGAATCACCGTATACAACATAATACGGCCAGATAACAGAGCATATTGCTCATAAATACATTCACAAAATATTATTAACTATTACGTACAAAATAAAATATCATTAATAATGAGCTGGCTGGAAATCAAGCATATTGTAGAATTATTCAGCAACCAAGATTGCCCAGTCCTGATCTAGAACGTTCTAGTTCAACATGAGATGTCACAGAGGTCACATATATATGAATTTTATTTTCTTGCTTGCTTTATCCTTTTGAATGTTTTATTCTGGTGTGATTTGAGAACATAGGATTAGATGATGTGTTAACAGATTCACAAGGTTAATCACTAAAAGTAGCATTGTGAGCAAAAGGAATGGGAAAATTAAGGCATAAATATATTTCTATATTGACCTTAAAGCAACAATTCCCTTGTCACAAGTCATGTCTCTGTGAATAACCCTATAATTTATCATCTAGGAGGTGTATGTTTACTAAATTGAACATTGTGGAGTTTCTAAAAAATAACCAAATTTCAGTCTGTTCTGCCCGGTTCACAGATCACTATTTAGTAACACACTCCAATAGGAAGTGAAACAAATCCAGTTTTATGAATTAATTCCATCAAGGAACAAAACTGGCTCATATTAGAGTAAATTCCCGGGTATTAACATAAGCTAAGTGCAGCATTTTGGTGAAGTCACAGCATTGTACCAGGCTATTTCCAAATTCACCTTAATAAGACAGTTCTCCTGGCCCAGAGAGCTCTCCACTTTCACCGAGTTGGCACCATTCCCAGGCTGACGGAAGCTAAGGGGCAATGTAGCTAACAGCGATATAAAGAATAGAGAGAATAATATTCTCATGCTTTCCCAATGGAAATTATCTCAGAAACCGCTGTGCAATCATGCAACCTGACGTTTATACATTGTATTCAGAGCATTGTATTCTGTAACGTACACAAAGAATAGTGTATATCTGTATTAAATACTTCCCAACAGTCCCAGGCTTGGGAGAGCAGTCATGATTTGGGACACTTGGAAGAAGTTAAATTTAGGGAGTTTATCCCAGGGTGCATAACAAGATTTAAATGGATAATTCCAGGCACCAAAACAACATATGCACCCTGAAAGGTTTCTAAGGTATCAGGTGGTCCCCTCTCTCACTATAGAAACTAGCTTACAACTGCAGCAATTTGCAAAACATTGCTGCTGCTATAAAGCCATCCTTCTGTAACAGGCGCCATAGGAGGGAGCTATGATTTTGCCTCTGGTTGCCCAAAGTGGATACAAGTTGCCAACTCTCCCTGATTACTGTGAGTTAGCCTTATTCCATGTCAACTAGGCTTGTGCGTTCGGTTTCAGTCAAATTCAGGCCAATCGGCGGTTAGTCCATATTACGTATATCTGAAGCACCTTTCAGTTGTATAACCAAGCAAACAACTAGCGCAATGGATGAGCGTGTTTATTTGATTTGGGAGCTCTGCCTATAACGCCCAAAATGAGATGATTGATTGGAGAAACAATGGTTGAGGACTAGGGGACAGACACTACATGTTCCTTTTATTTATACATCAAGCGAGACGTGACCAACAAACCAATGCATAATTATACCAATATATTCTAAAACATTACAGATTCTCCTCTTATTATCTCCATTGGTTACATTTTCTCACTTGGATCTCAATGTAATACTTTTGGATAAGCTTTTTAAATGATTTCACATTTTTGTATAATAACATTTTAAAATAACTTTTTCAAAATGTTAAGATATCAAATAATATATCATGTATAAAAAAATATATAAATTAATTTTTTTTAAATCTTTTTTTTTAAAGAATAATCCAATTTTTTTAAATTCAGGCCTTCAACTGTAATCCAAATGGCAGGGAAATTTGCCTTTCAGTAGGGTTACCCTATCCACCATGTTGTCAGGGACACGTATACATGAAAAGGGTTGCCTTGTAGTAAATAGGATTCAGAAGGTGTATAAGCAGTGGCGGAACTACCGGAGTCACAGCTGCGACCGCAGTGCCCACCGCCATGTGTTGCGGCCCCAGCCCGCATGGTAGAACTGCCGTGTCCGCACATTAAGGGGCCCAATGGGTGGCCCATGCTATTAGGGCCACCCAACCAGGGGGCCCGATCAGCACTGCAACGCTTTAACAGTGCAACCAGACCCCCTGAGATGACATCAGAGCTGGGAGGAAGTGACAGCCCTGGTCACTCTTCCCAGCTTAAACCGGGAGCCACACGGGAAGAAGTGGAGGGAGTCAGAATGGGAACTCTGTGTCAGGATTACAGAATGATCCAGCACGTAGAACTGTGTAACACAGAGGACTGATAGGTAACATATACCGGACCTTAGAATGGCCGGACTAACGTATCAAAGAATAGTCAGGAATAGCCGAGGTCAAGGGAAACAGAAAGAGACACAACGATAAGGAAAAGCCAGGAGTCAGGGATGCCAGAAAACAGGGAAGTCAAAAACAATGCCAAAGTCAAATAACCAGCATTACCAGAATCAATAACGCACTCTCGGACAACCACAAGGGAAACCATGACAGGGCACTGAGCAGGATGAGAATGGGGCCTAAATACCCCTCCTTTAGTTCTGATAGGCTGTAACCGGCCTTTGACCCCACAGCAGTTACCAGGTCACCATTTGCATAATTGCTGCTCAGCATTAAACCTTCTGTGGATTAGGTTGCTGCTCGGCACAACTTTTCCTGTGTGGACAGTAAATGTCATTAACCACATTTCTATAAGCGGATGAATATGTGACACTCTGACTCCTATTAGGCTGATCCACTGGACCCCAGGGAAGTCACCCTCCTGCACCTAAAAGGTAGGAAACAGGAGGGTGAATAAAACATTTTTTATATGTGTGTGTTTGTTTGTTTGTATGTATATGTGTGTTTGTCTATGTGTGTCTGTATGAATGTTTCTGTGTGTGTGTGTTTGTATGTATGTGTGTATGTATATGTCTCTGTGTGTATGTATATGTCTCTGTGTGTATGTATATGTGTTTGTATTTATGTGTGTGTCTGTGTTTGTGTCTCTGTATATGTGAGTGTGTGTATGAGTGTGTCTGCATGTGTATCTGTTTGTCTGCATGTGTGGGGCAACGTATGGGAGGGGGAGAGTAGGTGTATGGGAGGAGTAGTGGTGGGTAGACGTATGGGGGGGCCCAGGGCAGTTTTCGTACCGGTGCCCAGTGGTTTCTAGTTACGCCTCTGTAAAAAAGTACAGAATATTTGATAGAGTCCTAACCTCAACATATGAGGAAAGGGATTTAGGGGTGATTATTTCTGATGGCTTAAAGGTAGGCAGACAATGTAATAGAGCAGCAGGAAATGCTAGCAGAATGCTTGGTTGTATAGGGAGAGGTATTAGCAGTAGAAAGAGGGAGGTGCTCATGCCATTATACAGAACACTGGTGAGACCTCACTTGGAGTATTGTACACAGTATTGGAGACCGAAAAGTACAAAAAGAGGAATGTATCTAATACATGATGCGAGATATATGCATCAAGAAAAGGGGTTTCAAAATAGCCAACAAAAAGCCTGCTATCTAGGCCAGACAGAACCACTAAAATAAAAGAACAAAAAATAATAAAGATTTATTGAACACTACAAAAATGTAACCCAAATGTGTGCTACCAAATAAACACCAAAAAATAAAAATACCCAATGCATTTCTCAATGGTCCTAGCTCGAGATCAAGCTCAAGTTCCAGTACAAGTTTCTGTTAAGTTGAGTTCACTCCCTACCCTGAGTTCCCCCATACTCCACACACGTTGACCAATGTGGGCCAAGCAATAAACATGTTAAGAGTCAAACATATATAGGCACCAGAACATAGTTACTATATGGCAATAACCCTAGGAGGCGACCCTGCACATACAATGTAATGTATACGATGTAATGTATATTGCATAACAGTACTATCTGTAGACATGCACCGATATGCACAACCGAATAAGAAATGTAGGCGTCAAACAGGACTGTAACGCATACTGCCCCGAGAGAAAGCTGTTGATTACGCAATCTACCATGCAATGTATATGATTAATGTATAACCACTGTATGTATGTATATTTCATTGTGGAACCCCCTATCCCTTCTCCCTTTTCCTTCTGTTCCCCTGTTTTTCGTGACAAAAACAATAAACACAAATATGATTAAAAAAAATAATAAAAATATATAAAAATAAGTCGTTGAATATGATAAAAACAAAATATAATTGCAGATCAAAATATGAAAAACTATTGCTATCGGTAGTGGCTGGTAATTAGTCAAGCTAGAAAAGCAGAATGCCGATCTGATGGATCAATGATCAGTAGTGTGGTCTGGTACTATGGAAACCAAAACTAAGCTTGTAGATCGATATAGGTCCTATCAACAAGTAAATGTGACACAATCTAGAAAGCTGTTCCTGTCCATAGTGGCTAATAGTGTGCCATACATTCAAAAAACCTGGTGGCTCAACAATGAATTATAAAGTCTGTTGCTTTAAATGTCAAAAAATGCTATTGGACTATATGGGTCCTTTAAATATCTGAGACATTTATTTTAATGAACTAATGAAACCATAAATATCGGTAAATGAAAGAAAAATAAGATCATTAAATAAACGTTGAGCTGATATTCAAACCAGTATTGAAGTGGCTAGAGTGGTAATCCAAATAAAAGGATACCACTAATTGACTTGTTCTATGCATATATAGAACGGCAACAGCCAGAAATCACTATACCGACAGTAAAGCATACATAAGAATATCTAGGAGGGAGAGAGTAGAACAAAAGACACATGTATAAATCAAGTAGCAATAACCCGTGCTACAAAGTATCATATACCAGGAACGTCCAATGATACAAACAGTTGATAACAGTATGATAAAAGGTAACACCCTCTATATGAATATGTGTCCCGTGCCTTCGAGGGCACCTAGCTCCAACCCCCCAAAAGATCTATTTGTCAAGATAGAGCTATAAAAAATATGATCTGCAAAAATAGAAATAGACGCTATATATGTTTAAATAGAAATATGAAATGAAAACAGCGCGGTCGCTAGTCTGTGTGCTGCCCTAAGGATCCAAGGAGTGCAGCACACCACAATCCTCTGACGCGCGCGTTTCGCTACACCTAGCTCGTCTATTTCTATTTTTGCAGATCATATTTTTTATAGCTCTATCTTGACAAATAGATCTTTAAGTCGACTTAAATTTATAACAGTGCTAATAAATATAAAAAATAAATTAGAACGTATTCCTGGCCCTATAGTGTTAAAACCACTATTCAGGTGTCTTGCCCCCTTTAACTCCTTTAAAAGGTAATAAAATGTATCTTATTTCCAACACTGCGCTGGCACTGGCCCCGAATCCGATCCGCCTCTTGCTGACATCATCAGAATTTAGGATTTCAGCCAATCCAGTGCTTTCCCATATTGGAAAACATTGGGTTGGCTGGAATCAACAAGGAGGAGGGACAGGGGCGGAGCCAAACACTGGTTTGGCCAATCAGCACCTCCTCAAGGAGATGCATTGAATCAATGTATCTCTATGAGGAAAGTTCAGTGTCTGCATGCAGAGGGAGGAGATATTGAATGTCAGTCACACTGTGCAGCACTGCCCCAGGAAGCACCTCTAGCAGCCATCTGAGGAGTGGCCAGTGGAGGTATCTCTAGGCTGTAATGTAAACACTGCATTTTCTCTGAAAAGACAGTGTTTACATTAAAACACCTGCAGGGACTGACTATACACACCAGAACAAATACAATAAGCTGTGTTTGTTCTGGTGACTATAGTGTCCCTTTATATAGAATGGAAAAAAAAAAAGAAAAGTGTTATGATGTTACTGACACTTGCACAAATATAATATTATCAATTAATATGAAAATAAATTCAATAATATTAAATAATAACAATTCAAAAAAATGTAAATACCTCTGCATACAAATAATGAAAGTCACCCATAAATAACTTGTGGTATTTTAAATAATTATCCAATTAATATTAATTGTAAGAATGGGTTTCAAGGTTGAAATTTATGAACTTAAGTCTTTTTTTCAACTTGGACTACAATGCAATTAATATTTGATTAATATTATATATTCATCCTTTTTTGTATCTAAGTATTTTTTAATAAAGTGCATATTAGTAAATGATCAGATCACTTTGTATAATATGCACTTTAATGAAAACATTTACACATGAAAAAGGATTAAATATTAAAAAGATTTAATATTAAATGCTAATTGTAAGGTGAATTTTATTATTAGTATGCACGGGTGTTTATTATTGATTTTAAATGTATATTTATTGGTATTTTTTTATATATGTTCAATTGTTGGGGATACTGCACAATTTTAAATTGGATTTATTTATTTTTTTGCCTTTTTTAAAATGCATTATATGTATGATGCATTAAAATTGGGGTCACTTTCTACCCATTATTTCCCATTAAAGGAGACACAGAGCAAGATTAACCTGATGTCGCCCCTCGGCGGCTGCCTACGGCCCAGGGGTGAGACAGGGGCCCAGGAAATATCAAGTTGCTTGGCCCCATTAACCACCCCTTATGTGAAGACTGAAAAGGGGGGCAAACTGCCGGAGCCCAATGGAATCTTAGACCTTCTCTGACCTATATGTTTGTATATAATAATATAGAGATAAAGAGTCCAGATTCTTTATAATTAACAGAAGCCTCATATCACAGAACCCTTAATATCCAGATTAGATATAGATTGACCCAGATTTACACACTGGATCACCCAGCTCTGATCACACCACACATTACAGCGCTAATCTGCCTTTTAGCAGAGTTGTTTGTTAAACCTTGAACTGATACCAGACGGTTTCATTTATGTGACAGGGGTGCATGTACTTTCAATCCACAGAAAAGGTCCAAGACTTTTAGTGTTCCGAGTCTGTGTTAAATGGAAGAGTACTTTAAGCCCATGTAATATTCCCACAATAAAGCCTACAGTAAACACGAATAGGTGACCCATCCACCAAGGACCCTGGCGGCAAATTCCCAGCAGAGAAATATTAATATAACAGGAGAACATATTAGCTGCAGAGAATATACCAACAGATCTACCAGCGTTCACCAAAACAATAATGGATATAGAAGGAGCATGGAAATGATCCCCTTAGGGTACATTACAGTAACCCTACCAGCGACAATCAATGCTGCATGCGTATAAACATTGAAAGGAGATGGGAAATCCTGCACCCTGTGTAAATCAAAGCATTAGAATAAACAACACATTTTAGAATGCAACAAAATGGTTGAATTCTAATAAAAGTCGCCACTTGACCCATCCGACACCTCACCTTCCGATAACCTAGGCTGAGGGGGAACAGAACAGTATGTTTATCTAGATTGCATAGTTTCTTATAACGTATGGGTTGGATTTTTTGTTCTTTCTTTGGGGGTGGCAGGAGCAATGTGGTGTAATATGTTTGGCTAGGGGCTGTAGAGGGTGAGAGAGTGAGAGTATAGGGGGTGTAGTGTGTGTGTGTATAGATGATGTAGTGTGTGTAGGGGTTGTAAAGTGTGTGTGTTTAGGGAAAGTAGTGTGTGTGTCATTAATGGAGTGTGTGCCTATAGGGAATCTATTGTGTGCGTAGGAGATTTAGTGTGTGTGTGTGTGTGTAGAGAATTCAGAGTGTGTATAGGGCTTCTAGTGTGTGTATGTGTGTGCGTAGAGGATCCGTAGTTATGTACGGGATCTAGTATGTGTGTATAAGGGATGTAGTGTGTGTGTAGAGGATCCGTAGTTATGTACGGGATCTAGGGTGTGTGTATAAGGGATGTAGTGTGTGTGTGTGTGTAGATGATTCAGAGTGTGTATAGGGATTCTAGTGTGTGTATGTATATGTGCGTGCGTAGAGGATCCGTAGTTATGTACGGGATGTAGGGTGTGTGTATAAGGGATGTAGTGTGTGTGTGTCTACAATGTAATGTGTGTAATTTCCCTGATGGTGTTTTCCAATTTCAGATATTTAGCTCTTGGTATTTTACGTTTTCATACATTTACCAGCTTTCAAGTATACAATGGCCTGGTTTATTTACCAAAGATTACATATTTTATTTATTTCAGGGTCTATTCCCTACCCTGGTCACCTTTACCTTTCCAAGTTATGGTTATGGCACACGCACTATTTTTGTTTTTTCTATTATAATTATTAGTTATTATGTTTATTTGCAAAGTGTCAGCATGTTCCATAGTGCTGTGAAATATTAATATCATTGTGAGCCCAAGACTTGTTCATGGACTGAAATATCCCGTACACCTTCTGTCACCATTGTCTTTTTATCCTCACTTTTTCCCATCACTTTGTCAGCCACATCAGACATCTAAAAGTGTAATCCTCCATATCGCAACAAAATCAGTGACCGGCAAATAAAAACTAGCAGTAGGGGAGGATGGATTAATAAGGTCGATAGTAAGGAAAGAAGATGAAATGCTGCTGAAGTCCAGGAAGGTGAAGATGAGAGGAGAGGTAAGTAAGACTAGCAGACAGAGCAAGAAGGTATGATTTAAATGTTGTTCAAATAAAGTTCAATAAACAAATGGTAGCTTATGGGTAAAAATATGTAGAGGAGGAAACGGGGGATATCCATTAATAGTAGGGATATATTACAAGCCCCCAAACATTAATACTGATGGGGAAGAGCAACTGTTATCTCAAATTAATAAGGCCACACAACTGGGTAATTTGTTAATCATGGGGGATTGTAATTATCCAGACATTGATTGGGCCAGAGAGTCTAGTAGTACAGTTAAGGAATACAGGCTTTGGAACCAGGTAAATTATAATTTGATGGCTCAATTAGTAGATGCGCCAACTAAAATAGATGTTTGTCTGGATTTTCTCATAACAAGTACAGTAGCACAATATGGTATTATTTGAGATTAACTCAAAAAACAAATTTATACAGGCTGTACAAATACGCTTTATTTTAGAAAGGCTAAATTCAATAAGATAAGGGCATATTTCCAACTAATTGACTGGCAGGAATTATTCACAAAAGTGCATTTCTCTATACATATCATTTGTATAAAATAAACATAAAAAAGCAAATGAAAAGCAATGTGGCTTAGTACAATGGTCAGTCTAACGATAAAAGATAAGGAAAGGGATTTCAAAACATTTAAATCGGAGGTCGATTACAACATATAACAAATATATTCATGCCAATAAGACTTGCAATAGGATGATTAGATAGGCTACAACTGAAAATGAAAAGTTCATAGCTATATCCTTAGCCGAGGATTATACTGCCCAGGCGCAGCAATTGGAGCTAATTTATAAACACTGTAAGTGCAAATCCTCTTTTTTGTTCCACATTCCAATCATCATCCTACTACACTATATTACCTTTTTTTGCTATGTTTTTTCTCTATCATTTTACCACAGTTTGGATTTGAGGACTTCACCAATTTCCCTCCTAACCATATATCTATGTCGATTCACGTTAAAGTGTATGATTATAGCAATGATATAACGTTTCCGTATAAAACTGACCATTTACAATGGTGATCACCATTACCGTGCCAGCTACATTGCTGTATCCCGGGCTGTTAGGATGTGAGGTACAGCAATGTAGTGCGTAATTAGGGACTGCTGGGCCACAGGGAAAGAATGACAGAAGTTGCCCCACTCCCAAGCAATACATTTAAGTGGGATGTGTGTTGTGGCAATGAGTGAAGTGGGGGTGGCTGAGTGTGATTGTGTGTGAGGCTTGGCTGAGTGTGATTGTTAGATTGGCAGTTAAGATGCTGGCATTTTTCTAGGGTAATAGGTACCTACCTACCTGCAAGATACTGTGGATTGTAACTCTGATCATTTTGAGGGTTAGGCAACCGTCAGCACTCCAGAATTTGTGGACTATATCTCCCATAGTGCTGTGACAGCCATAATGCTGTCATAATAACACATAACAATCTGCATATGTGTATAACACACAATACTACATGCTTAGTCAGTACTATACAGCTCTCTACTGGTGACCAGAGCAGCAATAATAACCCTGCAGATTGCACTCTCTCATATGCCAAAACAAATAATCCCCAAACACGAACCCTGCCTCTAGCACTCCAGATGGACTCCTATTTAACTCAGTCAGTCACACCTTTGCTAAGTATTATGGGAACTGTAGTTTACACCAGATGGAGATTCAGAAATTGAAACCGCCTTCTATGTAATAATTAATGGATGGCATATTGAGACTGCTACTCCCTCCATGCTGATCCAATTTCTTACTTGGAATGTGTAAGGGTGACATTGTAGCAGTTAGGTTCTAATCATGATAACTGGGATTCCATCCGTTCCTGATTTAAATTGCAAGCTCTGCAGGTTCCTATCTGTATCAGCAGGTGTTTGTCATTCAGCTTTCAATGTCTCTGTGACCGTTACCACAACCTTTTACCTAGAAGCTGATACCTACCCTGTCACTTTGACACAGATCATTGATGTCTAACCTTGACACCCCAGCTGTTCCTGACTACATTTCTCAGCATGCTCAGTCAGCCTCAAGGCCAGCTAAGCATCCTGTGAAATGTAGTTTAATTCCATCTGAGATGCCATGGTTAACCATCACTAGCTTGGACATTTTAACATGAACCTTAACCCATGCCAAGCCCCCTCCAATGTCTTACATGTCTCTGCTCTCCCCCACAAATCCTGCCCCTCCCCCTTTTATTAGCCTCCATCTTTGTGTTACTTGCAACTGTAGCCATATGGCATTGCTAAGTCACTGGCTGAGAGTGAAGGGAGTTGCGGTTCCTATTTTTTTGGGCTCTCCCCCTCCCCCCCCGCTACAAGACTGCGTTTATAAGACTTGCTCAATATTCCATTAATTGACTATTTTAAAAAATACAGAAATACATTTACCCCCCACCCGGTCTTTCTCTCTGATTTTGTTACATTAGAGAGTTTCCCAGCCTTACAGCCTCCATCTCCCATTCTCTCAGTCTCCCCCTCTGTCTGTCTGTCTGTCTGTCTGATTTTGTTGCATTAGAGAGTTTTCCCAGCCTTACAGCCTCCATCTCCCATTCTCTCAGTCTCCCCCTGTCTGTCTGTCTGATTTTTGTTACATTAGAGTTTTCCCAGCCTTGCAGCCTCCATCCCTCCCATTCTCTCGATCTCCCCTCTGTCTGTCTGTCTGTCTGTCAGTTTTATTTACATTAGAGTTCCCAGCCTTGCCCAGCCTCCATCTCTCATTCTCTCAGTCCCCCCTCTGTCTGTCTGTCTGTCTGTCTGATTTTTGATTTACATTAGAGTTTCCCAGCCTTGCAGCCTCCATCTCCCATTCTCCTCCAGTCTCCCCCCTCTGTCTGTCTGTCTGTCTGTCTGATTTGTTGCATTAGAGTTTCCCAGCCTTGCAGCCTCCATCTCTCATTCCTCTCCAGTCCCCCCTCTGTCTGTCTGTCTGTCTGTAACCACAATTTTTGTTACATTAGAGAGTTTCCCAGCCTTGCAGCCTCCATCTCTCATTCTCTCAGTCTCCCCCCCTGTCTGTCTGTCTGTCTGATTTTGTTACATTAGAGAGTTTTGCAGCCTCCATCTCTCAGTCCCCCCCTCTGTCTGTCTGTCTGTCTGTCTGATTTTGTTACATTAGAGAGTTTCCCAGCCTTGCAGCCTCCATCTCCCATTCTCTCAGTCTCCCCCTCTGTCTGTCTGTCTGTCTGTCTGATTTTGTTACATTAGAGAGTTTTCCCAGCTTTGCAGCCTCCATCTCTCATTCTCTCAGTCCCCCCCCCCCTGTCTGTCTGTCTGATTTTGTTACATTAGAGTTTCCCAGCTTTGCAGCCTCCATCTCCCATTCTCTCTGCCTCTCCCTCCTCCTGTGTCTGCTCTCCCCCCCTCCTGATCAGCTTGGAGGAGGGAGGGATGGAGGAGGGAGGGAGGGGGAGTTCTCTGGCTCCCTCCCAGAGCACAGTAATTCCCTTACGTCCTCCAGTTTCGAAAGATCTTTTAGGGCCAATGGTAAGCTGCCTGCTGCTGGTCCCCGGGCTATGATTGGCCATTTTCCTCTGCTGATTGCCCTGGAAACCTTAAACAGGGAGCAGGGGGGGTGGGGGGGATGCTCATGGTGGAGGGGAGGTGGAGATGGGCATGTGGCTCAATACATGTGGAGATACAGTGACAGCCTGACAGCAGACAGTGGCAATGTAAGTTCCCCTCAGCAGGTGGAGGGGTGGGAGGTGCAGGGGGAGCCCTAAAATTATAAAGACAATATTAAAAAAATGGGGGGATGGGATGTAGATAGGGAGAAGATATGGGGGATTTAACAGGAGTGAGATAGAGCCGAGGTAGGTAGAGGTGATGGACATCAGACTTGCAGAGTCACAGCAGATGGTGGCATAGGGCATGTGTGATTGTCACAGGTACTAATCTTTGACATCCTAACAGAAAGAAGAGGAAGACGTAGTCTGGCACCTGTGCCCCCCTGGAAGTTTCCACCATGGGTATGGGTGGGCAGAATGGCGAGGACTGCAGTACCAGCTGTGTAAAGTCCGAGGCTCGTTATACCTGGGAAGAGATTCAGAAGCACAACTTGAAGACCGATAAGTGGCTGGTGATAGACCGCAAGGTGTACAACATCACCCAATGGGTGAAGCGGCACCCTGGGGGCCTGCGGGTCATTAGCCACTACGCTGGTGAGGATGCCACGGTGAGTAATGCAGGCTCCACTGGCAGGGTAACATTCAGTGTTTCAATCCGTACCTTCACTCACTAAGCTAACAATCAGGCAATTATATTCTATGCACTGCGACAATGGGTTATATGCTGCTTAACTTACAAATATCATATTTCTATTCACTTCAAATACACAGATAGAATATTTAATAAATTATATAATTAGATATTATGGAAAAAAATCTATTAAATATGGAGATATGCATATTAAAAGTTTTAGCTGAGAATAATATATACATTTTTGTCTGCAACATGTACGATTATTGTTCTTCTGCATAACTATTGCATTGAATCTCTGTGAATAAATGTGTATTTCTGACTGTGAGACTGGACGTGCTCTGCAGCATGAAGCGGTGAGCCTTTAACCCCCTTCGAGGATCGTGCTGAACTGAGCTTAGTATGGTATAAATACTAGGCTTCCTGATTAGGGAAATTTGCATAGCAAATGTGTAGAATGTATTGTCTCTACGTCTAGTCAGGTGGCTTTAAATGAGCAGTCTGATGGGTACATCTTACAGAATACACAGATACACACACAGATAACACACACACACACAGATATTACACACACACAGATAACACACACACTCAGAGATAACACATACACACAGAGATATTACATACACACAGATAACACACACTCACAGATAACACACACACAGATATTACATACACACACAGATAACACACACACACAGATAACACATACACACAGATATTACGTACACACAGATAACACACACACACACAGATATTACGTACACACACACAGATATTACATACACACACAAATAACACACAATCCACTTATGTTATTTTGCCTCGCTATCAAAGCTTCACAAAGAAAAAGAGAAGAGAAATGTAGCAGTATTATATTTTCAATATATAACCTGTCTTAAAAAGTTCATTGTTTTTGAGCCAAAGAGCAAAACTATGATGTCGTATCTACAGATGGCTATTTTAATAAGGTATCGATGTCATTCCAAACCAGTTTTTGATGAAATCCTATAAGCAGCACCTTGTCAACTCTTGCGTCCACATTCCTACATTTGACGTCTTCGTCTGTATGTTTTGTTTTGTACAATTCCGCTTTATCAGTAAAGTATAAGATTGCTACTGCTGTTTGTACATGCTGGTCGATGCATCTTGCTCAGTCCCTCTCTTGCTTTATTAGCACTCACCATCTAAGTAAATTATTTATTTTCTTGTTAATTTATTACCATGGAAATATAAGCACCATAACTACTGCCATGTATTGTAATGGTTATGGAGTAAAGAGTCTTAAGGTGTATTCCCACCATTGTCAAACCATATTGAGCCAAAGCCGTCCTCCTCTGCTGTTGATTACATAATTAGAAAATTTCAGGCCCAAAACGTTCTAAACAGAGACAGCAATAATAATCTCAAAGGGCTATTCTAGTGTCTACATTATCTGAAAAATGTAGGCGCGGGTTATGGCTCCAGGAGAGTAACATTTCTTTTTAATCTGCTTTAAAAAGGTTAAACAAAAAGCATTGTAGTCAGCACCCAAAGACTGCTTGCACTATAACCACTATAAGAAGCTGTAGTGATTATGGTGCATTGACTCTCCCTTTAAAGGAACATGCAAGTACCATAACCACTACAGCATGTTTAGCTCATGAGAACGCATGGCTGTCCGTTAGTAGTAGAGACTGTAAGCGCAGTCCCTAGGTAAGAAGTTAAACCATTCTAAAATGGTTTTACTAAGTACAGTGGTGTGTCGCCAGGGCACTCTTTGCACCATAACCACTACAATGTGCTGTTGTGGTTATGGTCCTGAGAATGGTATTTAATTAATTCCTGTAATGTACAGTTACCAGTTGAGGGTTTTGAATGAATCTTTCTTTATGTTAACACAAAAATATATTTATCTTTTATCTGATTTAGCATTTCAGGGGAACTGATTTGTAACATGCCTTGAGTAACAGAAACAGTATCTAAAACATCCACGCAGCTTCGAGCAAGTACAGCATTATCAGATTTCATCAGTGTGGACTCATTCACAATAAATCAATTGGTTTTGGGATTAAGCAAACTTTCATGTGACAGGTGTGAGGTTTTTCCTTGTGTGCTTGTGCACATTTGTTCGGTGTGTTTGTATAAATGTTTGTGTATACATAGTGGATGCATATTATTTTTTGTAAGCCACAAAAATACTCTGCGGTGCTCTATAAAGGGGAAACAAAAAATACAAGAATGGCGTTCAGGAACAAGAGCTGATGTTTTCTCAACCCAGAAAAAGAAATTCTCACACACGATTGATTGTGTATTTAAGAGCATGTTATTCACTGCATTACACACTGTTTAACTGTACTAATATCTTCTCCCACAATCAGTGGTGTATCCTGGTTTTGTGCTGCCCTAGGCAGGACAAAACTCAGGCGCCCCCCTCCCCCCCGCGCCACCCCCACCCAACCCTTCCCCCCGCCCCACCTTCTAAATACACACACACACAGTCAGACACAAACACACACACACACAGTCAGACACATACACAAACACACACACAGTCAGACACAAACACAAACACACACACACAGTCAAACACACACACACAGAGTCAGACACACACAGTCAGACACAAACACACACAGACACACACAGTCAGACACAAACACACACACACAGTCAGACACATACACAGACACAAACACACACACAGACACAAACACACACACAGACACAAACACACACACAGTCCAGACACAAACACACACAGTCAGACACAAACACACCACACATTAACTTTGATGAAATCCCCCCAACCTCCTTACCTTTGGGAGTGCGCTGGGGAGGTCTCTCCCCTGGTGGTCCAGTGGCTGCAGGGCGGGCGCAGTAGTAGCGCGGTTGAGAGAGTATGATACCAGCGCCAGGCATGTAGCAGGCCGGGGAGCCGGAAGATGACGTCATCTTCGCCTCAGCCTCACTTTGTGCGCGGTGGTTTCGAGCAGTCAGCTCATGGGAAGTGCTCCCTCGCCGGCCGCCCGCTCGGGATGTCTGTTAGCCGCAAGGCTAACAAGGCATCTGCCCTGGGCATTTGGGGGGCGGCGTTTTTTGCCGCCCCCTGAAAAATGCCGCCCAAGGCAAATGCCTTGTTTGCCTCGCGGCTAATACGTCCCTGCCCACAATGCCTGGCCATTTCTAGATCTGTACAATGATATCTTCTCCCACAATGCCTGGCCATTTCTAGGTCCGTACACTGATATCTTCTCCCACAATGCCTGGGCCATTTCTAGGTCCGTACACTAATATCTTCTCCCACAATGCCTGGCCATTTCTAGGCACGTACAATGATATCTTCTCCCACAATGCCTGGCCATTTCTAGGCACGTACAATGATATCTTCTCCCACAATGCCTGGCCATTTCTAGGTCCGTACACTGATATCTTCTCCCACAATGCCTGGCCATTTCTAGGTCCGTACACTAATATCTTCTCCCACAATGCCTGGCCATTTCTAGGTCCGTACAATGATATCTTCTCCCACAATGCCTGGCCATTTCTAGGTCCGTACACTGATATCCTCTCCCACAATGCCTGGCCATTTCTAGATCCGTACACTGATATCTTCTCCCACAATGCCTGGGCCATTTCTAGGTCCGTACACTGATATCTTCTCTCACAATGCCTGGCCATTTTTAGGCACGTACAATGATATCTTCTCCCACAATGCCTGGCCATTTCTAGGCACGTACAATGATATCTTCTCCCACAATGCCTGGCCATTTCTAGGT
>OW240923.1:120045391-120119525 GCA_933207985.1 Pelobates cultripes | reverse complement strand
TCTTCTCCCACAATGCCTGGCCATTTCTAGGTCCATACACTGATATCTTCTCCCACAATGCCTGGCCATTTCTAGATCCGTACACTAATATCTTCTCCCACAATGCCTGGCCATTTCTAGGCACGTACAATAATATCTTCTCCCACAATGCCTGGCCATTTCTAGGTCCGTACACTGATATCTTCTCCCACAATGCCTGGCCATTTCTAGGTCCGTACACTGATATCTTCTCCCACAATGCCTGGCCATTTCTAGGTCAATACACTGATATCTTCTCCCACAATGCCTGGCCATTTCTAAGTCTGTACACTGATATCTTCTCCCACAATGCCTGGGCCATTTCTAGGTCCGTACACTGATATCTTCTCCCACAATGCCTGGCCATTTCTAGATCCGTACACTGATATCTTCTCCCACAATGCCTGGCCATTTCTAGGTCGTACACTGATATCTTCTCCCACAATGCCTGGCCATTTCTAGGTCCGTACACTGATATCTTCTCCCACAATGCCTGGCCATTTCTAGATCCGTACACTGATATCTTCTCCCACAATGCCTGGCCATTTCTAGATCCGTACAATGATATCTTCTCCCACAATGCCTGGCCATTTCTAGATCCGTACACTGATATCTTCTCCCACAATGCCTGGCCATTTCTAGGTCCGTACACTGATATCTTCTCCCACAATGCCTGGCCATTTCTAGATCCGTACACTGATATCTTCTCGCACAATGCCTGGCCATTTCTAGATCCGTACACTGATATCTTCTCCCACAATGCCTGGCCATTTCTAGGTCTGTACACTGATATCTTCTCCCACAATGCCTGGGCCATTTCTAGGTCCGTACACTGATATCTTCTCCCACAATGCCTGGCCATTTCTAGATCCGTACACTGATATCTTCTCCCACAATGCCTGGCCATTTCTAGGTCTGTACACTGATATCTTCTCCCACAATGCCTGGCCATTTATAGATCCATACACTGATATCTTCTCCCACAATGCCTGGCCATTTCTAGGTCTGTACACTGATATCTTCTCCCACAATGCCTGGGCCATTTCTAGGTCCGTACACTGATATCTTCTCCCACAATGCCTGGCCATTTCTAGGTGTGTACGTGGACAGGTCAACCATCTTGTATGAGAATGAGATGGTGACATGGGGCAGTAATGAAACCCCTGGCTAGTGAGTCAGCGGCGAGTTGCCTAGAGAAAATGGCGATGCACTAACTTCACCTGCAGACAGCGGAAAAAACATAACACGTTCACTCGTATATTTGCTAACCTGTGATTTGTGGAGAATGGAGAAGGAAATTGCATATTATCAGACCAAAATAGTCGAGTTGGAAAAGTAGTTTGAAAAATCTTCAACAATTTTTGTTGCATCAGATATTCTTGATAATTTTGGACTAATTTCATCTCTCAAATCTGCTTCTTGTCCTTATTTTGTTTTCTCTGAGCTGATTTTGAAGCCAGTGCGAATCGGCAGTTTATAACAGTAGTGCGCATTAAAGGGCCAGCACCAAGAGAGGTCTCCATCTGTCTGCGGCTAATGCATGACCTGATACACTCACATTCTGTACATTCAGGTGGGGCCATGCTGCTCTTACTCACTATGTACAGTAGAGGGAGCTATTGGTACAACAAGGGTTACTACAGGTCAAATCAGCACAGGATTCTGGCGGTCAATATTTGGCACAGTAACAAAAGCCGGGGCTCCGGGGACTCTGCTGAGTTGTATTATTCATTGCAGTCATCTACAGAACATATTGCAGCAAGGCGAGAATAAATAAAGTATCCATACATTAAGAACCCATTCATCACGCGCTATGACACTAAATCAGACGATTTCACATTTAAGGCAAAAATAGCTGCAAGCTTCGAGCTGACTTAGAGAGTGTTTCCAGTTTTACCTTCAACACCCATTGTACAGCGCTGCGGAATGTGTTGGCGCTTTATAAATATTAATAATTATAATAATTCACTCTCTCACTTTAATAATTAACTCTGCCTTTCTGTAACTACAGGAATGAGCCAAATGGTTGGGATTCCTGAAATATGTTTCAAAATTAGCTATTTTTGGTATAAATGGTACAATTTGATTTTCAAGATACTGGTTAGCAAATGAATTTCTGATAATCCAAAACATAGAATATGATGTTAAAATATTTGACTTCAATTATCTTTTATCATTTTATTGTTTTTGGTGTTTAACTCCTTAAGGACCAAACTTCTGGAATAAAAGGGAATCATGACATGTCACACATGTCATGTGTCCTTAAGGGGTTAAATGTATCAAAGGATTATTGTATTTTGTTGTATAGTGTAAACTGAATCACCTCAAACAAATGGGCTGGAGTGGGGGGATGCTGTCACAAAGCCAGTTCTTTTAGGTTCTGACCAAACTTTTCAATATGTCTTGATTCATGTGTGCGTCTGCAAGGATTATGGGAGCCCTTTCAGGCTGTGTGGTCCAAACGCCCCTCCGTCCTTACTCCTCTTGTAGATTTCAGACCTCCTTTCATAAAATACCACATGCATTAAAATTTCCTACCGTAACTCCAGGGTAGACGTGGACATTCTTGTGGTTTTTTTTAAAGATTTGTGGAGGTCAATTAACTGCCCAATATACTCTGTATTAGCAGAGATCTTAGTCCAGTGATGATGCATGCATCGACATCTCCCATGATGCACGACCAGCCTCTGATTTATCAGTTAGTCATCACAATTTAAGCCATCCGGTGTGGGAGATTAAACCTTCAGTATGCAGCTTTAAGAGCATGGAACAGTATTGTGTTAAACAATTATAGAATTTAGAGAGATCCTCCTGTAAGCCATTATTTAAACATTAGGTCTCTGTTTTCATCCCCAACGTTTCTTTCGGTTCTTCGTGTTTATCACTTCCTAATTTATTTTCCTATTTCCATACGCAGTCTTCTTTTTGCCACTGTCCTGTTTACGGTTATATTTATCTACAATTACTTGTTTTTTTTCTCGCTCTTTTTCTATCTCTGGAGTAGAATTACTGAGAAGTGAAATCCAATGTGACAATTACTCCCCAAATAACATATAAATAGTACAACATTTCAAAAATAAAACATGCGTCTCGAATCATTTTACCTAGTCAGTGTCTCCTATGGGGGCCACAGAACCGTACTGACAGATGTGCATTCGTGCAAGTCACTCTTATACACGTGGACACACAGCTACAAACTCCCATAAACACGGACACACAACAAGACACTCCCATACACACCGACACATAGCTAAAAAACTCCTATAAACACGGACACACAGCAAGACACTCCCATACACACTGACACACAGCTACAAACTCCTATAAACACGGACACACAGCAAGACACTCCCATACACACGGACACACAGCTACAAACTCCCATTAACACCGACACACAGCAAGAAACACCCATACACACCGACACACAGCTACAAACTCCCATAATCATGGACACACAGCAAGACACACCCATACACACCGACAAACAGCTACACACCGACACACAGCTACAAACTTTTATAAACACGGACACACAACAAGACACTCCCATACACATGGACACACAGCTACAAACTCCTATAAACACGGACACACAGCAAGACACACCCATACACACTGACACACAGCTACAAACTCCTATAAACACGGACACACAACAAGACACACCCATACACACGGACACACAGCTACAAACTCCCATAAACAGGGACACACAACAAGACACTCCCATACACACGGACACACAGCTACAAACTCCTATAAACACGGACACACAGTAAGACACTCCCATACACACCGACACACAGCTACAAACTCCCATAAACACGGACACACAACAAGACACTCCCATACACACGGACACACAGCTACAAACTCCCATTAACACCGACACACAGCAAGAAACACCCATACACACCAACACACAGCTACAAACTCCCATAATCATGGACACACAGCAAGACACACCCATACACACCGACAAACAGCTACACACCGACACACAGCTACAACTTTTATAAACACGGACACACAACAAGACACTCCCATACACACGGACACACAGCTACAAACTCCTATAAACACGGACACACAGTAAGACACTCCCATACACACCGACACACAGCTACAAACTCCCATAAACACAGACACACAACAAGACACTCCCATACACACGGACACACAGCTACAAACTCCCATTAACATCGACACACCGCAAGAAACACCCATACACACCGACACACAGCTACAAACTCCCATAATCACGGACACACAGCGAGACACACCCATACACACCGACAAACAGCTACAAACTCCCATTAACACGGACACACAACAAGACACTCCCATACACACGGACACACGGCTACAAACTCCCATTAACACGGACACACAGCAAGAAACACCCATACACACCGACATACAGCTACAAACTCCCATAAACACGGACACACAGCAAGACACACCCATACACACTGACACACAGCTACAAACTCCCATAAACACGGACACACAGCAAGACACACCCATACACACCGACACACAGCTACAAACTCCCATTAACACGGACACACAGCAAGAAACACCCATACACACTGACACACAGCTACAAACTCCCATAAACACGGACACACACCCATACACAACGACACACAGCTACAAACTCCCATAAACACGTACACACAGCAAGACACACCCATACACACCGACACACAGCTACAAACTCCCATTAACACACACAGCAGGACACTCCCATACACACGGACACACAGCTACAAACTCCCATTAACACGGACACACAGCAAGAAACACCCATACACACTGACACACAGCTACAAACTCCCATAAACACGGACACACACCCATACACAACGACACACAGCTACAAACTCCCATTAACACGGACACACAGTAAGACACTCCCATACACACTGACACACAGCTACAAACTCCCATAAACACGGACACACACCCATACACAACGACACACAGCTACAAACTCCCATAAACACGTACACACAGCAAGACACACCCATACACACCGACACACAGCTACAAACTCCCATTAACACGGACACACAGCAGGACACTCCCATACACACCGACACACAGCTACAAACTCCCATAAGCATGGACACACAACAAGACACTTCCATAAATACAGACACACAGCAAGACACTTCCATTAACATGGACATACAGCAAGACACTTCTATACACACTGACAACTCCACACTACAAAAACACACATAGAACTACACTTCTACACACACAGTTACACATTATATATGCCGCCCCCAGCACCCCTAATAAGGCTGCTGCCCTGTGCTGTGTGCACCAGTCAACTTCATCACTAAAATTCGTAACTACAGACTGCCAGAACTTTACTAATGAGACTGACGGAGCAGACACTACTCCCAGCCGGCCAGCCACTTCAAACACAGCGGATAAGGACACGATTACAGCCTGATGTTACCGGGCCACTGTCAAATTAGGGCATAGAGAGGTAGCTTCTCCTCCAGCAGCGTCATTAGCTATCCCAGAGCACGATTTCCTAGCTGTCTAATGTCAATTCTGTGCATATTTCTAGACAGACGGTCATTCATTGGCTGAGAGTGATCAGCTGATGGCGGGGCACTACCCTGTGAAATGGCACCAGGGTAGTTCTTCCATTATAACCAATGTCATGGTTGGCGTCACCCCTTAACGCAGTCATTGCTGTGAGTATGTCACTATAGTTACTATTACAATGATTGTATCACTGGATGATATTTTACAAATACGTGTATCTTGAAGTGTAAACGGCATTCTTAGCCTGTGTAATCAGGATTTTATTATATGTTTGAATGTTATTCGATTTGTAAATGATTCATTTTGTTACCACGAATGTCATTGAAGGTTTTAAAGTTTTCCTCAATGTAACATATTTCTAAACATAATACAATAGCAGTGACCTATCACAATTTAGTGTAATAACGTGCACGTTTCTCTCGATTTAGGAAGCTTTCCAGGCCTTTCACCCGGACCTCCCGTTCGTGGGGAAGTTTCTCAAGCCTCTCTTCATTGGCGAGCTAGCAGACAGCGAGCCAAGCCAGGATCGTGATAAAAGTGTAAGGACTTTCACTTTATTGTACCGGACATCGCTAGTAAGGAACCAACAACGCGCTTTTTAAACTAATGGTCACATTTTTTATAAAACAAAGAAAAATTGCAAATTTATCAAGGATTTTAAAAAGAACAGTTTGGTGATATTTTGTGTGAAAAGATGGTAAATAGAGGTTAACTATGGCTCAAACTAAAGATTGGTGGGAGTATGTTTAGGGGTAACATTGGAAAATGCTTCATGGAATAGACTTTCAGAAGAGGCGGTAACAGGGACTGACCCCCCCTCTCCCCCCCACTGCCCTCAATGTGGCCAGCACTAGCAATGATTGTGGCTATCTCTTTGAGCTCTCCGTTTGCCTCTCCTTACCAGGGGTTTTAAGAGACTTGCCATGGAGTGCGCATGTTCTGTTGCACTGACTGAAGGCTGTATAAACAAAGTGAGAATTGAGCAGTGAGACTGCTGGGGCATGATCTCTATACACCAACACTGCTTCATTAAGCTAAAGTTTATTGGTGCCTATAGTGTCCCTTTAAACAGACTATCTTTCTGTGAGTGATAAAATGGGAGAAAGAAACAAATTGGGTTTAGAACTAGCGAGAGACCTTATTAACATTATAGAGGGCTCTGAGCAAATATGATGCTCAGGAGAAAGTGAGCGATAAGCTGGACACGAAATGCCAGATGGAAGGAAGCATGGTACGATTGGAAAACCTAGTAAAACAACACACAGATTTGATAGAAGGTCATAAAGTAGACACAGTGTATAAGAATAGGCTCCCAGAGAAAGGGCAAACGCAAATAGGAAATCTAAAGAAAAACGGCAACAAAACAAAATGTGCATGGGTGAGACCCGGGGAGTCATGGAAACCCCACAGAGGGACAGGGAGTAAGAAAAACCCACAAAGGACCACAAGAGAGGTAGAGACGGAAGGAGAATGGGCAGACAGTTATGGTACATTATGTGTTCGTGTAACAAGGGTTTGGATTTCAGCTTCTTCTTGTTTGTGTCTATTTTGTGCTTGCATCTGATTGTGTTTTGTTAATGGTCTAAATTCTGCGTCAGAATGCCAATATCACAAAGCTTCATTTAAAGGGACGCTATCACTTCATAGGATGTTAAGTATTACCTTTATTTAACCCCTATATTTAACACTCTGGGTTTGTGATTTCTCAAAAAAAACTTCAAAGATAACAGAACAACAAATGCAAACATTTTTCAGGTAATGTTACATGTTTTATTCTGTGGTACAGTTTCAGGAGAAATTAGAGTTTCCCTTTAATAATTTGCCCTCGTTCTAGCATTACCCAATAAAACATTTCCTCTTTGTCTCATCGGGGCTAGAGGTAATCCTGGTCACATCAGTTAGGTCCTAGCTCCCCTCTCTATTCAGGTCGGCCAAAACTCAGCCCAGCTAAACTATAGACACGTCTGCCCTGCACCTCATCATTTCACTGTGAGGGAGCTGGTCTAGACAGATGCAGATCACTGTCAGTGCTCCCTCAATGTCTGGTGCTCAGTTAATGAATAATTCAGGAGTATTGCTCTGGAAGGAGGTTTTAGAGTGATGTGCATCCACCTACCAGAAACACAGAGATCCATTCGTCAGTAAATTGTGGGTAATGGGGGGGACGCAAGTTCCCCCCTACTGGACAATGAGGGATTATGCTCAACCACAGGAGGACCAGTGAGCGTAGCCACGTTTCTTGCTGAAAAGTCAGTAGGAAACGGGTAAAACTATTTTATGAATAGGCTCAAACAAATATGAAAAATATGTTTAAGTTACCATATTTTTGAAATATAAAACATTGTTTTTTGACCCCAAAACGTGCTGAAAGAGAGTATTCCTCACTTGCTGGACATTCAGAGCATTGCTGCGGGCTATCACAGCAATACTCGAATACTATCAAGTACTAGGGCTTGTGATAATAGTGTACAGAGGCGGCTCTCTAATTAGGCGGTTTAGGCGGCCGCCTAAGGCCTTGCGCTGGCTGGGGCCTCGCGGCCGCTTATACCACCTGTGGACAGATTGTGTCAGGACCTTGCCCGGCTTGCCCGGTATACCGCCGGGTGCGAGGCCCCTCCTGGCCAGCCACCAGAGACACCGGTCTACAGCTCCGCAGTGAGCAGAGCTGCAGACCATGTGTCTCGTGAAAACTGGCCAATCAGAGCATTGCCGCGGGTTACCATGGCAACGCTCTGACGTCTCGCGAGATTACATGGTCTGCGGAGCTGCAGACCGGAAGCAATGACCACCGGACCACCATGGAGCCCACTGGACCACCAGGGAAATTAAGGTAAGTTCTCTCTAACACCCCTCAGCCTCATCACCCCCCACACCACCCTCAGCATCACCACCCCCCTCTCACCATCACCCTTCTCACCACCCTCAGCATCACCCTCCTTCACCACTCTCAGCTTCACCACCCTCAGCATCAACCATCTCAGCATCACCCCCCCTTACCACCCTCAGCACACCCTCCTCACCACCCTCAGCATCACCCCCTCCCTTTTCACATCACCCCCCCCTCTCACTCTCACATGCATCACCCCCTCCCTTTTCACATCACACTCTCACATGACCCACCCTCACTCTCACATCACTCATCATTACCCTCCCTCTCACCATCAACTCCCTCTCACCATCACCCCCCCCATACACACAACACACTTCAAGCAGCTACCCCATACACATAGGGTCTCAGACAAAAACGCAAACATGCTCACAGAGACATACATTCACATACACACACAATGATACTCTCTGTCAGGCACATACACAGATAAACTGTGCATCAATGTGTATATGTGACACTTTTTTGTTACTGGGGCCTCATGTTTGAGTTTCGCCTAAGGCCTCATAAAGTCTAGAGCCGCCTCTGATAGTGCACACCAGGGGTGCCCAAAAAGTAGAACCCCAGATGTTGTAGAACAACTCCCATGATGCTTTGCATGGCTTTAGAATGACACGGCACCACAGAAGTAGTGGTTTTAAAACATTTGGGTATCTACCTTTTGGGCACCCCTGGTGTACACAGTCTGCATCCAGCTGAGATGCAGGCCAGAGTCACTCATCTCCAGCTACATGTCCCTCCTCCTTGGCCATAGGTAAGAAGCAGAAAGTGGGTAGTAACCTTAAATAAAAAAATAAAAAATAAAACAAAATAATATGTATATATATGTAACTGCTCCTCTCTCACTCCCACACAACACAGTCTTTCTCTGTGCCACCCTACAATTTCACATAAACTATATATCAAATACCCACGTTTCATATAGAGATATATATAGAAGAAGCGCTAACTTTTGGTGGAGCGATTTGCACAGTTTAATATAGGAAATTCACACTCTCTGGTGGTAAATACTGATAACATTCCAGTGAATGATAGTTATTCATTAAAATGTTAATTGCTATCAATTCAAAGTGAATTTAAAGAGACACTATAACCACCAAAACACCTTTAGCTCAATGAAGCAGTTTTGGTGTATAGATCATGCCCCTGCAGTCTCATTGCTAAATTCTCTTCCATTTAGGAGTTAAATGACTCTGTTTATGCCCTAGGCACACCTCCCTGCATGTTACTTACACAGCCCTCCTAAACACTTCCTGTAAAGAGAGATCTAATATTTAAACTTCCTTCATTGCACATTCTGTTTAATTTAGAATTTCATATCTCCCGCTGTGTTAATAGCGTGCTAGACCTTGCAGGAGCCTCCTGTATGTGATTAAAATTCAGTTTACAGAGCAGGAGATAAATACTTCTAAAGTAAGTTACATCCAGTTGAAAGTGAAACTATTTTGTTTTCATACAGGTTATGTAAGTCACATGCAGGGAGGTGTGTCTAGGGTGCACAAACAAAGTGATTTAACTCCTAAATGGCAGAGGATTAAGCAGTGAGGCTGCAGGGGCATGTTCTATACACCAAAACTGCTTCATTAAGCTAACGTTGTTTTGGTGACTATAATGTTCCTTTATAAATTTTTTTGCAAAAAGAGTCAAACTGAAAACATTACTGACTTGGAGGATTTTCAGCTGTTTGCGCAGAGGGGCTGGGCTGACTGCGTGGCTTTGTACACGAGCAGACATTTTAACTCATAAAAGGAGTGTGTGACATCGTGGAATTCTTTCCATGTAGCACACATTGTAAGCAGGGGTGGGGGGGGGGAGCAGACGGGGCCATGCCCCCCTACATCATGCAGTGCCCTCCGTGACCTCCGAATTGAAATTGACGTCGGGAGCACTGAGTCTCCCTTCACAAGCTGCAGCAGCACTGTCACTGCCCTTTTCCCACGTGCGGCCAGAGAGGGCACTGGGCGGAGAGGACTTCCTCCTGGGTCACAGAGAGCAGCGCAGGCGAGGGAGAGGAAGCTCAGCTCTGCAAAGAGGCATCCAGGCAGCTGCTGGTAAGTGTGTGAGGTTCAGTCTGTGTGTGTATGGGTCAGTCTGTGTGTGGGGGTCAGTCTTTGTGTGTGTGTGTGAGTCTGTGTGTGTATGGGTCAGTCTGTGTGTGTGTGGGGGGTCAGTGTGTGTGTGGGGGGGTCAGTCTGTGTATTTGTCAGTGTGTGTGTGGGGTGGGTCATTCTGTGTGTATGGGTCAGTTTGTGTGTGGGGGTTCAGTCTGTGTGTATGGGTCAGTCTGTTTGTGTATGGGTCAGTCTATTTGTGGGGGTCAGTCTGTGTGTGTGTGAGTCTGTGTGTATGGGTCAGTCTGTGTGTGGGGGTCTGTGTGTATGGGTCAGTGTGTGTGTGAGTCATTGTGTGTATGGGTCAGTCTTTGTCTGTTCGTGGGGTGGGTCAATCTGTGTGTATGGGTCAGTCTATGTGTGTGTGCATGGGTCAGTTTGTGTGTGGGAGTTCAGTTTGTGTGTATGGGTCAGTCTGTGTGTGTATGGATCAGTCTGTGTCTGTATGTGTATGGGTCAGTCTGTGTGTGCGCGTGCATGGCTATGTGTATGGGTCAGTCTGTGTGTGCATGTATGGGTCAGTATGTGTATGGGTCAGTCTGTGTGCGTGTATGGGTCAGTTTGTGGGCTTGTATGGGTCAGTTTGTGGGCTTGTATGGGTCAGTCTGTGTAAGCGCTTGAGCTCCAAGAGAGATACCGGGGCCCATCAAGTGGGAAGTGCAATTAGGGCCACCTGATGGGCATGTGTCTTCAGGGCCACCCGATGGGCATGTGTCTTCAGGGGCCCAAATTTGCACCAGGGCCCACTCTACATTAGTTCCACCACTGTGCAGCAGCTTCCCCAGCACACAAGCTCTCCCCCTGCATGGAAGATCGCCTCCCCGTACGCAAGCTCCGTCCCCAATCTCTGACTGAAACACACACTGACAGACATACACACATTCTGAAAGACATACAGTAACAGGCACACACTCTCTGACTGAGACACACACTGACAGACATACACACATTCTGACAGACATACAGTGACAGGCACAAACTCTCTGACTGAGACATACACTGGCAAACATACACACATTCTGACAGACATACAGTGACAGGCACACACTCTCTGACTGAGACACACACTGACAGATAAACACACATTCTGACAGACATACAGTGACAGGCACACACTGACAGATATACACACATTCTGACAGACATACAGTGACAGGCACACACTCTTTGACTGAAACACACACTGACAGACATACACACATTCTGACAGACATACAGTGACAGGCACACACTCTCTGACTGAGACACACACTGACAGATATACACACATTCTGACAGACATACAGCGACAGGCACACACTCTCTGACTGAGACACACACTGACAGATATACACACATTCTGACAGACATACAGTGACAGGCACACACTCTCTGACTGAGACAGACACTGACAGACATACACACATTCTGACAGACATACAGTGACAGGCACACACTCTCTGACTGAGACACACACTGACAGACATACACACATTCTGACAGACATACAGTGACAGGCACACACTCTCTGACTGAGACACACACTGACAGACATACACACATTCTGAAAGACATACAGTGACAGTCACACTCTCTGACTGAGACAGACACTGACAGATATACACACATTCTGACAGACATACAGTGACAGGCACACACTCTCTGACTGAGACACACACTGACAGATATACACACATTCTGACAGACATACAGTGACAGGCACACACTCTGACTGAGACACACACTGACAGATATACACACATTCTGACAGACATACAGTGACAGGCACACACTCTCTGACTGAGACACACACTGACAGATATACACACATTCTGACAGACATACAGTGACAGGCACACACTCTCTGACTGAGACACACACTGACAGATATACACACATTCTGACAGACATACAGTGACAGGCACACACTCTCTGACAGAGACACATACACACACACACAGAGACGAACTACATGCTGCCTCCATGCTCCCCACGGCAGCCAGTTTTAATGTTTCCTGCGCGGCTTAGCAAAGGGATGACCAATGCCAGGTGCCAAGGCGACTCGGCGTCTGGAATTTGTATAGCCCTGTGTATGTATCTGTGTGTATATATATATCTGGCGAAACCAGCCTCGCCACGTGTCCTTGGAGGGGGCTGCTTGTCCGCCTCTTGCCTTTGGACTATGGACCAGACTTTATGTGAATGTGTTAACCCAGATAGCTATGCCATGGAGCCCATTCGTGTAGTTAAAGACTTTGGCTCCATGGCAATTGAACTGTGTGAATAGGATCTGAGCGCTATTCGGTAGTTTTGTGCGCTCAGATCCCAGCTATCTGGGGATATGTGACATGTCTGTGTTTTATGTATAAAATGTGACTTTGTGTATTTTATAATATTTTAATGCTTTGTGCTCACCATGTGCATAATGGAGTCTTGTGTCTGTCCTGGGAGATAATTGAATTACTTCTCAATTCAATCTCCAGGATAGAAGACTCTGAAACTGGTTTGGGCCGGAAAGCCATGCTTCATTTAGTCACAAAGGACTTTCCCTTAACTTTTGAACCCCTGGTCTGATTCGTGCCATTTTTTAATATGTTTTTCCTCTGAATGGATTGATTATGAAAATGTATGTTTTATGTTTGTGACATGTATATTTTAGAAGTTATAAATATTGTGTACAAACTGTATTCCTCTGCCGGTGATAATGAGATTACCCATTGTGTTCTGTAATCATATCACAGGCAGAGGGGAGGATTTTGTGTGGGAGTGTCTGGGTGTATTGTACGGATTGATTGGTTGTTTTGTAACGCCCTGTGGGCTGTACTATGTTTGTGGATTGGGAATAAAAGAGACTGTATGTGACAGTACAGGAGTTCCTGCTTAACCCTCAAAGTGAAGTGTCGTCTCATTATTGGGGGAAGGATTTATTGTATGCTGTTCCAGTTTGACTGCTAGGAGAGTAAACCTATTCGTATGGTTCCTATTCAACTGTCTACAGCATTCATATGCTTGAGAGGATTCATATGCTTCTCAAGTTCGGTGGTTGTGGTGTCTGCTGCAGTGCTTGGAGTCCTCAGGAAGCGCTAGGAGCATCCTTCAACGGAGGTACCCAGTCGGGGTGCCAGGCGATCCGTTACAATATATATATATATATATACATACACACACACATATATACATGTTTTATAACTGCTCCCCTACTTTTGTCCATTGCCCCTTATGTGCCCCCCACGCCCCCATCAGTATGAATCCTGGAGATGCCACTGATTGTGAGCAGCAGTTTTAGGGTTTTTTTTCGCATGGATTTGCTGGCATACTCTCACTGCTGTGGAGAGAGAATAGATTTATGGCCATCCTGGAAGTCCGGAGAGGCTGACTAGTTATCCAAGCTCCTGATCACCCTGCACCCACAAATGGTTAGACAAAATGTTTTTTTAAATGCTTTGACAAAGCAAATGGGGGTCACCTGACACATAAAGTCTACTCCCCTCTGCTGCATGCAACCTCCCAACATTTCAAATTGGCAAAAAAGGACAATGTAATTTTAGGGGGAAGGGGCAGGGTGTTCTGAGACGTTTTTGGTGACTTGCTAATAATTTATTCAACTAAAATGTAATTTAGAAGAAGAAGAATGTATCTTAGTTACACAGACTGATTTCTAAACACATTTATTGTAGTTAAAAGACACATACTTAAAATTAACAAACGCTGACTTAAAGAGAACCCTGTCAAAAACTAGATTTGCTCAAGGTTTTCAGGAAGGAGGAGCTCTCTGCCTGGCTGAGGATTCTTAGATATGTAGTCCAAAACAGCTGGAGTGTCACAAGTTGACTATCACTGCCTTAATGCATGACCCACCACAGTTTCAATGTGTTAGTATGAACAGGTTAATGGGGAATTTCCATTCAAAATATATTATTTCAAATCCTTCTAACCACTAATTTGCTCCTGCATAATATAAATAACTTACCTGGATTTGGGGTTTGTGTGCAGGTTAGGGAAAAAGTAAGTCTACTGTGGGAACGGTTTGGCAAACTCACACAAGGAGATTTACTGAAGTGGGAATTTCAAAGTGAACTATATATTTAAACCCCTGAAAGTCCAACTGGGATAATTCTATAAGAAAGTTTGGCTATTTTGGCCTCAATTAACTTTTTAAATGAATTTTAAATTCACAACAATTTACACTTCTCTCTGAATGATGGTGTAACGTTCTCCGTTCTTGGCTGAGATTGGTGGAATGTGATGATACACTGCTTATTTCTAAACGTATTTGTTTTCCAAATCTCCTTCCGCTCAGTTATTTGTACAGTTCTACTTCTTTGGTGTAACTTGATGCACTTACATTGCCTAATGACGGCAGTACATAGTGAATAGCCTCTGCGATTTTGGACCCTTTTAGACATCAGGCTGTGAATGTGCAATGCCTCAATCAGAAATATAATCCTCTTGTTCCTCTATTATTGATGTGTAATCATTGTTGTCAGAAATATGAATCGCCAGCAAGGCTCCTGTATTATTAACACTGACTTGGAGACTCGGTTCCTTGACCTCCGACGAAAACTGATAGGCTATCACAAAACATTCAGCTCAGTTATAAGTAATATAATGGTACAATCAGTTCTGATGGCAGGAGGAATGGAGATCAGCAGGGTTATGTCACTCTCATTAGGTCAAAACAACTGCCTGTTTTTTATTTTATGTCAGAAAATGGGCCCTGCACTACTGCTCCTAATTTTATCTTAATTATCTCCATGTAGGAACAACAAGCCTGTGACTTTCAAGTGCTACGTAGAACAGCGGAGGAAATGGGTCTTTTCAACGCCAGCCCGGTCTTCTTTTCTCTCTACCTATCACATATCATACTTCTGGAATTTCTTGCCTGGGCCACAGTCTACAACCTCGGCACAGGCTGGATTTCAACTCTAATTATCGCAATGCTTCTTACCATTTCCCAGGTCATTGAACATACCCTTAATTTACCCAGTTAATTTATTAATGCCACATGTGGGCTCTGTAGCGGTTCCCTGGCTTCCACTATACTCATTAAAGAGACACTATAGTCACCAGAACATCCACAGCTTATTGCATTTGTTCTGGTGAGTAGAATCAGTCCCTTAAGGCTTTTTGCTGTAAACACTGTCTTTTCAGATAAAATGCAGTGTTTATATTACAGCCTAGTGATCACTTCACTGGCCACTCCTCAGATGGCTGTTAGAGATCCTTCCTGGGTCATGGCTGCCTAAAATGCATCCAAACATTCAGTGTCTCCTCCCTCTGCATGCAGACACTGAACTTTCCTCATAGAGATACATTGATTCAATTCATGTCTATGAGGAGATGCAGATTGGCCAGGGCTGTGTTTGACTTGTGCTGGCTCTGCCTCCTTGACAGTCGCAGCCAGTCCTAATGGAAAGCATTGTGATTGGCTCAGACCACCACTAAGATTTTACTATATTTAGGGAAGCAAGAGGGGGCCACGGGGACTAGATGGTGGTTTTAACACAATAGGGCCAGGAATACATGTTTGTGTTCCGGACCCTGTAGTGCTCCTTTAGGACAAAATTGTCATTTGTATATTGTGCTCAGTTTGAGTGGTTATCTATCTGTGGCTGGACGAGCTCACATAATCTCACTTTAATTAGATAGCTGTGTATAATAGCAGCTCTAGTCTTTAACCAGAAAAATATCTTCATGCTCTACACCTGCACAGTAACTGTGGTCCTTTGTAGTTATTAATCCTTAATCTTATCACTGCAGGCCCAGGCTGGCTGGCTTCAGCACGATTTTGGTCATCTTTCTGTGTTTAAGAAGTCAAAATGGAATCACATTGGCCATAAATTTGTCATCGGCCATCTCAAGGTAATGTAACATTTTTGTTTATTTTGTGGTCAGATTTGCCATAAAACACGAATGGCCTCCACTATTAAATATGTCCTAAAACCTCTCACAAGCACAACATAATGGGTTATATACACTAAACACAGAATTGTGTATCATTGACAAGGCCAAAATAGCTGATCTGGAAATATTATGCAGTTGAAGAATTTTTCCAATTCGACTATTCTAGTCTACACCAGAGGTAAGCAACCTTCGGCACTCCTCGACACCTGGAAAGCCTTACCATGGCCTACGTTTTGCAAACTCCTTGTCATTTCTCCACAGTTCCTGATTGGATAAATCGACCTCAGCGTGTTGTCGCATTAAGAGATAATGCTTAAAGAGACAGTAATACTTTAATTTGTGTTCTCATTAAATAATATATCACATTAAAGGAACTTGTAACATGTATCTAAATGTTGCGCATCTTTGCTCTCGGAGATCTCCATTTTATATTCTCCATTAGTTTATTTATGCGCTTTCTCATTGGAAGACATTATGTGAAAACCCTGATATATTTGGATTATCTCCCAAGACACCAGGAAGCACATTAAAGTATAGCTGTCTGATTCAATGCAAACTATGTTCCTTCTGTCTTTGTGTTTCTCTATATATACGAGTTTATGGAAGCAGCAATGTAAATAACATTATAGAGCCGCTGTCCCACAAAGCTTATTTTATAGACAAAGTTGCAGTCAGCGTTCTGGGTCGGATTCTCTGTCCTTACTTACTGTCACTCTCTCCTCTTCCAGGGAGCCTCTGCTAACTGGTGGAATCATCGTCACTTTCAGCATCACGCCAAACCCAACATATTCAGCAAGGATCCAGATGTAAACATGGTCCATATTTTTGTTTTGGGAGACACACAGCCAGTGGAGGTATATCTTTCTATCTCCTTCATATATCTTGATCTTTCCTGCATGTCTTTTTCAATGTTGTCATCCATACTCTGTCCCACTATATCTGTAGGATGGAACCTCTTCCTAAATGAATCCATATTGTTAGATTCACTGACTTTCACAAACCCCGATCTCTAAAGTCACAGATAAAATAAACTATAATTTGAGAATAGTTGGCAAATGTTGTAGTCAGTGTTTTTTTTTTTTTCTAGTAAAACATTTTTATTATTTTTTTAAAGAAAATCCCTAGGCTCGTTTGCAGAAAAGTGGCCTCGATACGTTTGAATCAGAAACAATTCCATTCTGTTAGATAAAAAAAACTTTTTACATGATTTATCAGCAGCAGTCATGAAAAAAGTGTATGGAAATGTTTGTAGATAAATTATTTTAAAACATGTTTTTCCTGACAGAATTGATTGAAGTTAAACAAATGAAATCATGGCCCGTGTTTCCAGCTTTAGATCTCTGAATGCATTTTTGGTAAATTATTAACTTCAAATAATAATCTGTAAAGAATATAGAGGTGTTTGAAATATAATGTGGAACGTAACTCGGAGAGCCGGATGTAGAGCTAGTTGTGGGCTCAATGTCTGCTAAACGTGTTGTGGTTATTGAGAAGGCAGGTGTTTCCTGTAGTGAGATGTTACCTGGCCATTTCATTATCATAAAAGGGATCGTTCCCTTTAATTGTATTTCTGTATCTCTTTTTTTAAATCTTCTTTATTTAAGAAAAAAAAATTCTAACAGAAGTAAGAGCAATAAAGGACATAACAAATAGAATGTAAACGATAAAGCTGTATAAAAGACATAGAATGGTTTCACTATTTCTTTTCTATGAAATATTACTGGTGGTTGGTACATGGTAGATCCTGTCACATGTAGTAACAGGTAGATAAACAAATGTGGTTTGTAACATGTAGTAGTATTGACAGACAAACACATGTTTAGAGCATTCTACAAGGTTGCAATAGGCTCCTTTAATTTCTTTATCTCGATGGATGGGACATGAAGAGGGCTGCCCTGCTTTATGTAAAATTCATATGCGTTTGATCCATGAGGGAAATGAACTAATCGAAAAGGGATCCTAAAGGCATTACCTCGAGTAATTGATTTCCATTCTGGAGCATTCAAATTCAGCTTATTAAGGGGCAGCATCTTTCATGCCCTACTCTGTGTCTAGGAAATATAACGTTATGTTTGACAAGTCAAGCATTATTCTAAGACAATCTCACATTTTTCCTAGATGACGGTTATTTTACAGTTTATTAATGTGTTTCCTCTTGCAGTATGGGAAGAAGAAAATGAAGTATCTTCCCTACAATCACCAACACCAGTATTTCTTCCTGCGTAAGTAACAATCTATTATAAGATCCAGAGGGGCGGTGGAGAATTGTGGGTGGAAATGTGTGAAACAACATCTAAGCAAGATTCCAGAGAAAGGAGGCTGGCTTAAAGGAATACTGAGATCATTTTTGTTAGATAATCTGCTTACATTCGTTTTCTAAGCAGACATGTTAAGACGGGCTGCCTTTGATTTTTAAACAAACCTTTTACTAGAAAGTGATGTCAGGCCATTCGACTTTGTTTCAAGTTACAAGTTAGAGTGTCCCCTCCTTTTTATTTTATAAAATTGCCCAATTTCTTTAGTAATCAGCACTTTTATAAAGCTTCCAGGTTGCAACCTTTTAGCTGTCAGACCGCCACAAAGGTACACTTCCTCGCACACATTGAGCAGCAGATGTGAGGCACTGGGATTCAATAGCATTTATTTGCCCATACACACTGGTTCCCAGTGCATCTCTATAAGAAGCAGTTAGGATTTAGAAGGATTTCCCACAAGATCATCATTAATTAATCATCTCCCAAATGCAGACCCTCTCGCCACTGGATAATAAATAGGTAAACTCATTTTTAGAGGAGCAGATAGCCATACATTTAATTAATCGTTTAAATACTCCAGTGTTATAGATAAAGGTGTGTATTTATAACACGGGAGAGTTTCTTTAAAAAAATATATACTTATTTTTAATGATGGAGAATGTTCTTTATTGTAAGTAGATTCAAGGACCCCCTTAGTAAATTACAAAAAGTAAACAAATCGTGGAATATTGCAGGAAGGAAATTAGTTATTTTAATCTATAAAATGATAGTAATGTCAGTTAAGACATTATTATATATTTTGGCTATTTACATTGTATTCATCGTGGCTTTCACCTAATTTGTATCATTAAATAGTTATTATGTTTCCATATATCCTACAGTTGGACCTCCCCTGCTGATCCCAGTATATTTTACTGTTCAAATTATGAAGACAATGATAATGCGCAAGGATTGGGTGGTGAGTAATTAACACCATCTGTAATGACGTACATTGCTTGTTTGTTTTTTTAAATGGTATTATATCATCTTACATCCCATTTATTAGTAGATCTAATCTAACTTTAAAAATGAAAATATATGGGAGGAAATTATAATAACCAAAATTAACAATATTATTAAGAATGTTTGTTTTTATAATTCTTTCTTTAACACTGAACTAACGAAGCAAGAATTGAACGTACAGTTTGAGTACAGACAGATGGTGTTTGAAAGGTTAGCCATCCCTACTACAGATGGTATCCGCAGTCTAAGATTGTTTGCTCTGTCCTCAGGATCTGGCCTGGTCTCTCTCTTATTACCTTCGTTATTTCATCACATTCGTTCCTTTCTTCGGCTTCTTTGGCTCAGTTGCTCTACTTACGATTGTTAGGTAAGTGAAATAAAAGCTGATAATAATAATTCAATGTGTACCAAAAGTAAGAATTATCACAAATTCAAAGTAACTTCAAATGCCAGTAGGTGAACCTGAGGTATTACAAACTATAAGATGAGCCCCAGAACGTCCGATACACATAGCTTTCATGCTGTCGAATGACCCGACACACCAATGTATCAGTCACTGGGTCCGATACATTCTACAGACCAGTCCTTACAATTCTGGCATTTATTTATAGTTTCGGCTATTTTTGCGATCTCCTTTTTGGGGAATTCGTTTTATCTTTCTGACCGTTGGCTTTGGTATTACTGTTCTAGCATTTGTATCTATCATATTAGCAGTAAGCAAGCTGCAATCCTCTGTCTGTTTCTCCTTTGAGAAATTCTAAAACATCCTACTTGTAGTTTATCAACAGTGGAGAAGCAGTGGGTTATCGATCAGTCTCTACTAACGCTCATTCTTTTATTTTATTGGGACCATGTCCCTAGTAGCCATTTCTCCTTGGTTGGACTTTGTTTCTTGTACTTTGCAGATTCTTTGAATCACACTGGTTTGTATGGGTGACCCAGATGAATCACATTCCGATGGAAATTGACCATGAGAAGTACAGAGATTGGTTGAGCAGTCAGGTGAGTAGATTTTGTAGTTTTTGCATTACCACAAACACCTCGAGAATGGCTTCAGTATATTTAGGGTTTCTTTAAAGTGACACTAACTATTTAATCTCATTGAAGTGGTTATAGTGCCTGGAATCTTCGAATTCTGTCCCTCCATTCATTGTTAACGAATTTTCGAGCAGTTAGACACTAAATAAGTTTACTTGGCCATCCACATCACGGCCCCCAATGGAGGGAAGGATGAGACAGGAATTGCAATCTTTCTTCTAGCCATACCAAATCATGCCAGCAATTGGTGCTGTGATAGACTGAAAGCAGTCTGCTGACACTCCCATTCCTCATTACTCCAACCAGAACAGAGTGAACGGGCTGCTGGGCACTCTAAGTACTACTAAATAAGCACCTCTTGTTTAGCATTAAAGAGTGTTTTACACTGAATGGAAGGATCGAACCAGGGAACTCCATGTGCTATAACCACTTCAGTGAGATGAAGCAGTTACAGTCCCTGCAATGTCCCTTTAAATCCTCTATCCCAGTCATTGCGCTGATTGTCTACATTATATACATTTATATATTTATTAGCCACATTGCTAATTCAGGTAAATAACAACAATCATTTTTGATTTTTCGACAATTACTGGTGTCTGGACCCCAGCTGAACCTATCATGGATAGGACAGCCAAGCAATAGAAAGATTTTTAAGGGAATTAGAGATATCAGAGAACTTCTGCTGCATTCATAAAATATCATGGATGAATCTTCTGAATGGTCAAATGAATACAATGAAACTCCCATAAATACCATTCCTGAACCGAGAGCAACTTCAACCCTCCTAAAAGGGGACCTTAATATGTGATAGGACATCGTTACTGTACATGCCTTGACTTGGATACTATTGTTATTACTAAATGTACACTTAGTAAAACCAACTTGTATCACAATGTTTACGTGCTCATTATAACTTGTCTCTGCACGTTCTCCCTGATCCTTTTATTTTCACATCCACACATAATCCTTTTTTTTTTTTCTTGTAAGGGATTAAAGCACTTTGTTTCTTTACTGTTTGATGTTCTCGATCAGATGTTCAACAATCATTCATTTTCCCTTTTATTTAAAAAACAAAACTATTCTTTTTCACAGATCTCATCGATGTCTGGTGTAAAAGTAGATTTATTTTTGGCACTGTCCATGGTACTGACAGATATGATCGATCTCATTAATCCAAGTACCTTAATAACCTGCAGCTCTGTAATACACCCATATCTGGGTATAAATATTTATTTTCACTGCCTCCCAACCCATCCATTCTAGATAAGGGTCAGTGTCCTAAATTAATTATTAATTGTGTTTTGGTAGGGGTTAGCTCACGAATGTCTAGAATTTCTACATAGTTCAGAGTCACAAGCTCTGTAAAACCATCCTAGAGAGGTTTGGCTGCAGTCTAAGAAGATCTTTATCAGTGTTAGTTTACCCATTTCAGAAGAGACCCTTCATCTTACCTTTCCGGACCCCAAACTCTGCAGCTTACCATCTCATGTGTTTCATAACTCCATGTAGTGTAATGTAAGACTGCAAAATGTAGTGGGCTGGTGTAAAATAAATAACATGACCCATTATCAATGACCCCTTCCCATCTCTAACTGTAAATGTTACTCAAATACTCTTCATTACGATATAATAAAGCTTTTATATATTAATCCCTTACCTCATATGCAGAGGGTGATAGATTACTATAACAAAGCACTGGGCTACAGGATGTCATCAGCCTGTTTCATAAAAATATATATTTAGTCCAGGAAAATGTCCTAAAATGTGAGTTGATGGGTTTGTCCCCTATCAAAACTCAAATTGTCAAATATATTTTGATAATATAAATGAATTTGTCACTAACATTATAAAACAGAATTTAAAGTGTGAGATCATTTATACAGTCACACCAAAGATACAGAGATCTAGTAACATGCAGCGGGATTTTACTAATTATATAGATTTCATTGTAAATGCTAGATGATGGGTATGCCGGACATTCATTTGGGTAACGATTGCAATCTAAATCCGACGCCTGGAATAATCTGGTTTTAACCTGTCCTTCTACAGCTCGCAGCCACTTGTAACATTGAACAATCCTTCTTTAATGACTGGTTTAGTGGCCACCTGAACTTTCAGATTGAACACCAGTAAGTAATATTAATGTTATTCTTAATATGGTAAAAGCTATAATCCATGGGCCAAAAATATAACTGAACAATAAATAAATGGTGGACAGCGCACTTGTGTTCCAACAAATTTATAAAACCAATAACCACTTAACAGTGTTTAATGTGACAATAAAGAAGTATATATATACCCTCTGTATATACCCTCTATATATATATATATATATACCCTCTATACAGAGGGTATATATACAGAGGGTATACATATACAGAGGGTATATATATATATAGAGAGAGATGGTATATATATAGAGGGTGTATATATAGAGGGTGTATATATATAGAGGGTGTATATATAGAGGGTGTATATATATATATATAGAGGGTGTATATATATACTTCTTTATTGCCACATTAAACACTGTTAAGAGGTTTTTGGTTTTATAAATTTGTTGGTACACAAGTGCACTGTCCACCATTTCGTTTATTGTTTGTTTGTGTGAAATTTGGTGGTTTGATTTCACGGTGGAGTTTAGCACCGCTGATTTGTATAATGTCCAGTTGGTGCATATATATCACACATTGTATTTTCTTTATAACTAAGTGGGTGAAAACACTGTAAGAAAGTAAAGCTATAGGGTGCTGAGAGGTCAAGGAATCTATATTTGTGTCTGTATTTATTGTGTGATCATCAGTTGGCCATAGGTGGGTTGGTGGTCCATCAACGTTTAGGTTAATCCTTTACTGGTGAAAATTTAATATTAGGCAAGTGTGAAAATGTGGGCAATAGAATGTGACGAATTAGGTGAATTTAGAATGAATTTCAAATTTAAGGTCAAAATCCTCCCAGTCACCTATTCTTTCCATTCAGCTACTCTGACCTTACATTTGAAACTCACTTTGAACTCTCCCATTAGTAAATAGCCCTGACTGTAAGTCAGAATGCTGTGTTATACAATGTTACATGAGCTGGTACCAGGATGCAACGTGTACCAGAAAGTACAATGTCAAACTGTAACATGATCCAGGGAAGTATCGTGTAATTTATTTATTCCCTATTTCCCATCGCTTTGTCGTAGTCTATTTCCGACCATGCCTCGGCACAACTACTGCAAGATAGCTCCCCTTGTTCGCTCCTTGTGCAGCAAATACAATGTTAACTATGAGGAGAAGACTCTGTACAATGCCTGCCGGGATGTTGTTTTGTAAGTTATCATTTTATCACTATTAAAATGTATTTGTATAGTGCCAACAGTTTACAGAAATGTGAGACTAACTATTACTCAATGTATAGATTGGTCTTCTCACAATTTTATAAAGAGTGAGGGACCAAGAGGTCAAACATTAATCATTGCTTGAAATAGGAGAGGAAGTCTGCGCCACTGATAGAAATAAGATGAACTCGACTACCTGATTTATCCAATGGGCAAGTTACTCATCTGCTCATAGACCATTATCACAATGAGCCTCAAGCCAGGCCCTGCAGAAAGGGGCTAGTAGGGTTGGAGGTGGTGAGGTTAGAAAAGGCTTGAGGTTTAATAAAAACTGAGAGGTAATATGGAGGCACAAAATATTCTGCTAATGCCCTCCTACAAGAGTAATCCAGAGCTGGTCAATTTATGTCACGCAAAGACTGTGGACCACCATGAAATCACCTTTCTAGGTCCAAGACTGTCATAAAACGTCCCTGGGAATTTCTCAGCCACACTAAAACCATCCTGGAATTTGAATGTGATAATTTAATAGAATAGTAAGCTGCTTTTAGGGAAAGTTGAGTGTGAAAACAGAAGGTCACACGAAAAGGAGTTCCAGAGATATTTGTCTGCTTGAGAGAAGAAATATAAATGGTATGAGATGAAAACAATCAAAGTCATTCTTTAATGACAGAAATATTTTGGTAATTGCACCCGACATCTTTAGGAAAGCATATTACAGATAGCGTCCCTTTACTTTGTTCTTTTTAACGATGTTCCATTTCTTCTCTCTGTGTTTTCTTTTGTTTTCCGTATTTCTCCAATCCAGGTCCCTGAAGAAGTCGGGCGAGCTGTGGTTAGATGCCTACCTCCACAAGTGACCCTGATCTGGGTGTATTCAATCAGGTGGCCCCCTGAACTTAATACAATTAACACCTGGCTATTTGTACTTTTAGGCTTATAATAAAACTGCCTCAAAATTAAGGTCAGGGAGCCTTCTTGATCTTCTTTTAACATCTTCACTGCCAGAGGGAGAAGAAGCACATTGGGATGAAATGTATTCTAGATCCCTTTTGTAGTGGAGGGATTAAAGGACTCTATAATACATATCAGCCTTAACCGTAGAATACAGAACACTAACGTAAAACCCTGTAAATATGAAATGACGATATGCCCATCTCTTCCTGTAAGTGTTTGCTTTTACAAAGCTGGAGAATGCGTTGGCTCTTTTGGGAGACTTTGTTCCTCGTATGGTTAAGCCCTAGCAGTTCCCCAACACATTATTGCCATTGTGGCACAGCTAGGACTCAGAATCTAAAAGAAAAAAAAAGAAAGTTAAGATGAATTTAATGCAGGTTTTAAGGCAGTAGACGTGCTGGAGAGTTGCAAGTTTCATAAAAGCTTTCAGTCAGAGACTAAAAAAGATGAGTGGGGGTATTAGAAAAATTGGCACAAATTAAGAAAGGTAGAGAACGTGCGAAAAGAAGGATTAAAGCGAGCACTGTCTTCAAGACAGATTTACTAAGTGATGATACATTGGAGGATGTGATTTCTGTTTTTAATGAGACCATTTAAGAGCTTCAAAATAAACCTTTCATAGAATGACATGCGTGAATTTATTGAAGATAACTCTCCCATTGTAACACTACTTAGTAAATCATTCCTTAAGAGAAACATGTCGCAGCTTCTGCCCTGCATTAGAAAAGATTCAAGTTCCAAAGCATGAAGTTTGTCTCGGACTACGTTCTCCTTGGTACAGATTAAACATGTCTAGATTGCCCGCAGCCTTACAAAGAGCATATTGTAGATAATAGCACACGACAGACTTGCCTTATTTTACTGCGTCCTATAAAACAAGTAAATTGTCAATTATATGCATTTACAGAGAATCTATCCTCATTAGTGGAGCCATTGCAAACACTCCAGCTACCATAGCCACTACAGCTTGTTTGAGCAGTTATGATGTCCCGGCGTGAACTGTCAAGCCATTTTAGCATGATCTTTCACTTCTGCTAGTAACCCGATCTTCTCGAACAAGGAAGTTACATGCCAATGAACGAGTTCCTCTCTTGAATGAACTGACATCTGACTTCTCCAGCTCAGAAGATTGGAAGCGGTGCCGAAGCATGCCAAAATGGCTTGATAGATGGCGTCTAGGCATTCCTGCCAACATAGACACTATAGCGGGCCGTAGTGGGAGTGTTCCTTTAACCCATTAGCAAACACCGAGGATTGTTCTGAGTAATATAATACAAGGGTGATATTCATTACTCACGCATTCTGTTTCATGCGCAGTAGGTCATGTCCATATCATAATGAATCATTCCAGAATCCCATCATTTGCTGCTTTCTGATATCTTCATTAGTCTCCTGGGATGTCATGGAAAGACACTATGGAGCCCCAGAGATTACATAGTATCACTGCTTCACATAGATTAGCTACGGATTGTCTTCTCCTGTGAACACCAACTGTAGCAGCCTACAAAACAATACAGCTTAAAGGAGGTTATTTATAAAAAAAAAACATTCTGAGGTAAATTTCTAAAAATGGACAATCTCTATGGTAACCATTAGCTTCCTCCCTCAATTGTGCTTGACAAATATTTTTAATTAGACCAAAATATAGTAAACAACAATACCTGTCCTTTGTAGACAGAGCTCCTAGATTACAGACTGCATTGTGCAGCATCTTTAGGAGCATGCTGGGAGATACATCCAATGGCCAATGGCTGATGTATTTGTATTTACCTTTGTCTGGACCTAATCCTTAATAAGATGCAAAAGGCCAATAGATCTAAAGCCTAGAGACGTGGTGACGGACATTTTTGGTTCCTTGTTGTTCCACGCCATTTTGAAGCAGTGATACCAATTGGTGACCTCACACCGTTCCCAATCGGTGACCTTTTCCTACTAGTTTCACACCATTTCCATGTCTATTGGCAATATGAAGCCGGATTTTAGGGCATTGCTGCTTTTACAATAATTAAATAAGTGTTCTGCGTTCTCTCCTAGTTGCATGTTGTCACAGGAAATCACGTGACCATATTGTGGTTCACTTCCTGTTGTGCCATGTGCCACTTGCTATCCATGACTCCATACCAAGGCAGCTGAATAGCACTGAGCCTTAATACAGATTGTAGCATCTGTTCCCATTGATTGTTGGCCATTTTCCATGGGACAGTTGATGGGCAGTCTTTGAATAGACCCTCTCTTGTCTACGTTTCTACCTTTTTTTCCAAATGGTGCTCTTAGATATCTAAGTTGATTCAGACAACTTCTGCCTGTATTTTCTTATTTGATTTTGTATCCGTTCACTTAGTGGTTTTATTTGACATTTGTTAAATTCCAATCACTATGGACCTCTGACTGTCCTACCTCTAGTTGAACTCACACATATTTGCTGACTACTTCTGAGGTCAGGTAGAGGCATTTTAGACATTGGTGGTCCTTTGATATTGGAATTGAGCGTTCTAATCTAGAGTAAAATCCTCTGATTCGGATAAATAGTTTTCTTACTTTTTTCTTTTATAAATTGTTGTATTTCAAGGTGCGAAAGCTGATCCACTGTTATCGTATATTTAAAAGAGATTAGCAAAGAATGACGTTAGGACACTCACACTTTCCTACAAGATTAGATTTGAATTTGGATTACAAACGCTAGCATGCTAAACCAACCAGAGGATCTCTCGCATGCACTCTAGTCCTTGAAATGGTTTATTGAAAATATTGAGATCACTGCAATAAATGGCGGGATGTTCTTATTTGAATTTACAATCCACAGACTGACATGATACACATGGCCAGTACAATTAGTGAATAACTGTGAAGATTACGTATAAAAAGCTTCTGAAATGCAATCATCATGGAAACCAATGGATTTAGCATTCTGTCCCAGTATTGAATTTCTTTTAATAAAAAAACATAATGTTACCAATGCCTTATATACATGTTAAGGAAAAAATACTACATTCATTGCGTATGAGATAGAAATTACAGGAACTCATGTTCATAAAATAGAATTGCAAAAAATGGATGTATTTCAAACGCAGTTTGGTCTGTAAACCAGTCTAGTCTGGCACATTGAGTAGTGAATTGATATTGATAAAAGCATCCATATCAACCCATTAGTTTGTAATGCAAAGCCCTGCAACATTGTGTCGAAGGTGGTGCCGTTGGATGTGCTGTCAGCATGCGTCCATGCTATGAGAGGCATCAGAGAGAGTGATCCTGGGAACTATATGGGATCAAGGTCTAGGAGATTGATTTGGGATTCACGTAGACTTGTTAAATCTTTGATCCACAAGCTTACAAACACATTTGTGAGCAATATAGCACAGTTTCAACATCGCCAGTGATTATTAGTCATAAATACAGGACTGGAATGGAAGATTACAGAGAAAATAATCCAGGTTCTCTCAGGGACCTCATTGTACTTATATCATTTTTATGTTCACAATAGAATGTCTCAAATAAAAGCTATTCGTTTCTCACACTGTCTGTTGAAGCGTGTTACTACCAGACAACAACAAAACAGTTTTTATATAGCAGCAAGTAAACCAACAATTACCGTAATTTGAACATATCAACAAAGACCAAAAATCTCCAACCTTTTGTCATTTCAATGCTGGAGAAATATCCTAATGATAACACAGTTATTCAATAAAACACAAATTGTCAGGATTGTTAAAGTGAATTTCAACTTAACGGGCCAAAATAATCACATTAGAAAAAAAAATCTACCAGTCATCTATGTTTGTGGTTGGCTACTTTGGAACCCGATATATCAGGTGGAGACAAAACACTCCTGGGATATTTTGTGCTCCCTTTGTATTAGATAAAGGCATATGTTAGACATTAGAACACAGAGGGTCATACATTAAGGTGTGGTTTAACCAGTTACAATTTCACTGTTAGTTTACTGTACTTTAATAATGGTGGGGCACTGTCCCCCGACTCAATGAGAGGTCATGCCCTATTTCAGTGTTTCCCAACCCAGTCCTCAAGGCACACCTACCAGTCCAGGATTTAGGGATTACCCAGTTGTGTCTAAGGTGTTTTTACAAAGAAGAAAAAAAACACCTTAGACACAACTGGGTAATCCCTAAATCCTGGACTGGTAGGTGTGCCTTGAGGACTGGGTTGGGAAACACTGCCCTATTTGACATTGTACGCTTTTCAGTACATTTATTCTGGAAACAACAACCACTTTAAAGAGGTCCAGTTCCACCATCTGATGATGTTACCTGGTGACAACCCTAAAAGACATGACAATGATTAGACCTGGCTTTTAGGGCATCCATGATCTCACTGCACTATGCAACGCCTATTTCTGCAGAGTATACCTAGAAAATGTTTTTGTTTTTCAATCCTAACATGAATTAGTTGCTCAGCAACTACCACACCAACAGATTAGATTGCGTCCTATCACCTGTCCTCTAAACATAGGAAACATCTCGGTATCAGATTTCTAAAATTGTATTGGTTGCTCTCCAACACAGTACTTAAGGTGGTCCCAAAACTATGTCCAAGGCCTGTCTTCATACTGCTAAAGTTTATGTAAAATAACCCTAAACATGCTGGATAAACTAATAAAAAAATTATATATTTTTTGAAATATTTTTTTTTTGTTTGTTTAAAGAGATGCTGGATATTTATTGCAGTTAAAGTAACAGAATATTTTTTTCATCGCTCTTAAATAAATCTTAAATTTGTTTCCAAACAAGTTTCGGTACATCAGATCCTAATAACGACTCTAGTTTGCAGCATTATCACACCGTGGTGCTATTCAATCCATAGAATAAAACAGTACTTAATTGAGTATTTTCTTATCTTAATCTAGGGTTTTAGAGTTGTTTATCTCTTTTTAATATTTCATTGTGTTTTGTGGATCAAATAAATTTAGCGAGAAAAAATAACTAAAATGAATGTAAATGATTCGTTTTCTAATGTTTAACAATAAAACAATGAGCTGTGTGCTGAATATGAGTATGTAGTAAATATCGGAATGTTCTGTAGTTAAATATGATGATAATTCGCTCTATTTTCCAACGTCTGAGTGCAGTGAGGAAAGTCACGCGGTTCTGTAATACCGGAGACTTTCTCATAAGAGAAATAAATCCATTTTCAAACAAATTACTCAGGTCTGTGTCTTCATTTATTTGTTTTGTCATTCTGTTTCTTAAAATGAACACATGGAAAAGAAAAATAATAGAGAGAACTGTCAGTGCCCAGATTTGTCACATTATATTTACTGATGTGCTAGATTTATTAAATCTATATTTGTAAAGTGTGAAAATAAAATTAGAGGTAGAAATCAACAGCCCTTTGTCATGCACCTGGGTGCTGCCATCTTGGCTCCTTGTCACTGTTATACGCTCTATCCTTTGTACCTTGCAGACAGCACATGAAACAATGTCTTTATGTGTCCTCTTCATTTGCATTGTGTGCCCTGGCTGTGCCTTGTCTGAACTGGATTATGATGTAATAAATCTTCAATACAAATTAAAACTAAGCAACGATAATAATATTGTAATAGTTTGTTTGGATTGTTGAGGCTATAGAAATAAAATGTATAACTGAATGGATTTTTTCAGCAATATTTGAATGGATTTTTTTTAACACAATCACAATAACCCCATCACAATTTGCTCAGAAAATGATGAAGAACATATTTTAAACTGTGCAACATTCATGCAAACAAGCACCATGTAACAACTATTATGTATAACAGTAGGTAACGTTCATTGAAGAAATCTTATTAAGAATTTAATTGTGAATGTTCCCATGCCAATCTAGAGGGTGTCCTTTCTGAATAGAGAATTAGTCTAATTGGCAGAGACAGTCGTTATCCCATATGTGCCTCGTCAGGGACGTCAGGAGCATCTGAGGTCAGTGTTGAATTGTAGGACAGTCTCAGAGATCCACTAGCAAGTGTGTCTGACATACAGAATTACACCAGGTAGCAATTTGTTGATGAAAATCATAATTAATTATGGAATAGACTATTGGACTGTTTCTTTCCCAGACCTCTAAAGCACTTTAGCTTGCTGAAGTGATTTATGTATAAATAGTGTGTCATATTTTTTCATTTTACTAAAAGTGCAGATTTCAAGAGAAATTAGCATTTTTTTTAAATTAACCTTGTTAGACTCCCTCCCAGCTGTCAATCAGACACCAGTCCTGTTACTTCCTGGTTTGGTTAGCTCAGTGAAAATGAACTAAAGTTGCAGCAATTGCCCAGAGCACCTGCCTTGCAAAGACTCCTCATTGAGCTGCATTGGGAACAAGATACAGGTGTAGGAGAGAAGATATGGGTATGTTAAACCAAGGAAAACCTGTTTTGCTCTTTCCTCTTAACATTGGTTAGTCACATAATGTCACGTATCTTCTTACAGAATACAAAAGAGATTGAAACAGGTAAATAATGCTACAGATATATTCTCCCCCCACATGTGCCTGGCAAACAATACATTTTTAGCAATAGGTATCAAAAAAGAGAGGTTTTCATGTGCAGGACGTACTAGACAGTACACCCCCTTTGTAACTCTCGTACACTTTCTGGACGCCGCTCTTGCGGTACCAATGATAGCTGTGAGACCTCTTTCGTAACTCCCTGTCCTTGTGTTTGGAATTTACCATGCAAATTATTGGCATTCACAGTGGGCATCAAAAAGAGGACTTCTTCGTCTGTGAAAAGTAAAACGTGCATTATTAATGATTAACCCCTTAAGGACACATGCCATGTGTGAAATGTCATGATTCCCTTTTATTCCAGAAGTTTGGTCCTTAAGGGGTTAAAAATATGCTTACAGAATTGCTGTTTGTCATGTGCCTAATACAGCTGCTACGATCTGTGCCAAATTGAGATTCAAGACGCGCATCCACTGCAGGCTCTCTACTCCGTTCTCTGTGGGCTTCGGAAGGTCCGCGTGCTCTGTTACCTTGGCAACCAGATGCGTTTCGTCTCTCGTGGGAGACTTTCTCAATAGCTTGCCAAGAGTCAGTGAGTGCTATTTTTACAGTCTGGCCCCTTATTGTTCATGCGCAACATCAATGGAGAATCTCATGTATTTGAAAATCTTTGCAAAAATTGCTTTTCTCCTCTCACCCCACTTTTTTTATTGCAATGGCGATATATATCTTTAATAAAAATAGAGAGGGAGGGTCAACTCCATCCCGCAGACTCCCTTTCATATTACATCTTATTTTGTTTGACTAATTTAAGTGTAGCCACAATTTAGTGGTTTAATAGTTCCCAAATATTTAGTCTGTACATCCCCCAAACTTACTTAATTATTTTTATTTTTTTTATTTCTTAACTTAATGCTTAATGTTCTACAGAGTTAAAGCATTGGTTTTAAATTAAATAAGATACTGAACAGAAATTTGATTTGTAATAGATAATTATTGCTTTAAAACAGGATTGAAACAAACCCTTGGAAAATCATACATGATTCAGAAAAGCATCGCATACTTACACCCCAAACCTCCGCACAGTGACAGCACTACACTCACACCTCAATAGTGATAAATGTGTAATGACCAGTCTGTTACCAGGGTGATAGTGACCAGTCTGTTACCAGGGTGATAGTGACAAGTCTGTTACCAGGGTGAAAGTGACCAGTCTGTTACTACGGTGATAGTGACCAGTCTGTTACCAGGGTGATAGTGACCAGTCTGTTACCAGGGTGATAGTATTGGAGACACGTGGAGCGTTCTATCATACACTACCACCAGTTATGGCGGAGGGCATTTCATAGATATTTGTGTTGTGCACACAAAGCACCTGGAGCAGGAAGACGATGGCGGTAACCCCAAGGGTACAGGGTCAGGTAAGTTTCCACCGACCACCTCACTGCAAGCAGAAAAGTCACCATCTGGTGATCTTTGCAAAATATGGAAACGTGACAGAGCTGCTTTAATCTCCTTTAAGACAATGTGCAATGTTCGCACTTTGGGCAATGATATCCGTCAGCCAGAATTAAGACCCAATTGTATGTGTGAGGGATGCAGTGTGTATGGGGGCAGTGTGTGTGTGTATGGGATGCAGTGTGTATGGGGGCAGTGTGTGTGTGTATGGGAGGCAGTGTGTGTGTGTATGGGATGCAGTGTGTATGGGGGGCGGTGTGTGTGTTTGTGTGTGTATGGGATGCAGTGTGTATGGGGGCAGTGTGTGTGTGTGTATGGGAGGCAGTGTGTGTGTGTGTGTATGGGATGCAGTGTGTATGGGGGGCAGTGTGTGTGTGTGTGTGTGTGTATGGGATGCAGTGTGTATGGGAGCACTGTGTGTGTATGGAGGGCAGTGTGTGTGTATCGGAGGCAGTGTGTAGAGGGGAGAATAATTGGGGATCTGTGGGGCAACGCTGTATTTAGTGTGAGGCTGACAAGACATTTGCCTTGGGCGGCACTTTTAGGGGGGAGGCAAAAAAAGCCGCCCCCAAACACCCTGGCAAATGCCTCGGCATCTCCTGATGTGGGCGGCGAGGCAGCACTTTCCCGTGAGATCTTCCTGCTCAGCTCCTTCGTGCAACCCACAGTGATGCCAGAGCCGGAATGTGACGTGGCTCCGGCTCCGGCATCACTGAGAGGCGGGCGAGGGAGCTGAGCAGGAGGATCAGAGCTCCGCTCGCCGCCCACGTCAATTGTGCACCTGTCTCCCTGACCGCCTGTCAGCCCAGCCAGCAGCAACCCCACTGGACCATAGGGACCACCAAAATGTAAGCAAAAAAAAAATTTGATTGTGTTAGTGTGTCTGTTAGTGAGAGTGTGTGTCTGTTAGTAATAGTGTGTGTGTGTTTGTTAGTGAGAGTGCATGTGTTTGTTAGTGAGAGTGCATGTGTCTGTTAGTGAGTGTGTGTGTGTCTGTTAGTGAGAGTGTGTGTGTATGTTAGTGAGAGTGTGTGTGTATGTTAGTGAGTGTGTGTGTGTGTGTGTGTGTGTATGTTAGTGAGTGTGTGTGCCTGTTAGTGAGTGTGTGTGTGTCTGTTAGTGAGAGTATGTGTGTCTGTTAGTGAGTGTTAGTGTGTTTCAGTGAGAGTGTGTGTGTCTGTTGATGAGTGTTAGTGTGTGTCTGTTCGTGAGAGTGTATGTTAGTGTGTGCCTGATAATTAGTTTGTGTGTGTGCCTGTTAGTGAGTGTGTGTATGTGTGTCTGTTAGTGAATGTGTGTGTGTCTGTGTGCCTACCAAAGAGTGTGTGTGTCTGTCACTGAGAGTCTATTTGTATTTGTCAGTGAGTGTGTATGTGTGTTTATCATTGAGAGTGTATTTGTTTGTCAGTGAGTGTGTATGTATCTGTGTTTGTCAGTGTGTGTATGCGTGCATCAGTGCGTGTATCCATGTCTGTTACTGAGAGTGTGTGTCTGTCAATGAATGCGTATGTCTGTCAATGTGTGTGTCTATCAGTGAATGTGTGTTTCTCACACTTAGTGTATATATGCCTGTCAGTGAGTATGTGTATCTGTCAATGAGTATATGTGTGTCCCAGTGTGTGTGTGTGTGTGTGTGTGTGTGTGTGTGTGTGTGACACTGAGTAAGTGTGCATCTGTCAGTGATTATGCATGTGTGTCTTGTCAGTGAGTGTGTATGTGTATCTGTCAATGAGTATATGTGTGTCCCAGTGTGTGTGTGTGTGTGTGACACCGAGTAAGTGTGCATCTGTCAGTGATTATGCATGTGTGTCTTGTCAGTGAGTGTGTATGTGTATCTGTCAATGAGTATATGTGTGTCCCAGTGTGTGTGTGTGTGTGTGTGTGACACTGAGTAAGTGTGCATCTGTCAGTGATTATGCATGTGTGTCTTTTCAGTGAGTGTATGCATCAGTGAGGGTGTGTGTCTGTCAGGAAGGGAAATTTGGAAGGGAGGAGGGGGATGGAGTGCCTGAGTTTTGTCATGCCTAGGGCAGCTCAAAACCAGAATACACCACTGCTGTGGCATTGGATGGTAGATTAATAAATATATATATTTATTTTTTTAATAAAAAAAAATTATTATTATTATTATTTTGATATCCTCCCTCCCTGCTCAACTTTGCCTGGGAGGGGGGACATTTCCTGCAATCCCTGGTGGTCCCAGTTGTGAGAGTAAACTCTAGCAGCATCTAGCAGCTGCTAGATTTCACTCTTGCGAGATTCGGAGTGTTGTAGAATTATTAGGCCTCTATAAATCTGTAAGGCCCCTTTAAATCCTCTTGCTATACCTCTAAGAGGCCCCCATAGTTTTACAAGAAAGCTTTGTCTATAGAACATAGAATTTTCATGTCAGCAAGAAATAGCTTTGATAAAATGTGTATTTACTAAAAGCCTTGAAACCTAACCTTGAGAAACTAACAAGTGCCAGCTACGCTCTAAATGGATAGCTGCCAAAAGGCCCCTCCCGTCGAGTGAGCTCCTCATGTTAGCAAAATGGCGCTAAAACCTGGAGGAGAAAAGCATGACGTGGATAGTGACCTAAGAATGGGGAGGGCATTTTACTAACATCTTAGCACCTAAGCCAATTAACAATGTCTATTTGTCTATATCTTGATTTTCTTCAATGATGTAATAATGCCTTTAAAAGGGTCTGCGCACCCATTTTCTGTCAGAAGCCATTAAACTTCTCAGAAGTTCTTTCATTAACCTGAACTTTGTGTCTCAGTGTGAATTTACTTCTGCGTGCACGCAACTTTATTATCTTTAATTTGGACAGGAACAGATAGTCATTCAAACTAATTGGTTTGCAGTAAATTATCTACAACAGGAGCATGACCGTGGTAACTGCGGCAACGCTCGGAGTTCGCAAGAGGAGAACCCGGCAGAGCTGCAGGTTAGAGCTCTCCCAGGTTCTCTCTCCCTCCCTGCCAGATCTTTGGTCTCCCCTCCGGTCCTGCAGAGCCTGCAGGGGAGAGGGAGGCACATTTCCCGGTGCTATGATCACAAGATTATAGCACCAGGGAAATATCTTGCAGCAATTTATTGCCGGTCCAAAAAAACTTATATATAAATAAGGTATACTATACCGTCGGATGAAAGCTTTCGCGGACTAGCGCTTGTTTGTGGCCTGGGGGTTGGGGACCCCTGCTCTAGACGATATCTCCTTCAACATCTCTTACACTAAGAAGACTCTATCCAAATTGGTTTTCTGTCCTTCATTTCCAGCAAAGTCAAAACTTTGCCCTGTTTTGTTTTTGTGAGAATATGAAGGTCATACGATCTTTCTTTTTCACCCCTTTAAGGCTCCCCTCTTTATCTCTGTAAGTCACATTTTCTAGTCTTAGTTTCCACTTTGGCACGAAGGATCCAGTGGTTTATGTCTCTGGCAGAAAATGACACTTCTGTCCAGGGTCGGGCTGGGCAAAAACTTGGCCCGGGCATTTTTTAATCACAGCAATGCTGTGAAGAGCTCTAGCATGAGAAAAAGGCCCTGTATTTGTTCTGCACAGCGCCAGCAAATTTAATAACATGCTTGCGTTGTATTTTCTTGAACCTTATCTCTGGTGTCTCCATAAATGGGATACCAGGAGACAAAAATCCAGGAAAGCGTATGGTGCATGTGTTTGGAACCTGCTCGTGGGTTTGCGTGTGTGTAGAGTGAGCTTACTGTGGTGTGGTTTTGTGTTAATAGGTTGGTTTCAGTCATGTTGTGTTTGTGGTGTAATATATGTGTGTATAGGGGGTAAAGTGTGTATAGGGGATGTAGCGAGTGTGTGCATACAGGCTGTAGTGTGTGTGTATAGGTGACGTAGTGTGTGTAGGGGATGTAGCGAGTGTGTGCATTCAGGCTGTAGTGTGTGTGTGTATAGGTGACGTAGTGTGTGTTTGCTTAATAGGAATCTAGTGTGTGCATAGGGGATCCAGAGTGTGTATGTCAGGAATGTAGTGTGTGGGGCTTCAACACTGAGGAGAGAAGACGCATGTCGGCTAAGCTCCCGCAGTTGGCATATCAAACGACAGGTTTTAGGGCACTTACCTACCCTGATTCTGCCCGGGATCGGGCTCAACAATTCAGCTCGCAATGGGGAAGAAGGCTAAAAAGCTTAAAACCCTCACTGGGAATGGCTCCCGCTAGATATATGACCTCCTAAAGCCGTGGCCTAGGCTAAAAATGGCGCCTCAAACAGACGCATATAATACTTCCTCAAAGGAAGAAGTCTTTGATGCACCCGATGACATACCCTGCGCCAAGAGCATAATCACCCCTCAAAGAGGAGAAGACCTGACAGCCCCAGCTACAAAAGGGGATATCAAAACTCTGATGACAAACATAAGAGCCTTCCTCAATGCTGATATGAATATAATACGTGAGGACATAACAGTGGTGACAGCCAGAGTGCAGGCTAACGAGGATACCATCACCTCCATAGCCACAAAGCAAACAGGCAACAAAGAGCTACTGCTACAACTCCAGGCATCCCACAAAAGCATGCAGGTTGGACTGGATACCCAGGAGGATGCGAGGAGGCGCAATAACCTCAAAATCAGGGGCATAGCCGAATCAGTCACGGAACATGAACTGCCTCATTTTTTACGCCGACTATGGGCTACCCTACTGTCACAACGCTCTGCAAAGGGCATTCAGGTAGACGGCTGCTTTAGACTTGCCAAGTCGCACAGGGCCCCGGCCGGGGTTCCCCAAAACATTGTGATACGTTTCCCACTGCTTCGCGACAAGATGGCCCTGCAGGAAGCAATGAAATCCAGAACACCCTTACAGTTCGAGGAGATGCAACTTCAATTCTTGCAGGACTTATGCTGCTCCACCCTGGAATGGAGACAGTCCTTTCAACATGTGACAAAGACCCTGCGCTCTGCAATCATCAGCTACAAGTAGAGCCCCTCTCGAGCCCTAATAGTCCACAAAGACAGAAGCACACATCAGCTTCCCACTGCAGAGGACTCCACTGCTTTTCTTCAGGGACTGGGCCTTACCCTGTCTTCAGACAGCACGACACGTCCAGGTCACAGCTGGGACGTACACAGGATTGTCCCTTTTACCCCACGCTCTGCAGCTGCCACCGGCTGACACTGAAGATTCACCCGTAGCCACATGGAGATGGACTAACTCCTACACCAGTCCCAGTTGCTTGTTAACTATTGTTATTTTGCTTTCTCGTTATTTTAGAGTATCACTCAGCACTGTTAGAGCCCCCGGCTCTTAATTTACACTGTTGATCCCAGGTGCCAACACACCTTTTACGACCTGTCCTAATTTATAATAAGAGGAACAGTAACCGGAGATTGCCCCCTCCCCCCCCCCACACCTCCCGGTGTAATTGAGTGTAATTTAACAAACAACACCCCCGACTGACCACTTTATTGTTTATTTGTATGACACGACCACTGCTTCCTTACATAGGACCCTTAGGGCTGGGTCTATCTCCTAGGTTCGTGGTTTCAGCAAAATTAATTACTATGTTGTAACAATGTTACTGAAGTTCGGCATCCGTGAGCTGTTGTGGCACTATATGCAAGATTGTTAATGCCATGCACAAAAAAATAAAGAAATTAAAATAAAAAAAAGAAATGTAGTGTGTGTGTAGGTGGTGAAGTGTGTGTGTGTGTGTGTGTGTGTAGGGGATCTAGTGTGTGTTTGAAGGACCCAGACTGTGTATAGAAGATCTAGTCTAGTGTGTGTGTGTGTAGAGGATTCAGAGTGTATTTAGGGATCTAGTGTGTGTATATGTGTAAATGGTCCAGAGTTGAGTAAGGGATCTAATCTAAATTATGTTATTTATATAGCGCCATCGAATATACATATATGTTTGGAAGTATTGTGTGTGTGTGTGAGTGTAAGGTGTGCAGTGTGTGTGTGAAGGGTGTAGTGTGTATGTGTGAGAGGTGTAGTGTGTATTTGTGAGGAGTATAGTATGTGTGGGGGTGCAGTGTGTGTGTGTGTGTTTGAGGATGCTGTGTGTGTGGTTGCCGAATGTGTGTGCGAGGGTGCTGTGTGTGAGTTGCGCAGTGTGTCTCTGTGTGAGGGTGCTGTGTGTGAGGTGTGCAGTGTGTCTGTGAGGGCGCTGTGTGTGTGAGTGAGAATGCTGTGTGTGAGGTGTGCAGTGTGTGTGACGGTGTTGTGTGTTAGTGAGGGTGTTGTGTGAGGGTGAGGGGTGTGGTGTGTGTGTTTGGAGGGATTGTGTGTTGGGGGGAGGCAGTTTTTTTTTTAAATAATATGTATCCCTGTGACCCGGTGCGCCTGATGGCCAGTTTGGGTCTGCTTCTGTTTTTACTTCTTACTCTGCCAGGGGTGCTGTGGCTTCTAAAGCTTCTGGACTTGGGTGCCACCTAGACGGATGATATTATGAAGGTAGCCTACTATATGTGTTTATATTATATGTTACATTGTGTACACCAACCCTTAACCCTACCCCTAACCCTACCACTTAACCTAACCCTACCTCTACCCCAACCACTAACCCTACCCCAACCCTATTTTGACACTTTTCAGAAATCCGAAGCACTTCGGGAATTCGGAAATTCTGCACTTTGGCAATTCGGTTCGGCATTCCAAAATTCGTCACTTTGTCAAAATTCGGCACTTCGGACATTCGGAAGCATCCGAATGTCCAAATTTCCGAAATTCGTCCAAATTTGCATTCGGAACAAAATGAATTGCACGTGTCTAGTAATTTGGTGGAGGTGGCTTGCCAGTGAGAGCAGTGGTGGGTTCCATTGGGTCATTGTGGTGCTTGTGAGCGCTCTTAGCGGAGGGGACTGGGGCCCGGTCTGATATGTTATTAATGAGGCACCCGGGCCCCTGTCCCCTCGCAGCCTGCTGGGAAGATGTTCAGCTTTTTGAGAGCTGTGCGAGGAGGCAGGAGCAGGCACACACTCTTTTTCTTGTGGTATGTGTATATATACATTTTATGCGTTCGCCCCTCCACACTTATTTCAGTGGACAGTTTGGCCCTTCAGAACAAATTAATTTGACACCCCTGACCTACATAATCTCACAGTTTTTTTATAAAATACAATTGTTACAAAATAGCAACCGTGTCCTGCAAATATGAAAAAAAAGACATTTAAAGAGGTGCTGTCACTTTCTCGTTCCTTCGCTGCCGGTAATCCTATTTCAGTATTTACTGGGGGGAACAACTCAGAGAAAATATTAAGACTGCTGCCTTTCCTTATTGCAGTAATTTTACGTCTAATGATGGGACGTCTAAAGGAGAATTCCTATACAGAAGCATTTCCTTTACATTCTTGTCACACATACTGTATATAACAATAACATTATTTATGATTTCATATAGTGCCCCCCACGCTCCCCCGCCACACGTTTATATTCTATTTTTGGCAATTCATGTGTGTTCTGTGGTCAAGGTAATCAGTCTTCCAATGAATATCAGTAGTAGAAAAAAACATTTCCAGGTATAATCAATATTAGGGAAGATAACACAGTTATTTAAATCAGCAGCGAGGAGGGGAGCGTTTTCTGCCCCTGGGGTGATTGTAAAGTAGACTCTCTCCAGGATAATTTATATTTATCATATTATTCATTCTCTACTGATTGTAATGTTATTGTTACTTTTACTTTTCTGCCCGATTCCATGGTTTACCCTATGCCCTCCCTAATGCCTTTACAATAAATTCAGGTGATTCAGAGTCTACCCCATGCACTAGTATTTTGGACACAATTTAAACAAAAAAAATGAAGGCAGAATGCAAAAATGCACACGCATCCGCACACACATGATTTTTTTTTTTTAACAGACACAAAGTATATACAAACATTTCAGGTTTCCCCTTTGTCAGTGCACAATGTCCTTACCCCCATTTTGAGATGTGACGCTAGTGTGACCAAGGATTTTTGGCACTTTTTGGCAGTTTCTACCACAAAGTGCACCCATACATATTATATATCATATTTTACAGGAGAAATAGGGCTTTCTTTTGATACGCTATATGTATACATATAACTGCCGTAACATGAACTCGCTGTCTATGTGCCCTATTTTTTGCTGTTTTACCTGGAGGCATAAGGAGGAAAGTCTGCAAGAGTGAGAAGGTACCTCTGTGTTCTGCTGATCCCGGCTGACACTTTATCATTATTCAAACACTCAAAGTTCTTGTTAAATTCTACTTTGTATTAAAAAATAATCCTTATTCTGCATTTTTGTTTTCATTGTGTAACTTATTATTATTGGTATGTATATAGCGCCAACATATTCCGCAGCGTTTTACAGTGTTATAAAAAAGGAAAATTTAACAAAAAATTAGACAATTACAAAATGTCACAGTAACAGTAGGTTGAAGAGGACCCTTCTCTAACGAACTTACAGTCTGGAAGAGGCGAGGACAGGGGACAGCAATCAAACAAGGTGGGAGTGAGGCAAATGGGAGTAAACGTATTCAACAAACTATATACTGTACCAACAATGCATCACTTTTAATATACACGCTTTGTATGTGGAGCGATCAAAAAACATATTCGAAATATCCAGAAAACTCACTTTTTTTTTAGGTTGTTTTCCTAAAAACTGTCAATGTAAAATAAACAGCTTTATCTGATTGCGCTGTATAGAGAATGCTATGCAACTTCATTTCTAATTTAGCCCGGACAGAAACATGGCTGCGGCATTTGGAAGAAGGAAGACAAAGACTTAATAAGAAAATGTTGAATCGCTTTTTATCTGTACATTTTCTGACATTTTAACACAATCTTTAAAATGGACTTTTCTTCTCTTTAATGTGTTGCCAAGTCGTTTTGACCACGACTGATGCACTTTAATCTCTAGACATGTCATCCTGTTAGATCTCGGTTATGTATTATTATGAAATGGGTTTGACTGAAATCATGAAACATTACTATAAATAAGCTACGTCTCTGATACACTAACTGATAAACAGTAACTATATCAGGAACACTAAAGTCATAGTAACCATGGCACTTCACCCCGTGCTTTTCGCTCTGTGAGGACAGCTATAGGGCCGAGCCGTGGTGTGATGTGGGTCAAACTCCAACCAGGAAAGTAGGTTAAAGTTCTACCTTATCAGTATGATAAGTTCTGGCAATTCAAAAGGAATATGTGGACTTTTTGTCACTAAACCGGGAGCTGTGGAGAATTGTCAAGGGATTCGCAAATTTTAGACCAAAATAGCTGGAAATGTAGTCAATAAAATATAAATTGTCTCTTCCGACCTAAAATTTGATGGTCATGTGCACACACGGTGCTTCTCTGCCTCGGTCTGTTCACTATAGCACACATGAGCAGAATACTATTAACTGTGTGTCAGTGCTCGTAGAGACTTCACTATGATATTCCTCCGCTGACGTCTCTCGCTGGAGCGTGGTCAGACTAAAGGGTCGGCAGGGGCATCATGGTGGGGAGGGCTGTCTGGCACCATACGCCAATTTCCCTCTTCTACCATGGAATATATATACAGGTGGCATGTTCCAGGCCAGCTAATGGCGCTATGGGAGGTGCAGTTACACTTCCTTGATTTCTGTATGTGCAGGGTTTCATATCAAACCACTGTCCATACAGACTTCAGGCACCATGACCACTTCAAATCAGGATGTTTGGAGTAACTATTTAAAGGAACACTAGTCGCCCAGACGACTTCATCTCAATTCCTGTGCACATGTCCTCTTAACCCTGCAATGTAAAACAAGGTTTTTCAGAAACTGCAATAATTACATTGCAGGGTTAACGCCTCCCCTAGTGGCTGTCAGTATGAGATGCACCCACTGCACTGACCGGGTTAAACGTGCATTGATTCACTGATAGCCTATTGGACGTTAGACTGCGCACGCTCCACTCGCTATGCACATGCATTAATTCCACAATGCTGCCCTAGGAGAAGCACTGGATTTAACCAGACCGGAGAAGGTTGTGCCTCACCGTGACGTTGCAGGAGATTAACATATTTACGTTGTTCATTTAATGGCAAGGGGGGGGGACCTAAAAAAAGAGGAGCACTATAGCGTCAGGAATACTAATGCTATAGTGTCCCTTTAAATAAAAAAAGCTTCCATCATTATATATAATATAAATACAGACTATGCTGTTCGTCCTGCAATGTTACTTTCCTATACTGACGCCTACTGGACAGAGGAGGAATATTCAGTAAAAGTTAACCCGAGCCAGTCTAATGGGGTCATTGTTATATCTGGCATATTATGCAGTACATGATGAAACTCCACTAGGAACAGCAATGCCATTATTTATGCCAACTTATCATTTTGATAACAGACAGGTTTGGAGCAGTTTTAATCTTGTTCAATTTTAACAGCAAAGTTTAAAGTCTACCTGTCATGGTCCACACAACTTTTTAGAGACTATAAAAAATATATATTTTTAAAATTTGTATTTTATTGGAGTTTAAATACTCAGAATACAATTTAGACATGGTATGTAAATGTGGCGGGACCGCTGCCTAAACTGTGAATTGTCTTGTTTATATGTGTGGATGTGTCCTCCTAGAATGTGTTTCCCCTTTTTCCTATCCTTCGTTCTGTAATTTGGACCATAAAATCCTGCAATACACCTTTTGACCGCCCGGGGGCGCTCCGGCGCAGGAAGTCGCGTGCGCCGGACCACCCCGGCACTTCATTTGGAACGTTTACTTAGAATGTTCACACGAGGTGTGAAAACCGCAGACCGCAAGGGAACAAGCAGCGCGTGCTTCCCCTGAGCGGCCACAGGTTTGTATTACCGAATGCCCACCAGCATTCGTCTCCCAAACTGTGCCGGACTACCATGATCCTCCAATTAGAACGTTTAGTTAGAATGGTCACACCTCGCTAACGAGGTGTGAAAACTGCAGACTGCAAGGGAACGAGCGGCGCATACTTTCCCTGGGTGGCTGTCGGTTCGTATCACCGAACACCCACCATGGCCTGCGTTCACTGTCTTCAGTCCCTGTGTCAGGGATCATCCTACCTGCTCCTAACAGAGCTATAATCACTTGCCACTCTCAAACCTGGGAGCTACGAGGCTAGGCTCGTGGCTACCCAGGCGAACCCTATCTCTGGCGGGTACCCGAGGGTGGGTGCCCACCGGAGAGTGGGACGCGCGCCAGCAGGGAGTCGCTAAGGCTGTGAGTCGGTCTCACGGCCACAGGGTTCCCGCAGGCTGCATGGAAGTCCATACCATCCAATGGGAGAGGGAGTGCCCATTCAACCTGGGTTTGCACCATTCTCCTGGTCGGCGCGAGTGAAGTGCTGATTGGCCACTGCACGGAGTGAGCGGACAATCTAAGAAGAAGCGCTTGTTCAAACAGGGTTTTGCGCCCTTCCATCTGATTGGGCGGCGAGTCCCCTCTCCGGCTCTGTATATCTGATAGCCCAGCTTTTTGAGGGAGGGAGCGAGAGCGCACATTGCTGCGCGGCATGGGGCAGAGCGTGAGCAGCAGAGAGCAGAGCAAGAGCACTGAGAAGAAGTCAGAGCAAGCAAAGGGAAGCAGAGTGAGCAATGCAGAGCAAGAGCACTGAGGAGAAGAGCAATAGGAGAAAAGAGCATAGCAAGTAAGGGGGGGGCTGAGCATATAAGGAGGGGGGGCTGAGCAAATAAGGGGGGGTGAGCAAGTAAGGGGGGCATATAAGGAGGGGGGGCTGAGCAAGTAAGGGGGATCAGCGCGCAGAGCAAGTAACTTGCATAAGCGTGTGCACGGGGTGTGCCACACCCTAATCCCCGCGGCATGCCTGTGAGTCCTGCAGAAACGCGTGGGAACGCCGTTCCCGCTGTTACTGCAGGCACTCTGCCGCCCCCAAATGCCCTCCCCCTCCCCCGTGTCCCCCCTGTCATGGGTGGGGGGAGCAAGAGGTGATGGACACCCCACCCCCCCCCCGGTCGGGTGCCTTTCTCCATACAACAAGCGGTGAGGGAGCTGTGTGCTCTCTGCTCTCTCTCGCCGCGCGCCGTTTGCTGATGGCGGGAGCCGGAATATGACGTCATATTCCGGCTCCCTGCTACAGCAAACAGCCCGCGCGGTGAGAGGAAGCAGAGAGCACACAGCTCCCTCACCGCTTGTTGTATGGAGAAAGGCGCCCGACCCACTGGACCCCAGGGACAAGTGCATGCCAGCTCTCCAGGTAGGGAGGCTGGGTGGACAATTTAAAAAAAAATTATTTGTGAGTGTGTGTGTGTCTGTGAATGTATGTGTGTGTGTGTCTGAGTGTGTGTCTGTGAATGTATGTGTGTGTGTGTCTGAGTGTGTGTCTGTGAATGTATGTGTGTGTGTGTCTGTATGTGTCTGTGAGTGTGTGTGCCTGTGAATGTATGTGTGTGTTCCTGTAAGTGTGTGTATCTGAGTGTGTGTGTGTGTGAGTGTATGTGTGTGTACGCGTATATATATATATGCTTTCCTATGGACTGGCTGAATGCGTGCGGGGCTCTTGTCGCCCATGCACATTCAGCCCATGACGGAAGAAGAAGGAGGAGAGTCCCAGCGCCGCGGATTAACCCCTTCCTTCCCCTTCAGCGCCACGGGAGTGGGACCCTGAGGGTGGGGGGACCCTCAAGGCACTATAGTGCCAGGAAAACAAGTATATTTTCCTGGCACTATAGTGGTCCTTTAATTGAAACTTTTGAGTAAATCATATGTATGTACCCAGGATTAACGATTGTGCGTATAACAATGAAACAAGTCATTTTAGTTTTAGTTTGTGTTGGTAATGGATTCACCAACTTTTATACAGGTCATAGGCAGGTTAGGGCACACATTTAAAGGGATCCTATGGTGCCAGGAAAACAAACCCGTTTTCCTGGCACTATAGGCTCTTGGAGTGCCCCCCTCCCTCGGGGCCCAACTGCCTCAGGGGTTAAAACCCCTTCAGCCACTTACCTTACCACTTACCTTAAGTGCTGGGCTCCCTCGGTGCTGGTGACCTCTCCTCCCCCGCCGACGTCAGATCCCGAGTGTAGCCGAATGCTTTCCTATGGGGATTTTATTTCACACTGGACTCTAGCGTCAAATAAGTATAATTAACTCAGTGTAAATCGCAGAAGCGGCCTCTAGTGGCTGGATTAACCCCGCAGTGTAAACATAGCATTTTCTCTCAAAACTGCTAAGTTTTCAGCTGCAGAATTAAAACTAGGGGGACCTGGCACCCAGACCACTTCATTAAGCTGAAGTGGTCTGGGTGCCTGTAGTGGTCCTTTAAGTTTACTGAAGACGTTTCGGTGTGTAAATCATGCCCCTGCAGTTTAGGAGTTAAAACACTTTGTTTTTGCAGCTCTTGCCACATCTCCCCTTGCCGTGACACACATAGCCTCAATGAAAAAGAGGTTTCGTTTTTACAGCATAGTTGTTTACTTTAAAGATTTTTAGCTCTTACTGGGGCGTTGCTTGGAGGCAAAAAGTCCAGGGGCTTTTATTATTAATTATTTAATAACCCAGGTATTTCTGATTTGGAACTGTTCACGTCAATAAAGAAAATGGCTACTGTGCACAATGTATGTTGCAAAGTTGCATTAGAATGCAATGACATGACAATGATGCAGTCTGCTATGAAGATATAAAACGCATCTCTTCATATTATTAATGTTATTAATTCATCCATGAAGAGATGAGGTTTATATTGTCATGGTAGACTGCATATAATGAATTTTACATTGTCATGGCAATCTATTGCAGCTTGCGCAGCAGCCATTTACTTTGTTGGGATAATGGGATAACAGCCATTTTCTTTATTGGTGTGAACAGTTTCAAACCAGAAATATCTGGGGTATTGAATAATGACGGGTTTCAACCGACAGATTCAGTGACAGGTTTCTATAATAAAGACCATCATCCATTTTTAACTCTCCAAGTCATTAACATTGTCCCACACCTACATCAATTGTTGAAGTGAGTGTGGACTAAGTGGGTCGGGGTGAATAATGCTAGTGTGACTGAACGACTTGGAGAGTTAAAAATGGATAATGAGCATTAATAAAAAACAAAAAACAAAACAGTGGTGGTGAGATTTATGTTTTGAAAATGCCCATCATCCATTTTTAACCACTTCAAGTCATTTAGTCAGATTACTGTGTCGTCGTCCCCCTGCCCCCCCCCCGTTTTATATTGATGAGAAATATTTAGTGATAGAGAAAAAAGAGCCATAAGAGTGGGGGAGAGAGAAACTGTCAATCAAAAAAAAAAAAAGAGAACCATCAATCAAATGGCCGTGGTTGTCATGATCATATCATTCCGTTCCTGCAGCTTTGTCAGCTGTACATTTCCAGTCTTGCCACATCGCAATGGTTCTCTATTGCACTGAGAAATGGTTGCTGAACAAGTTAGCGGACTAACACCATCTACTGAATCGTTAATGGCATTGCAGTTTCTATGCTATTCTCTCGTGGTTTTTGTTGTCGGACACCGGTTTTTCTGGTGGGACTGTAGACTTTTACCAACTAGTGAGTCGCATTTCAGGGTAAAAATGAAAAATCTATGATTCAGCCTTTTGAGTGAATTGGCTGCTAATTTTTTCACCAGAAAAAAAAAACGGCATCTCCACTTATGAACACTAATATTTACCACATAAGGGAATTTGCACAAAGTTTTAACCCCTTAAGGACACAACTTCTGGAATAAAAGGGAATCATGACGGAATATTTCAGTCATGTTGTGTTCTTAAGGGGTTAAGCTGCAGAAGAGGAACAGAGTCGCACTCCCAAACACGCCGACAGCTGTATAGGAACTACAATATGTCCGAGATTTACCTGTGAAATCTTATTCAATGGAGAACAGTCCACAGGTAAATCCCAGAAGAATCTATTCATTTGGACGTGGATAAAAAGCCATTTGATTCTGACAAACCGTCCGTAGAAATAGGAACCAATAAAAGTTGTTTTAAACATTCTCTTCTGTATTAACCCTTTATATTAACATGATATAACCCGCACAATAACAGTGCGTCTCTTGCATAGGATTTAATGACACTGCAATGACCACTTTAAAATTCATCCGATTGAAAAAAATATATATAAATACATCTTTAGAGTTTCAGTCTCTCATTCTATCCTTAGGAGACATAAACATTACAGGAATAACTAAAATATATTCTGGTAAAAGAAGATAGGTCTTTGACCATTAAAGATTGATGTTGTTTGGGGTATTATCGATTGATGTGAGAGTGCTACAATCCATGGTAAATAGTGTGTGAAATCTCCATCGTTGGGGATGTGCGGACCAGTAAGGGATACGTTTTCCAACCAAGCATAGCATTCATTACTGTGCCAATAGTTCACATGTGAGTAACATGTTAGGAAAGTATTGTACAAACTATAGCACAGGTCCAGGGGATAGTTTAAATTAAATAAATAAATAAATTTTACCCCTGACGAAGGTGCAGCTATGCACTGAAACGCTTGACAGGAACGAGGTTATCATTTATCTGGTCTTTAACATGGCCATGTGGAAAGCAATCCGCAACATTTTAGCTGAAAAACCGAATTATATAGAACAGCTGTCATTGGCAACGGTATTCCAGATCCTCTCTAACCCTGTATCGGAAACTAATCACCACACACAGTATTAACAACACAATGGGAGGGAGCAGGTTTCAAAATAATGTTTTACCGTTTATTTTAACTTAAGTAAAAGTATTGGGTAATATGTATGAATGGCAGTTTTGCAGTGAGGTACCCAGCTGGAATATTCAGGAGTATTCTATTGGTTTCTATGGTGATTGATTAACAATAAGTTATCAGTTGTATCAGATTCCCAAAACAGCAATGTATTAATAAAAACACAACACATTGTTTAAAAGAGATTTTTAAATGTATTTTAGATAAAATAAATGAATTTGAATTTTTGGCTACATTTTGCATAATACTGATAAAGTAACATTGCATTGATAGGAGCTGTGCGCAGCCTGGGAACTTCACTGCACCCCAATTCCAAAACCATAACTACTTCATATCTACAATTCCCATATGAAAAGTATACATACGCAGTAAAAGAACATACCAATTGCCTCCTCCTACCAGGAAACATATAAACAGGTGACATGTATTGATTGCATGGCACATATATTAAAACGTTTATGTAAGAGCGTGTATCTGTCATGTTATACTGTTGAGCACATGTACCTAAAAGATGTCTGTCCAGATATTGCTAAAAGTTCCATAATCCTAACTCAGACTCTGGTAGGCTATAATCTTGCTAAGAATCATGCTACTTGAGGCCCAGTAATAACTTGACAGTTACTATTGGCTACTCGTGTTGGGCTGACATTTCTCTTTGAAAGAATTCTCCTTAACACTGACATGTCTATGGATTGGGATCTACTGAACTAGTGCACAGCATCAGCACACGGCCCAGTACAGCAAGGAACCGTGAAGGTTTCTCCAAAATAGAATGCAATGCGTAACCCATATTGTAGATACAGGACAACCTTATCGAAAATGTTCAAACATTTCAATGCATGTTTATGATTTTCTCATCCAGAGTGTACATGCTGTGTATACGTCTAAACGTTGTGTGGGATGCAACATGTAAGAGATGCCAATCGGGAGCTAAAGCTAGACGCTATACTTTACTCTTTGGGATGTGCTCCCATTCGTAGTGCAGTTCCAGCTTAACAAAGTCAATCATAAAGAAGAATAGTAGCATCTCATAGAGCAGGCTCCATTACCGAGCATTGTTCATACATGTCAGGACTGGTTACCATACGGAATGACTTCATTTTAACTTCACAGACAGTTGGCCTGACGTTTGCTCACAGGCAACTCAACCTCTGTTTAATTGCCGAGTTGTCCCAGCACATGTTCTAATTCTACATGTGTTTGCAATATTGTTCTCTACGGAAGTAACCATGTGGCAATGCGTATGGACAGGGAGTAAGCAGGTCAACCAGAGAATGATCTGACCATAAGTTCTATCAGTTATCTTGTGACAAATCGTTTCATATCCTTCACATTCCTACTCAATAAGCTCTGCCTCCTCTGATGGGTACCACACCTTTTACAAGATAAACGTGTCTTATAAAGCGATCTTATAAGGCCTAATGTTTTACAGGGATTGTAAATTGCAGCCTTGTAGCTGTAGCAGGGTGCATGTCCCCTCATGCCCAAACTAACTAAATACGGTAGATTACTGTTAACTGGAGTGTTTAATATCATGCTCAATGCATGCAACAATCTTGTTGATAAAGAGTCATACCATTTTAAAAGTCTTCATCATCAAGAAATGGCTTACTTACAGGAGCTGCCCACCACAAGTTAGAGCAGACGTTTGACTTCAGCGGACTTTGAATCTTCTTGTAATCTTTTAAGAGTGAAAAGCCAAGTTTGACTAGATTCCAAGGGTTTTGGGGTTCTATATGTTTTTGACGCTTCTACAAAATCCTGTCTCCACTTCTTGATTAACAGGCATGCATCTTGTTGGCAAATATATCCAAAGTCATGACATTGGGAAAGCGATGAGTAAACTCTTATATCATAATTCACTGAATCCATGATGTTAAGAAGGGGCTCCAACACGCGAGCACTCCATTTAATCAAGAGTAAGAATGTACGTAATACATTAGAATGTCTGTTCCTTATCTTTGGGGGGTGTGGGGGAATCAAGTTTACAACGTAACAGGTAAACTGTTCACGAGCAGTGTTCACAGTGTGGGGCTTAAATGTGAACAAGTCAATTATACACGAGCAGTGTTCACAGTGCTGGTCATAATTACGGTATATTAAACATACTGTTTTATCTCCAGAAATACTATTTTTGTACAGTGAATGTGTGTATTCACAATGTACACATACATTTTGCACAAACATGGGCATATAAACACGCATTCTCCTGGCCCTGTAGTGTTTTCACAAATGGTCATCATATATCTTGTGCTATCGCAATTGCCTTGACCTCTTGAGTTTCTCTCTTTGTTCAGTCTGTGCCATTTCTCTGAGATTGAGGTACCCATACTGCTAGGATTCATTGACATAAAAGCCAAGTTTTGCCACAGACATCTCCTGACGAAGCCTCATGATCTCCCAGAATATTAGCTCCGCTGCAGAAAAAAAAAGTTAAGAAAGTACAAGTTTAATTCATTATTCATTTTTAAAATATTGCAGCGACCAAAACTGTGTAAAGATATTGATTTGTATATATAATTGTAGATAATCTCATAAATGATGACTTTTCAAGGTGAAGGCGGCTAGGATTGGGTACATTTGGTTAAGGTAGGGATCTTTGAGGCCTACAATACCCAGAATTCTTTGAATGCAACAGATGGTCAGACATTCATAGGATTCGTAGTTCAGAGATGTCTGGGGAGACAGATTTTAAGATGCCTGTGGTAAAAAAACACTCCAAGCATCATAACTACTACAGTGCACTGTAGTGGTTATGGTATCAGAAATGCCCTATTGCTTGTCCAATGAAAGTAGTAACCTGACCCTGCACTACTGGACAGGGCTGAGGTCAGGAGAGCAAACGAACTTCTGGCTTTTGTAGAGGCTGGAAAAAGTTGGGGAGCTAGACCCCAGTTAAGAAGGGAAAGCATTACTAAATAATTTGGCTACTAACATTCAGGGGCGTCAGCGCACTTCTGGCAGCACAACCATTAAAGTACGCTGTAGTGGTTATGGTACTTGAACTGGTCCTTTAATATCTGTGGTGGGACCTAGTTTGAAGAACGTGAGCCATTTTGTGAAAAATTAACGTTGCCAATCATATTGATCGAGGTAATGTAAATCACCTTCATTAAATCTGCTTATTTAATTGGATCTATTGAGTATTTTTTTCCCATTTCTTTAAAATTGAGACTCAATTTGAGGACTTTTTGAAAGTTTACCTATTTCCTTGTGGTGCAGGGAAGTGGAGTAATTTGAGAATCAGTTGAGTGTGATTAATATATTAAAGGGTCTAAACTCTAAACACGAAAAACCAATTCACTTTGCTGTGGTAGTTAAGATGCAAGAACCCTGTCCTTCCATTCACAGATTTCAAAACTCATTATGGTTTGAGCTAACGAGCTTTGGAGTGTGTGTCACAGTGTGTCAGGCAGCTAGCCTTATTAGGGAGCTTTATTTCGTGCCGCATGGATTTCAGAATATATAAGAATTGCACAAAAGCATCAAACATTTAACCCATGGGCTACAACATATACCTTTTATGGTACCGAGGAAAACAAAGGATCACTAGATGTTTCTTGTACTTACTGTCCTGGCGCACTAGGCCTTGCTGTATGTAACGAATGTAAGTAAAGAAATTGCACACTGCTGTGATCTGCAAAGGAGATATTGAGAGAGGAGTCAGCAAAGGTGAGTAGATATTGCAAGTGATACCAGGAAGGACTAAAAAGACTATATTTTGTATATAACGGCTATCCACTAAAATAGGATGCCGTAGTAAGTTACAATGTGTCTAAAATCATCACACTTGGAATTATTGGGTAAACCTGAATTTTGGAGAATTGGCAAGACAGTTGTGAAGTAGGCCAAGATGGCCAAATGGAATAAACAGAGGTGGGGGGGGGGGAGTTCTAAGAACATAAATGCCTGTTTCATTATTACAAAATAACTATATATGTCTGTGAATGTAACTTACCCTGTACCGGCAGGATGGCGATATAAAGTAATAGTTCGTAGAATCCCCCAGCTTAATGCGATGTCTGCATGAACGAGACAGACCACTGAGAGCGCACTTCCTACAGAGACGGGATCAGGGAGAAGTTGGAATCATACATCTTGGGACTGAAACCCACGAACGAATTTGGAATGGTCACACACCTCTCATTTACTGTATTTACAACTTCAACCCAAACGCCCAATTCTGTGATCATTTAACTTACTGTATCGTTTGTTCGTGGTACAGTGCTGTGGAATATGTTGGAACTTTATAAATAAAACAATACAATAAACTACCCACTCTCAGCATTATCTACCAAACTGTGAATTGTTGGGAATTCACCAGGCAATGGTTAACATGTACGGCAGGCTGGCGTGGAATAGGAGGGCAATCAGCTGGTACCCCACAGGCTGGGGAGAGGGATGGATGTTTCTCTCTCCCTCCGTTCCCATTATCTCTCTTTACTTCACTTTTTTTCTCTTTTCCCTCACCCCTTTTTCATTTTCTCTTTCTCCTCTTCTTTCACGACCTGTTTCCTGACCTTTCCTGCTCAATTTTCCCTGTTCTTAACTCCATATGTTCTCTTCCTGACACATGAATGTATCTCCCATCGTAAGTGAAGCCTTTAGTTACCCCTCACTGAGTTGTTGTGGTGCTGTGGGAGCTGGGATGAGGGGAGAGGTTCAAGATTCCAATTTGGATTTGTGATGCTAAACATTCTATGTTGTGATAGGCTGAATTTATAGCTAATTCTGTGTGTTTACTTGTTTTAAACCTTTGCTTTCTCAAAAATGCAAACTGCCTATTGTACAACCATTGGTTCCATCTCAAAAATAAAAATGATCATAACACGCAGTTTACCGTTACTTTTTTTCTCCCATGTTACATGCATGTTTATTGTGGTCTTTGGTACCACATTGTTTCTTTTGGGTTTACTCATTAAATTGGGAAAACAAAATTGCAAATTTTAGTCCAAAACTATAAGTTTTAGCTATATTTCCAATTCAGCTATTTTGGTGTAAAATATGAATTTCCATAGTCTTTTCTCCACCATTCACAGTTTAGCGTATAAACCCCGCTGTGTTTTCCTAGGCATGCATATGAATGTGTAGACTTCACAGTTGTCAATGTAGTGATTGTGTTTGTGGTTTGTTATATACACAGGGAGGTCCATTTCTTGGCACATACAGAGAGCAGAACACATTTCATACATTCTCAAAACGGGATCACTAGATCATGCCACATTCTTATTGTAAAAAGCACTGACTAAGGTCAATAATCCAATAAACAAAGTGTTATTCAGTTCCCACAAATTAGTTGTTGCAGCTGTTAGGTTTAAATGCCCTTCAGAAAGCCATTCTTAAGTTAATTCAGCTTGTTAGTTGATTAATTAAGCAGTTCTCCTTATAAAACTTACGTTACAACCTCCACCCGACACCCGCTGAATAGGAGAAACAAAATGGCAAAGGTCATTACACCAATTCTAGCATATAGTATTGGCAAAGCATCGTTTATCTTCTAAATGACCATTTTCCGGATATAGACCTCTCATACAGGCTTTGCATTGAACTGTCACATACTACACACTCCGAAAGGCAGGCCTAATTATTGACCAGTTTTCTAGGGCCATCACTGGATAATAGTATCATAGGGAGGAGTCTGACATCGTTAAAGTGGTTTTTGTTTACCAAATATGTGTATCTTTAGGGTTATGGTGTCAAACAGGGCATGACCTCTCATTGGGTAAGGGGTGGAGTACATGTTATGTGGCCAGAGCCATGCAGGTCAAGGGACAGCTCCCCACCATCTTCAAACTTCACCAACAACCACCGATTTTAGGAAATAATGGGGTGTCTGTGTGTTAGACCGGGAAGGTGGCAATCCTACCTTGGCCCTCCGCGTGCCAAAGCCGATGCTTTCACTACAGGCAGTACCGGCTGCACAACTGGCTCCACAGAAAGAGTGTTATCTTCCACTGCCATCAGGACTTGTTCTGAAAGCTGTGGGTACAGAACAATGCAACGGTTAATGGTAACTTTCCAGACAGTAATCTAAAAAACCTGGGTCACCTAGTAGAGAGTCAACAAGGTTCTGGCGGTGGTATGAATGCGCAATGTGTAATTGTCCGAGAAGATCCCAAGATTCCATTCCATTTATAAATAAAAAGTCATACACGTTAAATAAAAATACACGTCTGCTATAGTATGGACCTGCTTTGTGCGCTGAGTAAAAATTTATTTAATATCATACAGCAATCAAAATCTAAAAAAGTAAAATTAACTACACTGTCCCAATGAAATTATTTGAAAAGGAGGAGAACAGCATTCCTTAACCCCTTAAGGACACAATAAAAGGGAATCATGACCGAATATTTCCGTCATGTGTCGGGGTTAAGATAAAGCGGGGTATAAGCTAGGAGGAATCCTTATAATAGCCTCCAAATTAGCAAACAGTGAATAATGGAGCCGCAGATGAATAAGATTTTATTACACCATTATGAAACCGGCAGCATTTTAACTAATTCACAATGTCAAGCCTAAGCTGGCTCCATTCTGGTGAAATAAAATCTACTTCATTTAATGTACGGTGTTGCAGCTCCATTATTCACTGTTTGATAATTAAATAAATTGAAGTCTTCTGGAAAAGAGTTATTAACGTCCACAAGGCTGTAAATGATTATAAGACAGTTGTCAAAGGCTGCTGGATCTATTGACCAAATCCCAGCACTATTTCGCCTTCCGAAGATAGTGGCAGAGAATACAGATGCTGTGTAGGATTACGGGAGTGGTGGGAGTGGAGAGGTAGGTACAAAGGCAATTAATGTTGTCTGAGACTTTAATAAACATGGCTGTGACAACCTCTACTTTTGCCTCATCTCCCCCCAAAAACCTCAGCCTTCTTTCTTCTGTTAACTCCACCAAGTCTTCTATCTATTTTTATTCTCAATCCAATTCCAGTCTCCATTTATCCCATCCATCTTTCTAGCATTGTAACCTCAACACAACCTTATATTTGTCGTATCAATTTGTCCACAGCCTCATGTCATTCTTTAACCTGCTTAACAGCCACCCAGTTCATTTATTAATCTGATCCCAGCGATAGATAATTTATTAAGCTGCCAGGACTCGATAATTCATTAACTCTTTGTAGAATCTAATAAACCACTTTGTCCAGCCTTCCATAATTCACTGTTCTATCCCGAGCCGAGGTGTGCGCCCAGCCGCCCACGTTTGGTGTTGATGTATGTGTGTGTTGTCGCTTTGTATGTTGTGTCTTTGATGATCAGGAGATACAATTCTCCACATGGACATGGACCTAAACAGGATCTATTATTGCCAACCACAAGTATTGGCTTTGAACACACCATGCCCACAGCTATATCTCTAGATTTCACAGCTCGGGATCCATTCATAGTTGCATAGATACATCGTAATTAGACATTTCACCTACATCTTTGGTGAATTCTGTTTCCCTATTTCATGTATTTATTTAAAATTTGATCTGTTCAAATTCTTTAGAGGCAACTGGCAGATACAGAATAAGTGATTATGATGTATAACCTTTGAACAAATTCTGTTTGTGACAGGTTCCAGGAGTTATTAGATCACTAAAATACAGTGCTTGAAAGGAGGAAACGTAGAGGTAATATTGGGAAATTTGTCTGGTTCCTAAAGCGTTATGAATTCATTGAATGGCCTTGAAGGAAAGGTGGTAGAGAATAATACAGGGGAAAATTCAGGAATAAATGTTGTGCTTTTTGATAGCAAAAATATCATGAGCTGCTTTGTTTTTATCTATACTGAAAAATCATTGTGCTATATCCAAACAATGGCAAAGCCATCAGTAGCTAATCATAGGTGTGTGCACACTACGCTAGGATGGGTACAGAGAGAATATTCCATTTTAGAAATCAGTTTCCCTCTAGTGATAATCAGGTGTATACAGAGATTGTTAGGATTTGTTCAAAAACAAAACAAGCTGACCCAATCTCACGGAGGCGTGCCCACAGAGACCGAAACATATGACAGGGCAGACAATTTATCCCTCCATTATTTAGTGTCTGGGGATACTGGACACTACGTGTTGTTACATTCTAAAGATGGAAATTTTGAAATAATGTAAACCAGAATTTTTATTGGGTGTGAAAGTTTCCAATCCTATCTACACTTACCTCTCTTTTAGCAAAATGTAAACATGGGGCAATGTCTTCGCGATAAATTCTGGAGAGAAAAGCACAGGATTTGTCTAGCGTTGGGCTATCCTTCCAGGCCAGAAACTCAGAGAAAAGCAGCGTGTCCATCTGAAAAAAGTGTGAGATTTTAGAAAGATCAGAGATGTTCCACTTAGTTAACGGAAAGCTGTACAAAACAGATACAGTGTGAGCCATAAGATTAGTCAGTTAATATATGTACAGGTATGCAAAAGTAAGAGTTCTTAATTATCCAAAATATATTTACCAAAACTGTTTACCTTGCCCAACCTTTCCACTTCAACAGTGCTGCTCAGATCAGTAGTTACAATAAAACATCCAGTTTGATCATCCAGATCACACTAAGGCAGAGGTAGACCATTGGAGATGGCTGGGACTACATCTCCCACAATGCTCTATTATTATTATTGCCATTTATACAGCGCCAACAGATTCCGTAGTGCTTTACAATATAGCTACCAAATATGCATCAATCATAGTCCAGAATGGCTGATGGTGTTAAGCCCTCGTCTAATTAAATAATTGACATATTTACATACAGAATTTGAAAGACTTGTTGAACTGAAAACCTGACAGGGAAACTGTGTCAATCAAAAGATTCAGAAACAAAAATGTAATTCTGCGTCTTGTGGGTAGATTTCTATAGGTTCCTACTGATAAACACTAAGTGAATGCAAAAACCAAAAACTTCTAGAATAGGACTTGGCTGTCAAATCTGCCCATCTGTGTGCGTCAGAATCGAGTAGCTATTTCTGTGTATAGATCAGAGAGAATCTTTACATAAACTGTGAGGTCATTTTATTAGGAACACGTGTTAAGGCATTGCACAATGATTCCTGTGATTAAATCAACGCACAAGGCTTTAGCTAGAACAGAAGCTGGAGCGTGTCACAGAAGCAACCAAATGCACAAACATGAGCGAACTCTGCATACACAACACAATGCACCAAACACAACACAATTCACCAAATACAACACAATGCACCAAACACAACACAATGTTATAATTAGTAACACATGAGACTTGGAGGTTGCATACAGTTTAAGAATCCCTGCCTTGAAACATATGTGAGCCCTGTTGTGGGCTGAAATGTTGTTTCGATTTTGCTCCAATAAATCTGCCCACTGGATTGAACTTGAGTGTCTGGACCATAATTACTTTTCTGCCACATTCCTAGTCCTCTCCCGCAGTCTCTGCCACATTCCTAGTCCTCTCCCGCAGTCTCTGCCACATTCCTAGTCCTCTCCCGCAGTCTCTGCCACATTCCTAGTCCTCTCCCGCAGTCTCCGCCACATTCCTAGTCCTCTCCTGCAGTCTCTGCCACATTCCTAGACCTCTCCCGCAGTCTCTGCCACATTCATAGTCCTCTCCTGCAGTCTCTGCCACATTCATAGTCCTCTCCCGCAGTCCCCGCCACATTCCTAGTCCTCTCCCGCAGTCTCTGCCACATTCCTAGTCCTCTCCCGCAGTCTCCGCCACATTCCTAGTCCTCTCCTGCAGTCTCTGCCACATTCCTAGACCTCTCCCGCAGTCTCTGCCACATTCCTAGTCCTCTCCTGCAGTCTCTGCCACATTCCTAGTCCTCTCCCACAGTCTCTGCCACATTCCTAGTCCTCTCCCGCAGTCTCTGCCACATTCCTAGTCCTCCTCTGCAGTCTCTGCCACATTCCTAGTCCTCTCCTGCAGTCTCTGCCATATTCCTAGTCCTCTTCTGCAGTCTCTGCCAAATTCCTAGTCCTCTCCTGCAGTCCCTGCCACATTCCTAGTCCTCTCCTGCAGTCCCTGCCACATTCCTAGTCCTCTCCTGCAGTCTCTGCCACATTCATAGTCCTCTCCTGCAGTCCCTGCCAAAGTTCCTAGTCATCTCCTACAGTCCCTGCCACATTCATATTCCTCTCCTGCAGTCCCTGTCACATTCCTAGTCCTCTCCTGCAGTCTCTGCCACATTCATAGTCCTCTCCCGCAGTCCCCGCCACATTCCTAGTCCTCTCCCGCAGTCTCTGCCACATTCCTAGTCCTCTCCTGCAGTCCCCGCCACATTCCTAGTCCTCTCCTGCAGTCCCTGTCACATTCATAGTCCTCTCCTGCAGTCTCTGCCAAATTCCTTGTCTTCTCCTGTAGAGTCCCAGTGCAATTTACTAGTTCACCATGGCTAAGTCTCAGTCAGGTTCCTAGCCCACAACTGACATGCACCAGCCACTTGCCTAGCCATGATCCAGCCCCTTTCCTAGTTTCTTGTTATGTGTTTGTAGCGTGTAGGTGATTTGAGTACAGACTGCACATTGTGGTTAATTGGCACTACCAGTTCCCTTAAAAAGTTCCTAGTCAAGTCCAAATTATTTATTCCTGTGTATTTTTTTTATTTGCAGTATAAAAATATCAAAAAACATGAAGTGACAATTAGCATAAAACACAAATGCACACAGAAAATGAAAAGACACAATTAAAAAAATAAAAATAAAAAAATATTACAGTAATCGCATAAATAATCACAATATGTAGTTTCTACCAAACCATCAACCTCTGCCAGGAGGTAAGCGGAGAAACAATAACTAGGCCTAGGTGAGTCGAATAAAACAATTCCCGTTTGTCAACTCAAGGAACCAAACCAATCCATTGGTCCAGCAGCGATAACGATCCACAAGAAGGTACCAAATATGATATTAAGATACAGGTAGTCCAGGTAGAGGAAGGCAGGTGAATAGTAGTCCCAAACAGAGACACGCACAGACTAAATGTTTGCCTCCCTTATCTTGGTGGGCTGTTGCTCTATTCACACTTACTATAATGTCTCTTTAGGGGGCATTGACGCGGTATGACTTCTTACCTGGGTCCATACGGTGTCACTCTCCACTTCAGAAGCCAGAGAGCCATGATCTCTGGCAGTGCAGGGCTTAGCTCATTGGCTGACAGCCATCAGCAGTTGCTTCAATGAGCTAGCCCTGTACTGCAGAGCTTAGCCTGGGAGAACTAGCGGAAGCTCCTTAGCAGGAGTCTCCAGCTCTCTGGTTGAGGTCGAGTTGCACCAGATGGACTCCATTCTTTGAACGTTCCTTCAAAGTGGAATGCAATTCTTGCAATAGAGAAACAATGAAAACAAAGCTTCTTCATAAGAAACAGTGGATCGGTGGAGCCATGCATGTGCTATAGGTCCTCCGTGATTTTCTATGAGAAGCTTTGGATTGAACTTGAGATCATCAATCAGGATGGTCTCAACGTGGACCAATCACCCTGTATTAAGGGGACTGTCCCTGTGACGTCACAATACGTTGGAGTTTATTTTATTTTATGACTTAAATAGCAGGGACTCTAAACCTAAAACAAAAAAGGACACCCCAATGATAAAAATAAATATATTAATTTTTACAGCTGCATGATTCCTCTTTAACTGCTCAAAAGACAGAAAAGAAACTGAAAAAAACATATGCATTCTCTCCATTAATCAAACTCTCGGCAAATAAATAAAAAAGGTATCTTCAGTCCATATAGGAGATCAACCACATATCTATATATACAATGTATGACTTGAGGGTGGCAATCAGCCATTATGTCATTTATAGTAATCGATCAGAATAAGGAAATGAAAAACACTTTGTGGATGGGAAGTGGTACCTGGCGGGAGAAGGAAGAGGAGTCATCAGAGGGAGGCCATCCTGGCTCGTAGGTTATATGGACAACCTTCCCCGGGACAATACAAAGAAGCAGTGAGAGGAGAGAAGGTACTGCAGAGAACTGAGAGAAGGAAAGATAGCAGAAGAAATACAGAGAAAGAGTGAGAGACACAACGACATTAGGACGACAAACAAAGAAAACAGGAATGAGAGTGAAACAAGATAATGTAACAAAAGAATGATAAATTAATTTAGTAACAGAGGATGATCATGCACAAAGTGGTAGAACAAAATAGAAGCGGTTACAAAGTAGTAAAAAGATGTAAAGAGGTCTCCTCCAGTGGTTCATGGACTTTTATATTCAAGTTGACAAGAGAGTGTCAGTAAGTCGTCAGCACTGTCAGCAACAGTGTGGGTTAAATAGAGGACAAAGACTAAAAAGGATCCGAGACAGAGGTAGCCAACCTTCTGCACTCCACATGTTGTGGACTACATGTCCCATAATGCTTTTAAAGTCATAATGCTAGCAAAGCATCAGAGGACATGTAGTCTGTAACTTCTGGAGTGCCGAAGGTTGTCTACATCTGATAAGACAGCTAAAAGGTCGATGGATCTGAAGATAGAAGAAACATGACCAAACAGGAATCAGAAATTGTATTTTAAATGTTACATAAACAATGTGGGATATTTATATTTTAAAATATTTACAAAATGCTGGTTAAAAAGACTCTATAGGCACCTAGACCACTTCAGCTCATTGAAATGTTCTGGGTGCAGTGTTCCAGGTCCCTTAACACTGCAACGGTAATTATTGCGGTATTTATTATTATTAATAATAATAATAATAATAATAATCATCATTTTTTATGGGTTAACTCCACTTCTAGTGGCTGTCTACTAGACAGACACTAAAGAAACTTAAAGGTCAAGGGATATCGGCGCAGGTTCGGGCGCTGCACCTCCCCTGCTAGACTCGGGTAAGTGACAACGTTTTTTTAACCTCGGGTGCGAGAGGGAGAGGCGCCTTGACGGAGGGAGGCACTATAGGGAGATATACTGCCAGAAAAACAACTTTATTCTCCTGGCACTAAAGTTTCCCTATGCTCTCCCTGTTATTCTAGAGATTGTTTGACGTAAACTGAAATATAAGCTCAGTTTAAAACACAGCCAAAGCACAGGGACAGGAGACGATACTCTTAGTGAAATTATTAGTGATATTATTCTGCCACAGATCTTTTACATTTGTGACATGGAACTAATGAGGCTTGTATGTCAGAGAACATCAGAGAAAATATTTCATAATCATTCAGGAGAAAGGAGACAGAAGGTTCTAAAACACTACGAATTTGCAGAGATGGAAATATAAGGGCGCATGTTGTTACTGACTCATAGAGGACAGATAAACAAAAAGGTGTAAATAAACAAGGGGATAAAAATAATCATGTGAATACAGAGAGAATGGAGTAAAGAGAGACAGAGACAATGGAAAAATGACCACAAATCGGAGACAGAATGAGAGAGACAGACAAGAACATAGATGAGACATTAGAATCTTCTTCCAGAATCCCCACACAGTTACACCATTTATCTGATGCATCCAGCGCCTACATTTAGTGTAAGAAATTGTAAACATCTAACATTAATTATCTGTGTGGCTCTCTTTCCTGTAGGTGGTTTGAAATGATGATCATTTCACAAAATGCTAGATGTATTACAGTACTTTGTGCACATCAGTAACAATGCTCAAATACATAATAGATGAGAATTTAAACACAGCTTTTTCTCGTGAACAGTTGCCTGTACGACCTGGGCTCTTTTGTGATAATGCAAAGTGCAGACAGAGCACATGATGTGCCGTAACATATTATGTACACACATTTAGTGCTATGCATCAAGAGAAAGTGCATCTTACATTTGCATTAAGCATTATTTACTGCACCAATAATTTGGTGCAGTGGGTCATAAGGCTTCATGGAAATGTCAGGTTACTATCTAATTAGGTATTATGGCAATATTGATTTTACTACAATTAAGGTGGGAAGCATCACAGAGCACATTAGAATCCACTGGTGGTGGGAAGGAGCACATTAAAATCCATTGATGGTGGGCAGGAGCACAGACCATGTTAGAATTTAATGATGGTGACAAGGAGCACAGGAGCACAGCAAAACCCACTGGTGATTGGAAGGAAAACATTAAAACCCCATTGATGGTGAAGGAGCACATTAGAGCCCATTGCTGGTGAGAAGGAGCACAGTGCATATTAGAAGCACTGGTGGTGGTAAGGAGCACTTTAGAACACATAGCTGGTGGGAAGGAGAACATTAGAACCCATTGATGGTGGGAAGGAGCACGGTGCACATTAGAACCCATTGATGGTGGGAAGGAGCACTTTAGAACCCACTGACTGTGGAAAGGAGCACATTAGAACCCAGTGATGGTGGGGAGGAGCATATTAGAACCTTTTGATGGTGGGAAGGAGCACAGTGCACATTAGAACCCACTAGTGGTGGGAAGGAGCACTTTAGAACCCATTGCTGGTGGGAAGGAGCACATTAGAACCCATTGCTGGTGGGAAGGAGCACAGAGCACATTAGAACCCACTGGTGATGGTTGTAAGGAGCTCACCTCTTTGGCCTCTTTGCATATTGGCTGAGTTGGCACAGCTACTGGTGTAACAGCAGCACAGCCTGTGCTCTTGTTCCGTGAATGGCCTTTGCGTAGTGCATTCTTGGATGGGCTCTGGAGCTGAGGGTGCAGGTCACGGTTTGGAGAGGAGGGGGTGGAAGTAATGACCAAAGTCTTCAGAGCGGTGACTTCTGCCTGCAACATGTCAATCTACAAAGGAGGAGACTATATTTAAAAGAAGAAAAACAACCACAACAAGAGGACATAGTCTTAAATTAGAGGGACAAAGGTTTAAAAATAATATCAGGAAGTATTACTTTACTGAGAGGGTAGTGGATGCATGGAATAGCCTTCCAGCTGAAGTGGTAGAGGTTAACACAGTAAAGGAGTTTAAGCATGCGTGGGATAGGCATAAGACTATCCTAACTATAAGATAAGGCCAAGGACTAATGAAAGTATTTAGAAAATTGGGCAGACTAGATGGGCCGAATGGTTCTTATCTGCTGTCACATTCTATGTTTCTATGTTATAAAAAGAGGAAAAAAAGGAATGAAAGAAGGCAATGTGGAAAAAGGACATTCGCTTAGTGAAAAATGCAAAACAAATGTTGTTTCAATAAGCTGTTGACTCCTCCAGTAACAGAAAACCAATTTACATTCAGAATAAAGAGAGACGGCTTACCTTTCCACAAGCTTCCTGCAACTGCTTCTCTGATGCAGCCTGCTTGGTGTTGGCTTCTCGCACCATCTTGTGAGCCTCCTGTGAATACACAAGTCAGTGGTGATTGCACACTCAGTGACCTAACTCACTGCTTAGCTGTTACAGTTACCACATGTTACAGGTGTTATGCAAAGGATTCTGGGAGAAAGCCCCACTATACTCTGATACAGCGGAATGGCCAAAATGTTGTTGGGTTTGCTCTCAGAATCCATTGAAGAGGACAATTCTAACAGTGTTTTGTTTATCATTCAAACAATATATTGGATGTGTTGAATGTAAAATATGAAAGTGTTACTACTCTATTTATGTCAAAGACTGGAGTGTTCTCGTGTACCATGAGCTTGTTTTTTTTAAATACAACTCTACCTTAATGAAGCAGTTTTGGTGTCTAGATCCTGCTTCTGACGTTTCGCTGCCCAATTATCTGCCATGTAGGAGTTAAATCACTTTGTTTCTGTTTATGCAGCCCTAGCCACACCTCCCCTGGCTATGACTGACACAGCCTGCATGAAAAAATGGTTTCATTTTCAATCAGATGTAACTTACTTTATAAGTTTTTATCTGCTGCTCTGTAAATCGAACTTTAATTACATACAGGATGCTTCTGCAAGGTCTAGCAGGCTATTAATAGAGCAGGAGTGTTGTATGGCATGTTGGTGTTATAGAATTAATCCAATGCTATATTTTTCCAGACACACTCACTCTACATATGCAGTATGGCCAGAATTACCTCAAACAAGCTGGCTGTCAGCTCTTCCAACTCCTGTTCCAGCTGCTCTCTGACTTTAGAAAGTCTCTCACACTCCTCATCTCTCAGCTTCAGTTCCTGGTCGAAAACAATGTGTCACAATATGGAAAGAACGGAACACAGATTGTGTGCGCAGGTAAGAACCCATATAGTCTGACCATTATAACATCTCATACAAGCGTTATTACATGTGTTCTTCCAGATAACCTCGAGCACATCTCAAACATAGCTCAATTCACTTACAGTGTTTGCTTCATTCACTGAAAAGCTACTCCATGTACCTACTACCCTCTCAGTAAAGTAGTGTTTGAGACAAGACCGCACTACTCTGCAACTATTATTTCAATATTTTATGAATAATACGTCAAATAAAACAGATGGTACCTGCTAGGATACATTACTGGCTATATATCTTGACTGCAGTAGGTTGTAATGCCCCACGGATACAAAGTGGCAGGGACACTACATATATTTAAAGGAACGTGTGCCATCCTAATTTTGAAAGGCACACCAGACCATTTATATGCACGAGCATTTGAATGAAACTTGTTTTTCTAATCTGCTCTTGTTCTCGTATCACACTGCAATGGAGTGGTTAAAGGGTTAAACGACTCTGACAACCCAATTATTTACTATAATGATAAGCAGCCTAACTCGTTTATCTGTACCAACACACATGTCCACACCCAATCCAGAAAGAGAAAAACTGAAATATGTAAAAAGGCATTTCTTCTGCAGTGGGTATGGTGGTACTGTGTAGATGGTGGTGTATACTAATACATAATTCATAAGTCAGACAGTAACATATGTACATAAATTACACCAACGTCTTCTGGTTCTAGGATATTATGGGTCTTGTAGCCAATGTCACTCCCCTGCCAGATACCTGGCAGTCAAGTTATTATATTGTGGGCACAAACTGGAGGAGCCACTGCTCATACATGTAGATATATTATTTATAACATTTCAGACAATAGAAAATACCAGCAGGTGCATGCCAAAAGCACAAGCATCAATTCAATTACTCATCCCAAAAAATGGACTGGAATGGAAAATATGCACAAAAATATTATATGGAAAACATGCAGAAGGTCAAAAGTTTTCAAAAGGAGAAATAAAACAATTTAAAGGGGCACTCAATGCACCATAACTACAGCTTTTAGTTATTATGGAGAAAGAAGTCTTTGGGTGCAGCAGTTCCTGCTTTTATCCAGAGGTTTTGTAGCCAAAGTTATTAAGCCAAAGTGGTTATGGTGCTTCCAGCATCACTTTAAATGTAAATGCATGTTAAACACCTACATTTGTATCATGTTTGCAAAACCTTTTATTAATTATCTTGACCGAAAAAAAAAAAAAAAAAAATCAAACTCTCCAGCTTATTTTCTAAATCAGCATCGAATCACTTAACCTCGCAGGACCAGAGGACATAATAACCGGCTCTCCCCCTCACTCTGCACCCGCCCTCCTTTTTAATGTGTTTTTCAGTTCGAATGTTAGGTTCTCACTGTTTACAATTTAACTCCTATATTTAACTGCTTGAAGTTTAGGCTGGCCGGCCGCCTTTTCCCTATAATATTCTGTGCTGGTTGTTAACTTGTACTGAACGTGGGGGGCGTGGCCTAACCACTGAAGCGGACGGCCGCAGGATTGCTGAGCTCCAGGCCTGAAACCGCCAAAACCCACTAAAAACACCCACAATCGGGTCAAATCCAACCCAGACGGACCCAAACGTTTAGGCAAACGCGATGGGGCGAAAGACAAAGAAGTTAAAGCCTGAAAAACTCCACCCGGGCACACATATTGGCGAGCTGTGGCGGAAGGCCCAAGAAGCCTCTATCCCTAACATGGCGTCCCTCCATGGCGGATGCTCAGACTTCTACAGTGAATCTTCGGATGACGCAGAAGGGGAGCCCCTACAAGCCAACCCCAAACTACCACTGAATCGAACACAGCCCCCACCACCCGCCGCAACCCCTACCCCGGTGAGCATGGAGGCCATCAGAGAATTAATGGCAGACCACCATAAAAAAATATCAGCGGATGTGGCCTCAATTCTGGACACGCTGCAGGGCCTCAATGGACGACTTGGAGCTGTGGAACACACCACGCAAGCCCAAGACACACATATCAAGGAGCTACAGCAAGAGATACTGGCGCTGAGGAACCTGTCTAAACAAAATGACTTACGATTTGCTGAGCTGGAAGATAAACGTCGGCTGAAGCATCTCAAGATCAGAGGAATAACAGATGCTGTGACGGACTCTGAACTGCCCCATTTCGTGCGGCGGCTCCTCACGGTAATGCTAAACCCAAAGCAAGCCAAAGCAGTGATACTGGATGAAATATTCCGTATCCCAAAACCCGCTAAAGCTCCAGACGCAGCCACCCGTGATGTGATCCTGCAGTTTCAAGCCCAAAGAGATAGATCCGCAGTCCTGGCCGTGGCCAGGCTCCAACAGACCTACCCCTTCGAAGGTATGAACCTAATGTTTTATGCGGACCTCTCGGGAGCCACTTTAGCCTGGAGGAGATCCCTGCAACAATTGACATCACTTCTGCGTGAGAAACATGTCACATACCGCTGGGGCCCAGCTCACACCCTGACGGTAACAAAAGGCGAAGATACGCCCAAAATTCACTGCATACAAGAGGCACCGATGATCCTGGGGCTGCTCGGCCTCCCCCCGAACGCATTGACCCAGCCAGCACCTAAGGACAGACCTCGGAACCCCCCAAGTTGGGAAACGGCTAGCGCTGCTGAATTTGTCCCCAGACGACAGAAAGAATCACCCACCGTCACTGCCACAACCTGAAAGTCAATTCTGGACTGTGTGAGTTACCGGGACATTGCCCCACCATCAGGCATATTATGTACAGGGACGGCCATGCACAACCCCAACCCACACTGCTGAACAACCCAATCGTTTCCACCCCACCATTATGTTTAGCACTATGACTTAAACTATTTTCCCTTTCCTTGTTATTTTCTCTCGAACACCATAGTGTGCTTCTGGTTTCACACCAACCAGTTAAATCTGACGCCAGGCATGTTCACTCACCTCTTAGTACACTCGATATTACCTTGCCAAATTATAACAATATACATTGTTTATTCCTGATACGACACTGTTTGTGCCCATAGACCTGTGGTCGCGAATGAGGCACTATGGAATTATATGTACTATGCATAGCATAACAAAAACTAAGTCTTAAAGGAGGGAAAAGATAAGACATAAAAGGAGGAGAGGAGGAGGGGAAAGGGGGGAAAAATCTAGGTGTTAAGGTGTATTAGACTGTTCACACCCGAGTTCTGTTGGCTTCCTAGTTTATCTTATTTTATTACTCTATTTCATCACCTAGTACTTCAACTATCAAACGTAGTCTCTGTTACAAACTCGCTTATTAGACACTATTTATGTTAAGCTTGATCTCCCCGCTGACATAACCATAAGAAATGAACGCTGAGTATCCACCTCAGCATCCTTACAGGTGATTATTCTGTGTATAACTTAACCAGAGACCGCTTAGGTCAAGAAATGCCAGATTGTTTATTTCCCCTTATTTTTTTTTATTTTTTTTTTTATTTTATTTTTTTTATTTTTTTTTATTTCTCTTCTCCTAATGCTAACGAGGACATGGTATGTCCCTTTCTGTTTGGTGGTATATTACTTTCCTTTTATATTTTCCTTTAACACTTAACTTAATTTACATTTAATTGCACTTAACTTAGCCAAACTTTATTATTTTCTATCAAGTCAGTAAGTCAACCAGTATTAACGCCTGTACTTATAGCTTTAACTGACACGCAAGACCAAAACTCATAAATATAACTTCGCCTACAAACTACAACTTAACTTTAACTAATATGCCGATATCTCCACGTTACTAATGTATCAACGCTGTGTTTATACTTCCTGACTTTACCATTGTGACAAAGACAAACGTTCAGCACATCTCAAGCGTCGCTCACTCATTGCTTATATTTTCTTTTATAAAACTAAAAATGTGCTGTATAGTCATATGCCACGTTATGTTTCAACTGTATATTACTGCTTGTGACTGCTGTTGTGGCTGAACAAGCCTATTGTTAATCCATGCACATCAAAAATAAAGAATTTTAAAAAAAAAAAACAAAAAAAAAAACTTGTAGTGAACGTTCGACGCTCTGCACCATTTGTCGAGATATAATCAGACAGCTTCTGTCAACCGCACTTTTAATAACAAAATGAAAATTGTTTGAACATAACGTAAGTGCCTCCAAAGAGGGTTTTGGAAGTGTTTGTGGAAATTTCAGTAAAGTGCTCAACTTAGAGAAATCAAAAATATTGCTCTTGTAGAAGGATACATTTATCTTTAAGTTTAATAAATAATAGTACTTTTCCTGGCAATATTGTCAGGTGGATGTTGAAGACGTTTGGTTATGTCCACAGGTTGCCCCTTTTGTGGAAACACAAGTCCAATTCCCCAGACGTTAGCCAAGGTGTGACTAACTGAGTAAAGCACGGTATGGCATTTAATGCGATTATTATAAGAAGTATTGATGTTAGAAGATTAAACATACTTTCTGGGCCTTTAGCAGCTCCTCTCTGAGGATTTCTGAACCTTTCTCTCTGATTTCCACTGACGAACTGCGCAAACGAGAGAGGTCATACGCAGGGGTCTCTCCAGATTTCTCTGTGGAGGGTCTCGAAGAGTCAGACTTTGGAAGAGAGGGCCACTCGTCAAAGGCTGGGGAGCGGCGGAGCTGGGGGCCCCCATCCAGAAGAGGAGCCTGTCTGTAATTAACCACATGAAAATATAGTATTAAATTAGCTTTATATACCGGTACCCACATAATCCGCACCTACCCTGTACTTTGAGTAAGGTAAATTGTAGGAGATAGGTGGTCCTTCTTGCAATGACTGTAAAATAAAAGGTCAGCATATTGTATTCCCCCCAGACTGTATGTGACAGAACCCTGAGGAAGTTTTATATAAATAAACTGTTTCCTGACATTCTCCCAGCCTGAGACTTACCCAAAGTGTGAGAGATACATAATCAACCACAAATGTACTGCACCCTATAACCATCACCCCTGCCGCTCTCCTCACAATTTATCCTAGATCATTACTTTTATTCCTATAATACTCATCATGCATGACAAATCATTACTATACCACATTCCCTCAATCCCCCATTTAACATTGAGAACTTCAGGTAGCCAACCATTCATCCTAAATTATTGCTAGTTTTCCCCTCTCGATCTACCACAACCATCTATTTAAAATTGGTTTCATTCTTCATTCCAGCATTGCTTATTATAAAATCCATGATTTATCTGTGTACCTCAAGTCATGAATTACCATAATGTGTCCCTATCCACAACTACCATCATTGACCCAAAATATTACTCCTATTGAGCCCGCTCTCCTTCCCCTCACCATTCATTCACAATAGTTTCTGTTTACCCCTCCCTATCCAACTATTCATTTAAACTAAATGCTATATTCCCGCACTTCCTCATCTCCCACACATTCTTCTAAAACACTGCCTACGCCTTTCCTACACCCCCTGTTTATTCAAAATGATTACTATTTAATCCCTTTCACACACCTTTTATGAAAATCTACTATATATCTATATCCTGGCTTCTTCTACAGCCATTTCCCCAAATTGATTATTATTTAAGTTCCCTGGCTGGCCTATCATTTATTCAACATTGCACTATTAACCCCTCGCTCTATCCCCCTCCATTCATAAAAATGATTCATATTTAACTCCAGCGTAAATAAAATATATTAATATTAAGATTCTATCTCTGCCAACTGAATTATTACTATTAAACCCCTTAATCACTCCGTACATTGAAATACAATACTTTAAGTGACACTATTTATAAATCTCACAGCCCATCCACCTGAATTAGTCCCACCACCGGATATCGCCTCAAAATGTTCACAAGATTAACTTAATATTAGCAACAATAAATTCAATGATCTTTACTCCCAAACTCCTTAGTAAATCCTCCCCTCAGATTATGGCTGGGGGGACAAATCGCATTTATTATATTAGACAGTATTTGCCCTGACCCCGTGTTAGGGTTATATTCCCTAAATTGTGAATTATCTTTCTGCACTTCAAAGTGAATTTAAATTTTACTGTAAAATAGCCAAACTGAAAAGTAAGGGGTTGGTTTCTATCAATTCAGCTAGTCTGGCCTTGAAATGTGAGTTTCACACTGAATTCAATTCTCACTTTACTAAATAACAGTCACCAACCATCACTAACACACACACACAGGCAGAATTAGTGTCACTGTCACACAGGCAGAGTTAGTGGCACTGTCACACATACAGAATTACTGCCACAGAGGCAGAATTAGTGTCACTGTCACACGGGCAGAATTAGTGTCACTGTCACACGGGCAGAATTACCTTCACTGTCACAGAGGCAGTATTAGTGTCACTGTCACACAGGCAGTATTACTGTCACTGTCACACAGGTAGAATTACTGTCACTGTCACAGAGGCAGAATTACTGTCACAGAAGCAGAATTACCGTCACTATCACAGAGGCAGAATTACCGTCACTGTCACACAGGCAGAATTAGTGTCACCGTCACACAGGCAGAATTACTGTCACTGTTACAGAGGCAGAATTAGTGTTACTGTCACACGGGCAGAATTACCTTCACTGTCACAGAGGCAGTATTAGTGTCACTGTCACACAGGCAGTATTACTATCACTGTCACACAGGTAGAATTACTGTCACTGTCACAGAGGCAGAATTACCGTCACTATCACAGAGGCAGAATTACCGTCACTGTCACACAGGCAGAATTAGTGTCACTGTCACACATACAGAATTACTGTCACAGGCAGAATTAGTGTCACTGTCACACAGGCAGAATTAGTGTCACTGTCACACAGGCAGAATTACCGTCACTGTCACAGAGGCAGTATTACTGTCACTGTCACAGAGGCAGAATTAGTGTCACACAGGCAGTATTACTGTCACTGTCACAGAGGCAGAATTACTGTCACAGAAGCAGAATTACCGTCACTATCACAGAGGCAGAATTATTTTCACTGTCACACAGGCAGAATTAGTGTCACACAGGCAGAATTAGTGTCACTGTCACACAGGCAGAGTTACTGTCATTGTCACACAGGCAGAATTACCGTCAGTGTTACAGAGGCAGATACCGTCACTGTCACACATACAGAATTACTGTCACAGAGGCAGAATTAGTGTCACTGTCACACAGGCAGAATTAGTGTCACTGTCACACAGGCAGAATTACCGTCACTGTCACAGAGGCAGAATTAGTGTCACTGTCACACAGGCAGAATTACTGTCACACAGGCAGAATTAGTGTCACTGTCACACATGCAGAGTTACTGTCATTGTCACACAGGCAGAATTACCGTCACTGTCACACAGGCAGAATTAGAGTCACTGTCACACAGCCAGAATTACCGTCACTGTCACACAGGCAGAATTACTGTCACAGAGGCAGAATTACCGTCACTATCACACAGGCAGAATTACCGTCACTGTCACACAGGCAGAATTAGTGGCACTGTCACACATACAGAATTACTGTCACAGAGGCAGAATTAGTGTCACTGTCACAAAGTCAGAATTACCGTCACTGTCACAGAGGCAGTATTAGTGTCACTGTCACACAGGCAGTATTACTGTCGCTGTCACACAGGCAGAATTACTGTCACAGAAGCAGAATTACCGTCACTATCACAGAGGCAGAATTACTGTCACTGTCACACAGGTAGAATTAGTGTCACACAGGCAGTATTACTGTCACACAGGCAGAATTAGTGTCACTGTCACAGAGGCAGAGTTACTGTCATTGTCACACAGGCAGAATTACCGTCACTGTTACAGAGGCAGAATTACAGTCACTGTCACACAGGCAGAATTAGTGTCACACAGGCAGAGTTACTGTCACTGTCACACATACAGAATTACCGTCACTGTCACAGAGGCAGAATAAGTGTCACTGTCACAGAGGCAGAATTACTGTCACTGTCACAGAGGCAGAATTAGTGTCACTGTCACACATACAGAATTACTGTCACTGTCACAGAGGCAGAATTAGTGTCACAGAGGCAGAGTTACTGTCACTGTCACACAGGCAGAATTAGTGTCACAGAGGCAGAATTAGTGTCACAGAGGCAGAGTTAGTGTCACTGTCACACAGGCAGAATTACTGTCACAGAGGCAGAATTAGTGTCACTGTCAGCATTCACAAAGAGAGTCAGGGTTTATCGCGCTATACAGCGCACTCCTCTCGATTTACTAAGATAATAGGAGAAAACTTCGCTCTTACCCTGCTTCCCACATCCCACCAGCACTCTCTCTCCTCCTGGCAGTCTCAGAGAAAAGGCATCCAGGGCTGTCTAGTGAGAGATTCCATGTCAGAGTGTCTCCGCATTCTAATCCCAGTAACAATGTATCACTTCCTCTCTCTCACCCCCCACGCTGCCGCATGCAGAGGAAACACTTCCAGCTGCAGGGGGGGGAGGGGGGCAGGAGGAAGAGAGAGCTGGGGAGGAAAGTGGGTGAGAATAAGGAAATGACAGTCTCACTCTGGGATTGGGGGGGTTACAATGCCCATAGAGCTCTATTACTGGGGGTCTGTGTGTATTCACATATAATGTGCACAGCTGTATACTCAGTGTCTCAGTGTGTGCATGCCCCCCCAGCCCCCCCTTACACATAGCTGTGATCACATGACCTCCATCTGTTTCCCATTGAAGGATAACACAGACCTGGGTCATGTGACTGTCATGTGATATACACAGTAAATAGAATTATCCTTAATATTTTATTATCTGAGAAGGGGATTGAATGGCTTGAACAAACATTACATACAAACAGGCTGTGTTCACTGACTGAAACATGGGACATGGTTTCTATCTATTGGGTTTATTCAATCCATTATCCTCAGACAGATTGAACTTTAGTTTATAAACTGTCTCATATTATAAAAATAGTCATAATTATATATTGTAAATGTGGCATTGACAGCAATAAATAACATTTTATTTACAGTTTGCTAAAAAAAAAATACAACAGCTGGTTATAAATTATTTACAAGCTCTTAAGGAATTGGCTTTGCAGTAAATAGCAAGTGCTGCCCTGTGTGTTTGTTGCAAAGGATCCATACTGTAAATATGATTTTTGTTTGTAAATAAGAGAGCAACATTTACATTTTCAGCGGTCCAACACATGCTTCATTTTGTGCTATTGCTACAGATGCTTTAAATGATTCAGCTACTGCATATGTTTTGTGTCTTCTATGTCTCACATTATATGTGTTCTTTGTAAATTGTGGTATATAGCCTGGATCAGAGCTCATGGACAAAGGTTTTTACCTGTGTTACAAAGGCTCTTGGAGACTGACCGGTCTAAAGGTTTGCCATGCCTTAAAACATGGTATTGCATAAATTTTTTAAGTCTCTGAGAGTTCTGAAAGATTCGGGTGAAACCATGTCTGTGTAATCTGGTCCAGATGTTTGCAAAATTTCTGTAAGATTTAAAATTGATGCAGCATCATCTCAGATTAGTTAATGGACCTTTCAGACAAATATTTGAGTTATGAGCGCGCTATATAAATGGATCCTTTCTTTATATACAATACTATAGTAGATTAAAGTAATGACGTTAATTAGAAAAAAAA
>OW240923.1:120034657-120045291 GCA_933207985.1 Pelobates cultripes | reverse complement strand
ACTGCCCCTGTGCAAGGTAGGTCAGTTCTAATTATAGGTACTGCCCCTGTGCAAGGTAGGTCAATTCTAATTATGGTCACTGCCCCTGTGCAAGGTAGGTCAGTTCTAATTATAGGTACTGCCCCTGTGCAAGGTAAGTAAGTTCTAATTATAGGTACTGCCCCTGTGCAAGGTAGGTCAGTTCTAATTATAGGTACTGCCCCTGTGCAAGGTAGGTCAGTTCTAATTATAGGTACTGCCCCTCTGCAAGGTAAGTCAGTTCTAATTATAGGTACTGCCCCTCTGCAAGGTAAATCCATTCTAATTATAGTCACTGCCCCTCTGCAAGGTAAGTAAGTTCTAATTATAGTCACTGCCCCTCTGCAAGGTAAATCCATTCTAATTATAGTCACTGCCCCTGTGCAAGGTAGGTCAGTTCTAATTATAGGTACTGCCCCTGTGCAAGGTAAGTCAGTTCTAAATATAGTTACTGACCCTCTGCAAGGTAAGTCAGTTCTAATTATAGTTACTGCCCCTCTGCAAGGTAAGTCAGTTCTAATTATAGTCACTGCCCCTGTGCAAGGTAAGTCAGTTCTAATTATAATTACTGCCCCTGTGCAAGGTAAGTCAGTTCTAATTATAGTCACTGCCCCTGTGCAAGGTAAGTCCATTCTAAATATAGTTACTGCCCCTGTGCAAGGTAGGTCAGTTCTAATTATAGGTACTGCCCCTGTGCAAGGTAGGTCAGTTCTAATTATAGTCACTGCCCCTGTGCAAGGTAAGTAAGTTCAAATTATAGGTACTGCCCCTGTGCAAGGTAGGTCAGTTCTAATTATAGTCACTGCCCCTGTGCAAGGTAGGTCAGTTCTAATTATAGTCACTGCCCCTGTGCAAGGTAAGTCCATTCTAAATATAGTTACTGCCCCTGTGCAAGGTAGGTCAGTTCTAATTATAGGTACTGCCCCTGTGCAAGGTAGGTCAGTTCTAATTATAGTCACTGCCCCTGTGCAAGGTAAGTAAGTTCAAATTATAGGTACTGCCCCTGTGCAAGGTAGGTCAGTTCTAATTATAGTCACTGCTCCTGTGCAAGGTAGGTCAGTTCTAATTATAGTCACTGCCCCTGTGCAAGGTAGGTCAGTTCTAATTATAGTCACTGCCCCTGTGCAAGGTAGGTCAGTTCTAATTATAGGTACTGCCCCTGTGCAAGGTAGGTCAATTCTAATTATGGTCACTGCCCCTGTGCAAGGTAGGTCAGTTCTAATTATAGGTACTGCCCCTGTGCAAGGTAGGTCAATTCTAATTATGGTCACTGCCCCTGTGCAAGGTAGGTCAGTTCTAATTATAGGTACTGCCCCTGTGCAAGGTAGGTCAATTCTAATTATAGTCACTGCCCCTGTGCAAGGTAGGTCAGTTCTAATTATAGGTACTGCCCCTGTGCAAGGTAGGTTCTAATTATAGGTACTGCCCTCTGCAGGTAAGTCAGTTCTAATTATAGGTACTGCCCCTCTGCAAGGTAAATCCATTCTAATTATAGTCACTGCCCCTCTGCAAGGTAAGTAAGTTCTAATTATAGTCACTGCCCCTCTGCAAGGTAAATCCATTCTAATTATAGTCACTGCCCCTGTGCAAGGTAGGTCAGTTCTAATTATAGGTACTGCCCCTGTGCAAGGTAAGTAAGTTCTAATTATAGTTACTGCCCCTGTGCAAGGTAAATCCATTCTAATTATAGTTACTGCCCCTGTGCAAGGTAAGTCAGTTCTAATTATAGGTACTGCCCTATTGCAAGGTAAGTCAGTTCTAATTATAGTTACTGCCCCTGTGCAAGGTAAATCCATTCTAATTATAGTTACTGCCCCTATGCAAGGTAAGTCAGTTCTAATTATAGTCACTGCCCCTGTGCAAGGTAAGTCCATTCTAAATATAGTTACTGCCACTGTGCAAGGTAAGTCAGTTCTAATTATAGTCACTGCTCCTGTGCAAGGTAGGTCAGTCAGTTCTAATTATAGGTACTGCCCCCTGTGCAAGGTAAGTCAGTTCTAATTATAGTCACTGCCCCTGTGCAAGGTAAGTAAGTTCTAATTATAGGTACTGCCCCTGTGCAAGGTAAGTCAGTTCTAATTATAGTCACTGCCCCTGTGCAAGGTAAGTCAGTTCTAATTATAGTCACTGCCCCTGTGCAAGGTAAGTCAGTTCTAAATATAGTTACTGCCACTGTGCAAGGTAAGTCAGTTCTAAATATAGTTACTGCCCCTGTGCAAGGTAAGTGAGTTCTAAATATAGTTACTGCCACTGTGCAAGATAAGTCAGTTCTAATTATAATTACTGCCCCTGTGCAAGGTAAGTCAGTTCTAATTATAACTACTGCCCCTGTGCAAGGTAAGTCAGTTCTAATTATAATTACTGCCCCTGTGCAAGGTAAGTCAGTTCTAATTATAACGACTGCCCCTGTGCAAGGTAAGTCAGTTCTAATTATAGTTACTGCCGCACTGCAAGGTAAGCCAGCTCAGTTCGGTCCAGATCATTGCTTAGTAAATAACCCCAGGATTGTTTTGTGTTGTCTCTCTTTTTCTCCATTGTGTTTAATTATAGTTCCTGACGAGTGGCATTCCTGGAGATTGTTCGGTCTGATCACTGCAGTCACAAGACAGTCACACCAGTCACTCTTTCCATCACCTCATTACAAACACTGCGTGTTCTGCAGGAGGGGCTGATCAGACATGGGGGCTTTGTATAGTCTTGTGCCCCCTGTACAGGAGTCATATGAATAGTCAATAAATCTTAGTTGCCCCAATACTGACTAACAGGAGCTCTGTCCTAGCTTTCTCCCTTTGATAGTAGTCCCAGTAACATTAAGAATGATCAGTAATGTGGTAGGAAAGGTTAAAAGAATGGAAACTATTGAGAGGGGTTCCGCAGGGGCGGACTGGCAGAGGCTGCAGCCCCAAGAGAAGTCCTGAAAAGTCCCGGGTCTAGTTATAGCTGTGGCAAATAAGCCTATGCAACAAGCTTATGGAGGAGCCTGCTAGCTAGCCTCCTGCCCAAAGACTATGGGTCATATCCAAAGACCATGTTTGGGAGTTAAACCTCCTCAGCCGCCATTAGCAGCATTCCCTAGGTGCCCCTGGTTCGGCACTTTCCCTTCATTCGAATGGAACCGAACACTAGCACCCGGGCGGTCGTTCGCATGAAATCCATGAATTGTCCTTAGCAGTACTTAGCTGCAATTGTCATGAAAGTAAATTCGGCATGAGGATTTTGTGGATTCCCGGTCTTCTCAGCTGGACTTAGCCGCAAATTTATGGACCTGTTTTTGGCATGAGGTGACCGTGCGGTCGCACAGTGTGATGGGATTGATGTGGTGCAGGAGTTTAATGCAGCAGGGTAAAGGTTTAATACAGCAAGGCTTGAGGTTAATACAGCAAGTATAGGGTATTTTGCCACCCAGCAAAGTCCAAAGGGGTCAGTGTGTCAATGATAACCGACATTTTGTAAAAGCTATTACCGAAAACTTACAGCTACAAAATGCATCTGAAGTCTACCATGCACAGTATTCACAATATCCGTACACTGTATTTGTAATTTATGGCCCGCAGTTAGGGTTCAGGTTTCTGGGAGATGTCACCAGCCATGGGATTCATGCCTGACCAAGCACGGGCATTCATACATATTTTACATCATGTGGTTAAACTGCGGCAGACTGCACGAGCACAATGTATCATAGCAGCATTTGCAAAGACACCTCAATGTTCTACAGAAATCCCGAAGTAACGTACACGTTTCTATAAAACCTCAAACTGACATTAATGGTGTGAAGGTATGTGTAGCTCCCTCTGGTACAGTTTTCTGTCATTTTAAACTCAGTGACAATTTTTGTTCAATGTGCCAGGTGAGAAAGATCTACTCTACAATGAGTTGGGTTTTTGGAGACTTCAGAAGGAAATTGCACATTTTGACCATGAAGGCGTGTAATGAATACCTTTTGTGGCTTCTGGTAAAATTTTGTTATTTTCTCTGAATTTAATAATTTACCATCAATTTCAGAGAGATTTGGTGATTGAATTGCTATTTTAACAGATTCCAACCATAATATTTTTAAAACAATTTTAGTCTAAATTTAATCTGCTATCAAAGCAATGTAAGTGACTGTTTATTGAGTGTTCAGTAAAAATAGTCATCCTTTTGGCTGTTTCCCTTTGTACACCTTTAAGGTATGTATGGTATTTGTTGTTACTTTAATGTATTGTTTGTAAACTCCACCCTGGAACAAAATATTCTATAAACCTGTTCTGTTTCTTCCTTTCCCAATAGCGACGTTGGTCAAGCTACGTACTCTTTGTCTGAAAGCTTCAGTGGTAAAAGGTAACAAGTCAACGTTCAGAGAGAGAGATTGTATTGGAAGAATGGATTCCGAAAAGAAATCTTTAAACCCAGATGATCACGATCTATATTCTAATCACACAATGACTCCAAGCATTCCTCAGGAAGCCCCTCCATATACTCCCCCAATGCTAAATACAGAGCCGAAGGTGATCACAATGCCTCCTCCTTACTCGCCAAATGACATCAACATCGTGAATACGGTGGTTGTGAAAAAGGCCGGTGGGGCTGGTCTGGCTAAACACTACAATGATTATATGGCGCTGTCCATCATCATGCTCCTCTTTTTCTGTCTGCCCTTCGGAATCGCTGCCCTTGTGTTTTCCTGCAAGGTAATGTGGGTCTGTTGGGGTCAGATTCAGTATAATATTGTTTGTCAAGTGGGAATAATAACGTAAATGTCAGTTAAAACAAGGTGGGGGTTTTGATTATAGAAATCATGTAATAGATATGTAAGAAAAATGTTTTATATAGAAATTGTGTACGCATTGAGTGTGGGAGAAATAACGTCACTATTATTCACCAATTCAAATACAAAAAAAAGTAAAGTAAAAGTAAATGAAGCATCAAAGATCACACGTTTCTTTCTGGGTGGAGGGTGGAGTGACTGACAGCCTTCGCAGCACCCGAATGTTGCACTATAAAGGCCATGGTGTACCAGTAACATTGCCAGGGTAAAAAATGTAAAACAGACTTCAGCTCAAAAATCATTTGGTGACTTTTTCCAAAAGCCTCGACCTGCCCCCTCCTCAAACACCACCCTTTAACATACCTCTTGACACACACACACAGTTACTTACATATATACAAATACACACAGAAATGTATAAATACACACAGGCAAAAATAAAGACACACACACAGTTACTTACATATATACAAATACACACAGAAATGTATAAACACACACAGGCAAAAATAAAGACACACACACGAATAGACACACAGGCACAGACTCAAACACACTGGCACACACAAACAGGTACAACGGACACAGACAAGCATAGAAAGGCATACATGCACACTCACAGGCACAGACAGCCAGGTGCATACAGACACAAACAGACACAGTAATTTACAAATAATCAGACACAGACAAAATACAGGCACATGCAGACACAGATATACAGGCGTTCACAGAAAAACACAAACAGGCACATTTAGATACAGGCAGATACAACAAAAGCACAAACAGGTACATATAGACAAATACAGGTACACTCAGGCATAGAGAGACAGAAGCAGAAAGACAGAGACAGTTACACTTAGGAAGAAAGACAGGCACATACAGACACACACAGACACAAAGAAGCACAAACAGATACAAACACGCACAGGCAGATACAAAAGGTCACAGACAGTTACACACAGACAAAAACACAAACATACTGCTACAGACAGACAGAAAAAGGACCAAGCAGAAAGAGACAGGTACACTCAGGTACAAAAAGACACAAATGGATATAATCTGACACACACAGAGAAAACCAGGTACACACAGGCACAGACTGAGACAAGCACAAACAGACACAGAAAGGTACACCCAGACTCACACATGAATAGAGAAATGACGACAGACACACAGATAAGGTAGTAATGAATGATGAACACAACCAACTAAGATAAAAAGCACTTTATTATACTGGTACAAAAATCACAGGTATCAGCAAATATCGAACTGCAAATCTCGGTATAAATATATCACATATATACAATCAATATGAGGACTATAACCCAATCAGAAGATAAAACTAACCACTCCTGGAGATGCCGACTAAATAGTACCAATCCAGATACAAAAGAGAATGGATACCTGTAAACAAATGTTCACCAAATAATACATACCAGAAACAACTGAACCTATCAAAGTGAATGAGAGGAGGGTGAAAAAGTCACAGAATAGCCCCCAACATTTTGGCGTGTATGCTTGTATGCTCCCTTGAAAAGGCGTACACCCCGAAACATTGGGGGCTATGCAGGTCTGCCCCTTTGCGAGGATCCAGTGATGCAGTTTGCAACCCTGGACTGCCCCTTTTTACCTCACTTAGTGGTGTCCCGATTCACAGGATCCCGATGGTGGGGGCTAGGAATTCGCTCTTAAGTAATTAACCCTGTAATATAAATTTTAAAAAATCTTTTGCTTTTTTACTCTTACAGATGCGAAAATCTATGCAGCGTGCGGACATGATTTCAGCAGAGAAGGAATCGCGCATTGCGTTCATACTGAACATGGTGGCCCTCACCCTGGGACTCCTGGCACACGCAACCTGGATTGGCCTTCTCATACATGCAGTGATAGCCGCCAAGTGCTCGCCGCAAGGGGCCAGTTATGAGTCATTCCAAAATGGAATGAATCATGAATTCAACCATGAGCATCATGAAGGCTGATTGGTTTATTAAATATTCATTAATAATTGTAAAACCACGCATATTGATTAATCAGTCACTTATAATTGACCTGTACTCTTACAAACTATGTCTCTGACTGTTCTGACAGTTTCTGAAACCATTCTTGGCCTTCCAAATGAAGGCTGGGCGACTGTCTCGTTATCTGTATCAACGAGCACCTACTTACAAATACACGTCTGTGCATTAATCTAATCCCACTTTCCGAATAAAGATTTGACATATTTGCAACAGCATACAAACAATTCCGGGCATACATTGTCTTTATTTTATAGTCACAGACTAAGGCTCGTCAAAGGCCTTTAGGGTCATTTAGGGAGAGGTATTAGCAGTAGAAAGAGGGAGGTGCTCATGCCATTGTACAGAACACTGGTGAGACCTCACTTGGAGTATTGTACACAGTACTGGAGACCGTATCCTCAGAAAGATTGCAGGATAAAACTTACCAGGAAAGGTTAAAGGATCTTATCATGTATAGCTTGGAGGAAAGACTGGACAGGGGGATATGATAGAAACATTTAAATACATAAAGGGAATCAACACAGTAAAGGAGGAGACTATATTTAAAAGAAAAAAACTACCACAACAAGAGGACATAGTCTTAAATTAGAGGGACAAAGGTTTAAAAATAATATCAGGAAGTATTACTTTACTGAGAGGGTAGTGGATGCATGGAATAGCCTTCCAGCTGAAGTGGTAGAGGTTAACACAGTAAAGGAGTCTAAGCATGCGTGGGATAGGCATAAGGCTATCCTAACTATAAGATAAGACTAGGGACTAATGAAAGTATTTAGAAAATTGGGCAGACTAGATGGGCCGAATGGTTCTTATCTGCCATCACATTCTATGTAACTAACTGCGGAGAAAGCGTCAGACCAGAATGTCAGGGTTATTCACTAACTGTCAATTCATTGAATCTCACAGCTGACCGGGAGAATTTTTCTAATTTAGATAAGGTGACCAAAAATGGGGAATTTTCAGTAGTTACTTTAATTACGGTTTTACTTGTAATTATAATCTTTGAACACTAGTTGGTGATAGTGTACACAGTTTTATGAACATCGATAAAACGAAGGTCTGCATAGTTCAAGAAGATTCAGTAGAATAAAAGTTAAAGAGGATCTGTAACACAAGATATTTAAACAAAGTTTATCTAAAAATTAACTATCGCCATGATTTTTCCCATTTTTTAAACTTACTCCGAGTAATCACATGTATAGCACTATGCAAGGAATCCCGGAACGCCTGCACTCCCTCGTAGCAAATCTAGATAGCAAGTATGAGAGCACGACGCATCACAGGAATGGGAGTGCTAGGAGGTAAGTGTGCTTTATACACTGTGTAGGTTAGGTTACAGTTAGTTATACCGGGTGGGTTTATATTATTAAAGGGACACTCCAGGCTCCCACACACATTAAATGCACTGTGTAGGTTAGGTTACAGTTAGTCATACTGGGTGGGTTTATATTATTAAAGGGACACTCCAGGCTCCCACACACGTTAGATGCACTGTGTAGGTTAGGTTACAGTTAGTTATACTGGGTGGGTTTATATTATTAAAGGGACACTCCAGGCTCCCACACACGTTAGATGCACTGTGTAGGTTAGGTTACAGTTAGTTATACTGGGTGGGTTTATATTATTAAAGGGACACTCCAGGCTCCCACACACGTTAGATGCACTGTGTAGGTTAGGTTACAGTTAGTTATACTGGGTGGGTTTATATTATTAAAGGGACACTCCAGGCTCCCACACACGTTAGATGCACTGTGTAGGTTAGGTAACAGTTAGTCATACTGGGTGGGTTTATATTATTAAAGGGACACTCCAGGCTCCCACACACGTTAGGTGCACTGTGTAAGTTAGGTTACAGTTAGTCATACTGGGTGGGTTTATATTATTAAAGGGACACTCCAGGCTCCCACACACGTTAGATGCACTGTGTAGGTTAGGTTACAGTTAGTTATACTGGGTGGGTTTATATTATTAAAGGGACACTCCAGGCTCCCACACACGTTAGATGCACTGTGTAGGTTAGGTTACAGTTAGTTATACTGGGTGGGTTTATATTATTAAAGGGACACTCCAGGCTCCCACACACGTTAGATGCACTGTGTAAGTTAGGTTACAGTTAGTTATACTGGGTGGGTTTATATTATTAAAGGGACACTCCAGGCTCTCACACACGTTAGATGCACTGTGTAGGTTAGGTTACAGTTAGTTATACTGGGTGGGTTTATATTATTAAAGGGACACTCCAGGCTCCCACACACGTTAGATGCACTGTGTAGGTTAGGTTAAAGTTAGTTATACTGGGTGGGTTTATATTATTAAAGGGACACTCCAGGCTCCCACACACGTTAGATGCACTGTGTAGGTTAGGTTACAGTTAGTTATACTGGGTGGGTTTATATTATTAAAGGGACACTCCAGGCTCCCACACACGTTAGGTGCACTGTGTAGGTTAGGTTACAGTTAGTTATACTGGGTGGGTTTATATTATTAAAGGGACACTCCAGGCTCCCACACACGTTAGATGCACTGTGTAGGTTAGGTTACAGTTAGTTATACTGGGTGGGTTTATATTATTAAAGGGACACTCCAGGCTCCCACACACGTTAGATGCACTGTGTAGGTTAGGTTACAGTTAGTTATACTGGGTGGGTTTATATTATTACAGGGACACTCCAGGCTCCCACACACGTTAGATGCACTGTGTAGGTTAGGTTACAGTTAGTTATACTGGGTGGGATTATATTATTAAAGGGACACTCCAGGCTCCCACACACGTTAGATGCACTGTGTAGGTTAGGTTACAGTTAGTTATACTGGGTGGGTTTATATTATTAAAGGGACACTCCTGGCTCCCACACACATTAGATGCACTGTGTAGGTTAGGTTACAGTTATACTGGGTGGGTTTATATTATTAAAGGGACACTCCAGGCTTCCACACACGTTAGGTGCTCAGTGTAGGTTAGTTATAGTTATACTGGGTGGGTTTATATTATTAGAGGGACACTCCAGGCTCCCACACACATTAGGTGCACTGTGTAGGTTAGGTTACAGTTGGTTATACTGGGTGGGTTTATATTATTAAAGGGACACTCCAGGCTCCCACACACGTTAGATGTACTGTGTAGGTTAGGTTACAGTTATGCTGGGTGGGTTTATATTATTAAAGGGACACTCCAGGCTCCCACACACGTTAGATGTACTGTGTAGGTTAGGTTACAGTTAGTTATACTGGGTGGGTTTATATTATTAAAGGGACACTCCAGGTTCCCACACACATTAGATGCACTGTGTAGGTTTGGTTACAGTTAGTTATACTGGGTGGGTTTATATTATTAAAGGGACACTACAGGCTCCCACACACGTTAGGTGCACTGTGTAGGTTAGGTTACAGTTATACTGGGTGGGTTTATATTATAAAGGAACACTCCAGGCTCCCACACATGTTAGATGCACTGTGTAGGTTAGGTTACAATTAGTTATACTGGATGGGTTTATATTATTAAAGGGACACTCGAGGCTCTGTGTAGGTTAGGTTACAGTTAGTTACACTGGGTGGGTTTATATTATTAAAGGGACACTCCAGGCTCCCACACACGTTAGGTGCACTGTGTAGGTTAGTGTAACAGACCGTTTTGCACAAAAGCGGTAAAAACCGTTTAGGCGATCGGCCCCCTTTCCAGAGATGCAGGCACAGTTACTGCAGAACACCAAACACACAAACCGCCAATAAGTGAATGCTCCAAACACCCGAACTGCATACAGGGGAATGCTCCAAACACTCGAACTGCATACAAGGGAATGCTCCAAACACCCGAACTGCATACAAGGGAATGCTCCAAACACCCAAACTGGAAC
>OW240923.1:120025117-120034557 GCA_933207985.1 Pelobates cultripes | reverse complement strand
GTAGGTTAGGTTACCGTTATACTGGATGGGTTTATATTATTAAAGGGACACTCCAGGCTCCCACACACGTTAGATGCACTGTGTAGGCTAGGTTACAGTTATACTGGGTGTGTTTATATTATTACAGGGACACTCCAGGCTTCCACACACGTTAGGTGCACTGTGTAGGTTAGGTTACAGTTAGTTATACTGGGTGGGTTTATATTATTAAACGGACCCTCCAGGCTCCCACACACGTTAGATGCACTGTGTAGGTTAGGTTACAGCTAGTTATACTGCGTGGGTTTATATTATTAAAGGGACACTCCAGGCCTCACACACGTTAGGTGCACTGTGTAGGTTAGGTTACAGTTAGTTATACTGGGTGGGTTTATATTATTAAAGGGACACTCCAGGCCTCCCACACACGTTAGATGCACTGTGTAGGTTAGGGTACAGTTAGTTATACTGGGTGGGTTTATATTATTAAAGGGACACTCCAGGCTCCCACACACGTTAGATGCACCGTGTAGGTTAGGTTACAGTTAGTTATACTGGGTGGGTTTATATTATTAAAGGGACACTCCAGGCTCCCACACACGTTAGATGCACTGTGTAGGTTAGGTTACAGTTAGTTATACCGGGTGGGTTTATATTATTAAAGGACACTCCAGGCTCCCACACACGTTAGATGCACTGTGTAGGTTAGGTTACAGTTAGTTATACCGGGTGGGCTCTATATATTAAAAGGGACACTCCAGGCTCCTACTACACACGCTAGGTGCACTGTGTAGTTAGGTTACAGGTAGTTATACCGGGTGGGTTTATATTATTAAAGGGATACCCAGGCTCCCACACATTAAATGCACCCGTGTAGGTTAGGTTACAGTTAGTTATACTGGGTGGGTTTTTATATTACACAAAGGGACACTCCAGCTCCCTACAATAACGCTAGATGCACCGTGTGTTGGCAGTTAGTTATACCGGGTGGGTTTATATTATTAAAGGGACACTCCAGGATCCCACACACGTTAGATGCACTGTGTAGGTTAGGTTACAGTTAGTTATACTGGGTGGGTTTATATTATTAAAGAGACACTCCAGGCTCCCACACACGCTAGATGCACTGTGTAGGTTAGGTTACAGTTAGTTATACCGGGTGGGTTTATATTATTAAAGGGACACTCCAGGCTCCCACACACGTTAGATGCACTGTGTAGGTTAGGTTACAGTTAGTTATACTGGGTGGGTTTATATTATTAAAAGGACACTCCAGGCTCCCACACACGTTAGGTGCACTGTGTAGGTTAGGTTACAGTTAGTTATACTGGGTGGGTTTATATTATTAAAGGGACACTCCAGGCTCACACACACGTTAGGTGCACTGTGTAGGTTAGATTACAGTTAGTTATACTGGGTGGGTTTATATTATTAAAGGGACACTCCAGGCTCCCACACACGTTCGATGCACTGTGTAGGTTAGGTTACAGTTAGTTATACTGGGTGGGTTTATATTATTAAAGGAACACTCCAGGCTCCCACACACGTTAGATGCACTGTGTAGGTTAGGTTACAGTTAGTTATACTGGGTGGGTTTATATTATTACAGGGACACTCCAGGCTCCCACACACGTTAGATGCGCTGTGTAGGTTAGGTTACAGTTAGTTATACTGGGTGGGTTTATATTATTAAAGGGACACTCCAGGCTCACACACACGTTAGGTGCACTGTGTAGGTTAGGTTACAGTTAGTTATACTGGGTGGGTTTATATTATTAAAGAGACACTCCAGGCTCCCACACACGTTAGATGCACTGTGCAGGTTAGGTTACAGTTAGTTATACTGGGTGGGTTTATATTATTAAAGAGACACTCCAGGCTCCCACACACGTTAGATGCACTGTGTAGGTTAGGCTACAGTTAGTTATACTGGGTGGGTTTATATTATTAAAGGGACACTCCAGGCTCCCACACACGTTAGATGCACTGTGTAGGTTAGGCTACAGTTAGTTATACTGGGTGGGTTTATATTATTAAAGGGACACTCCAGGCTCCCACACGTTAGGTGCACTGTGTAGGTTAGGTTACAGTTAGTTATACTGGGTGGGTTTATATTATTAAAGGGATACTCCAGGCTCCCACACATGTTAGATGCACTGTGTAGGTCAGGTTACAGTTAGTTATACTGGGTGGGTTTATATTATTAAAGGGACACTCCAGGCTCCCACACACGTTAGATGCACTGTGTAGGTTAGGTTACCGTTATACTGTGTGGGTTTATATTATTAAAGGGATACTCCAGGCTCCCACACACGTTAGATGCACTGTGTAGGTTAGGTTACAGATATACTGGGTGGGTTTATATTATTAAAGGGATACTCCAGGCTCCCACACACGTTAGATGCACTGTGTACGTTAGGTTACAGATATACTGGGTGGGTTTATATTATTAAAGGGACACTCCAGGCTCCCACACACGTTAGATGCACTGTGTAGGTTAGGTTACCGTTATACTGGATGGGTTTATATTATTAAAGGGACACTCCAGGCTCCCACACACGTTAGATGCACTGTGTAGGCTAGGTTACAGTTATACTGGGTGTGTTTATATTATTACAGGGACACTCCAGGCTTCCACACACGTTAGGTGCACTGTGTAGGTTAGGTTACAGTTAGTTATACTGGGTGGGTTTATATTATTAAACGGACCCTCCAGGCTCCCACACACGTTAGATGCACTGTGTAGGTTAGGTTACAGCTAGTTATACTGCGTGGGTTTATATTATTAAAGGGACACTCCAGGCCTCACACACGTTAGGTGCACTGTGTAGGTTAGGTTACAGTTAGTTATACTGGGTGGGTTTATATTATTAAAGGGACACTCCAGCTCCCACACACGTTTAGTGCACTGTGTAAGTTAGGTTACAGTTAGTTATACTGGGTGGCTTTATATTATTAAAGGGACACTCCAGGCTCCCACACACGTTAGATGCACTGTGTAGGTTAGGTTACAGTTAGTTATACTGGGTGGGCTTATATTATTAAAGGGACACTCCAGGCTCCCACACACGTTAGATGCACTGTGTAGGTTAGGTTACAGTTAGTTATACTGGGTGGGTTTATATTATTAAGGGACACTCCAGGCTCCCACACACGTTAGATGCACTGTGTAGGTTAGGTTACAGTTAGTTATACTGGGTGGGTTTATATTATTAAAGGGACACTCCAGGCTCCCACACACGTTAGATGCACTGTGTAGGTTAGGTTACAGTTATACTGGGTGGGTTTATATTATTAAAGTGACACTCCAGGCTCCCACACACGTTAGATGCACTGTGTAGGTTAGGTTACAGTTAGTTATACTGGGTGGGTTTATATTATTAAAGGACACTCCAGGCTCCCACACACGTTAGATGCACTGTGTAGGTTAGGTTACAGTTAGTTATACTGGGTGGGTTTATATTATTAAAGAGCCACTCCAGGCTCCCACACACGTTAGATGCACTGTGTAGGTTAGGTTACAGTTAGTTATACTGGGTGGTTTTATATTATTAAAGGGACACTCCAGGCTCCCACACACGTTAGATGCACTGTGTAGGTTAGGGTACAGTTAGTTATACTGGGTGGGTTTATATTATTACAGGGACACTCCAGGCTCTCACACACGTTAGATGCACTGTGTAGGTTAGGTTACAGTTAGTTATACTGGGTGGGATTATATTATTAAAGGGACACTCCAGGCTCCCACACACGTTAGATGCACTGTGTAGGTTAGGTTACAGTTAGTTATACTGGGTGGTTTTATATTATTAAAGGGACACTCCAGGCTCTCACACACGTTAGATGCACTGTGTAGGTTAGGTTACAGTTAGTTATACTGGGTGGTTTTATATTATTAAAGGGACACTCCTGGCTCCCACACACATTAGATGCACTGTGTAGGTTAGGTTACAGTTAGTTATACTGGGTGGTTTTATATTATTAAAGGGACACTCCAGGCTCCCACACACGTTAGATGCACTGTGTAGGTTAGGTTACAGTTAGTTATACTGGGTGGGTTTTATATTATTAAAGGGACACTCCAGGCTCCCACACACGTTAGATGCACTGTGTAGGTTAGGTTACAGTTAGTTATACTGGGTGGTTTTATATTATTAAAGGGACACTCCTGGCTCCCACACACATTAGATGCACTGTGTAGGTTAGGTTACAGTTATACTGGGTGGGTTTATATTATTAAAGGGACACTCCAGGCTTCCACACACGTTAGGTGCTCAGTGTAGGTTAGTTATAGTTATACTGGGTGGGTTTATATTATTAGAGGGACACTCCAGGCTCCCACACACATTAGGTGCACTGTGTAGGTTAGGTTACAGTTGGTTATACTGGGTGGGTTTATATTATTAAAGGGACACTCCAGGCTCCCACACACGTTAGATGTACTGTGTAGGTTAGGTTACAGTTATGCTGGGTGGGTTTATATTATTAAAGGGACACTCCAGGCTCCCACACACGTTAGATGTACTGTGTAGGTTAGGTTACAGTTAGTTATACTGGGTGGGTTTATATTATTAAAGGGACACTCCAGGTTCCCACACACATTAGATGCACTGTGTAGGTTTGGTTACAGTTAGTTATACTGGGTGGGTTTATATTATTAAAGGGACACTACAGGCTCCCACACACGTTAGGTGCACTGTGTAGGTTAGGTTACAGTTATACTGGGTGGGTTTATATTATAAAGGAACACTCCAGGCTCCCACACATGTTAGATGCACTGTGTAGGTTAGGTTACAATTAGTTATACTGGATGGGTTTATATTATTAAAGGGACACTCGAGGCTCTGTGTAGGTTAGGTTACAGTTAGTTACACTGGGTGGGTTTATATTATTAAAGGGACACTCCAGGCTCCCACACACGTTAGGTGCACTGTGTAGGTTAGTGTAACAGACCGTTTTGCACAAAAGGGGTAAAAACCGTTTAGGCGATCGGCCCCCTTTCCAGAGATGCAGGCACAGTTACTGCAGAACACCAAACACACAAACCGCCAATAAGTGAATGCTCCAAACACCCGAACTGCATACAGGGGAATGCTCCAAACACTCGAACTGCATACAAGGGAATGCTCCAAACACCCGAACTGCATACAAGGGAATGCTCCAAACACCCAAACTGGAACCTCACGAATAGCTGCTAGCAGACGAACAGGAAAAGCACCCAAGCGGCTTACACTCCTGGCAATCAGTCTCTATCAGCATACAGTAAATCCCCCCAAAGACGAGACAGAGCTCCGTGTTGAGGGTCAAGCAGTGGTCTGTTTAATGAGGGCTACCTGCCCAGTATTTATGCAGGTCTCCCACCTGGTGGACACTCCCCTAGGGGACCAAATGGGAGACTGTGACAAGGGACAGACAAGCAGACAAATAGGACACACAGTCACATTGTATTCCCACAATGCATCCTGGCTTCCTCCCCTCTGCCCTGGGAGATAATTGAGAGGTAATTCAATTATCTCCCAAGACAAAGGCAAATCTCCATTATGCACATGGGGATGCTAAAACAAGCATTACTGTTAAAATACACCAGGTAAGACACATTACATTAAAACTATACATTTAACATATCCCCAGATAGCTCAGGTCTGAGCGCACATTATTAAGCGAGTGGCACTCAGACCACACGAATACAGTTTAATCGCCATGGAGCCAAAGTCTTTACAGTCAGTTTCATACGAATGGGCTCCATGGGATTCCTATCTGGGGTATAACACATTCAAACAAAACTACCGAACACCGGGCCGTTCGTGCACTTCCACCGAACAAGAAGGGAGGTCGGCAGCTTCAGTGGTATTCGCGCAAAACTGTGTCCGATTTTAGTACCATGAAAATAGAGACGAACACCGCTGTGCATTCGTATGTTTAAAATGGCCGGGATATGAATGGCGGCCACCCAGCATTCGTCAATTAAGCTGCGGTTAACTGCAGCTTCAGGGAGGTTAATTGCCGGCACACTCCAGCTCCCAGGTGGTCTATTTATTCGTGCGGTTGTTCGGTAGATTGAATCTACCGAACAACCGGCAGAAAAGCACGAATACAGCTTTTCTGCAGGCGAAACAAAGTCTTTTAACAGGGGGCCATAGTCCAGAGGCAGCAGGCGAGCAACCAGGCTTCTCCAATGCAATGTGGCGAGATTGGTCTCGTCACAGTTAGGTTACAGTTAGTTATACTGGGTGGGTTTATATTATTAATAATATAAACTAGCCCGGTATAACTAACTGTGACCTAACACATCAGTGGCCCACCCTTTTCCACCGCCCATTGACTTTCTGCTTCACTAGACACTGCTGTTGGGGGGTATGGATTTACTTGAAAGATGTAAGCATGAATTAGGAAGAGATTAGCATATTTTTATTGATAAGATTCTGTACTTAGGCGCCTCATAATTGTCAGCACCAGGCCCACTGGGCTCTTAATCTGGACCTGGGTAGAGGTGGTATTGTCAATTTCAAAAGGGGTTAATTTGATTGTATGGGAGGTCAGAGCTTACAACCTAAATTCCTCTTTGAAGCTTGGACCCCAGCAGAGCTACTCGGTAAGGTGTGAGAAGTCACATAGAAGTGGCTTGGAAGTCTGGTTTCAGTATAAACTAACGCTCTCATTTGCCATATGTCTTGATTCCCTCTTAGATGAGGAATCTTTTGATATGAACAAGCCTTGTGTTCCAATATCATATCCAGAAGAGACATTAATACCTACCCACAGATTAATACTCAAGGCTCATTTTTATCATATTTAGAATGGGACAAGCACAATCTTCCAATCAAGCCTAAACATGATTTGCGAAAAAAGGGGACCCCACAGAATGTGTTCGGTAACCGACAGAGGGGAACAATTCCATTTGAATGCAGGGAAACATTAGACGATACAAATTATAATTAAGGGAACACGTACGAGGAGTCCCATCTCCTGTGACACATAGGATAGACTGCAACTCCTCTTTTCTATTTTCTCTTTTAACTTGCACTTGTGGCCTCCACTATGTGGGACAAAACCATAAGAGCTTTGGAAAACAGATTCAAGGAACAGAGGTTGTCATGTTACATAAAGATCAAAAGTCAGCTTGAGTGTATCTTACAGTTACCTGTGAAGTTAACCACAAGTGGAAACGTTGGTAGCTAGTAGACAATTGCTTTGACCATCGTACTGACTATAATTAGTACTATTTAAGTACTATTACCTAATTTATTGATTATAAAGTGTTTTTTGGGGGGGGTTTAGTTACAGTTCTTTGATATATACCACTTGTGATAGATGTCTTCTAATACAGACCATTTTCATGTTCTATGCAGCTTGAGAAATGTAATTACATTTTATGGGAATTAGATATGTGTAACGAACTGCTGGCCCTGCGACCGGGTTCCTTCCGAGGACTCCAAGCACTTCGCCAGACACCATAACCACTGTAGACTCCCACGAACCGCTGCAGCTTGGTTGGGGTCTCGCCGCCTCTACTCACTCTGGACCCAAGACGCTCCCATATGCACCATCTGGGGGAGTAGGGTCTCCCCTTGGTAGGGTACGCTGCCGCTGGGGAGAGAGACCGGTTGTCTCTTCTCCCAGTACAGCACACTGCCGCTGGGGAGTCAGACCGACTGTCTTGACGCCCGGTAACGCAGCCTGGTGCTGTGTTGCGGGAGCAACCATTTCCACTCACAGTGATGATGGCTGCTGCAGGGACGAGGGACCGACAATCTCCTCTCCCTGGGATGCTGGCTGTCGCTGGGGAGAGAGACCGGTTGTCTCTTCCCCTTGTCAACACACTGCCGCTGGGGAGTCAGACCGACTGTCTCGACTCCCAGTGATGATGGTTGCTGCAGGGACGAGGGACCGACAATCTCCTCTCCCTAGGATGTTGGTTGCTGCAGGGACGAGGGACCGACAGTCTCCTCTCCCTGGGATGTTGGCTGCCGCTGGGTAGAGAGACCGGTTGTCTCTTCTCCCTTGTCATCACACTGCCGCTGGGGAGTTAGACCGACTGTCCCGACTCCCAGTGATGATGGTTGCTGCAGGGACGAGGGACTGACAATCTCCTGGCTGCTTCTGGGGAGAGAGACCGGTTGTCTTTTCTCCCTTGACAACACACTGCTGCTGGGGAGTCAGACCGACTGTCTCGAATCCCAGTGATGATGGTTGCTGCAGGGATGAGGGACCGACAATCTCCTCTCCCTGGGATGCTGGCTGCCGCCTGGGGGGAGAGACTGATTGCCCACAGCCCCAATCTCCGCAATCGGAGCTCAAATTCCCATGCCGCTCGATTCTCCTCATCCAACTTGCACATGGTTGCCAGGATTGTCTCTACCGAAGGATCCAGGCCATACCTGGTTAACCGCCTCTTTGCCCCCTCCCTGTAAGCGGCGCCCTCAAAGCAATAGGTCATGTTTGCTGTAAGCAGGGGCGCTGTATGAATACTAGCGTTGCCCTCAAATTGTAATTCCAAATGTTACCAGTGCCTCTACGCTGCTTCTCCTCCTAGGACGCCATTCCACCGCTGCCACCACTGTGACAGAACCGCTGGCACCCAGACCGGGTACCTTCCGTTGATGGATGCTCCTAGTGCTTTCCGAGGACTTCAAGCACTCTGCCAGACACCATAACCACTGTAGATTCCCACGAACCGCCGCAGATTGGTTGGGGTCTCGCCATCTCCACCCACTCTGGACCCAAGACCAGGGTCCAGCTTCCAGTAGGTCAACCTCTCCGAATTTCAGAGAGCAGGAACAGGAACAAGCTCTTAGCAGAGCTTAGTGATTATACCCTGGGGAGTATAGTGATTATAGCAATCCCCAAAGTGTAGTTCTCCAATCCCCCAAACATGAGCCGAAGCTTCATGAAGGTACAAGATGATCTGACTCCAATGAGCGTTTATTACTCCTTATATGCAAGTTTTCAGGCCAGAGGCACACCCCCTGGACCTGGTAGTAAACTGTGACAAAAGGGACACAAACCAATGGTAACACTAATTAACATAATAACACTCCCACATACACAATGAAATCCCTCCTCTCCATCCTGGAGATAATTGGCTTAAAGCACTGCAGTAAACTCAATTATCTCCAGGTACAGAAAATATCTACATTTTACACTAACAGCAAAAATACGTAAAAGTACATAAAAATACATAATTCTTATTACATTACACAGAACCCCCACATTTAACCTATCCCCAGTTAGCTTGGATCTGAGCGCCCAATCCAGGTGAACAGCGCTCAGATCCCATGAACAGAGTAAATTTGCCGTGGGGTAAAGCATAGCAAGGGCTGCTGAGAAACCAAGGAGGGACAAAAGCAGTCAGTTCCAACTGGTTTGGCAGTGTGCCTGGGACAATGCCCTGCTGGAGAACAATAGACAGGAAACGGGGGAGGGGAAGAAACACACCTTCCCATGGATTCAAATGGGAAGAA
>OW240923.1:119917617-120020117 GCA_933207985.1 Pelobates cultripes | reverse complement strand
TTTGTCTTACACTTGATTGAATCCTGAGACTACAGATTTCTATTACAATTGTTGAGTCTGATATTGATAGAAACTGTTTTCTTTTTGGTGACACCACCTGCAGGCAGATCAAGGGAAATGCAATGGGGCCATGTGTGGCTCCACATATGCCAACATATACATCAACTATTTCAAAAACCAATTTGTTTATTCCCATCCATCTTTCTCCACCAATGTTAAAATCTTATGGCAGTTTATAGATGATGCCTTTGGCATATGGGAGGGACTTGTTGACATCCTACTGGAATTGTTTTAAAACATATAAATGCTGTCAACCCTAAACATCAATTTTACCACCAACCATCACCCCTGTCAGTTTCCTTGATCTCACGATCTACCCAGAACCAGTCATATCCCACCATTCTAGAATTCCATAAGTACTCGTCTGCGTATATCGCAGGGGGCATAACCCTAGAGATTCACTTGTTATGGTTGACATTTGTCCCCTTTCCAACACGAGACAGAGGTTCCTAGCAAATCCAAAATTTGACTTGTTCCCATGCTTAAATTGTAACTCGTGTAATATAATTATCAAGGGGGAAACGTTTACACATTAGCTACATTAAAATCTATTACACTTGGAATCCAGTAATGTAGTTTATTTACTCAAATGTCATTGAGCTTTGCATAGGTGAGACCACAATGCGCATGATGGAACGCCTTAACCAACACAAATGGACAATTCAAACCAAAAACCTTGACCTCCCGTTGCCTGACCACTTCACCTGTTTTAGGCACTCAATCTCTCAAACATGTTTATGCCCATTTTATATCAGGGGTAGCCATGATCCTTCAAGGTACATAATTCATAAAACCTTAATAGGTACAGAGATATTTAAATTTCACAGGGTTTAAAACATTAAAAAACATTTAACATAACAACCTATAATACAATCTAAATTAAGAACTAAACCGACTTACTAGGGCATTGTATCTGAAAAGTCATATACATAAATAAAGTGATCTATACAACTTGGGATAGAGTTAAAACATACCTTGTCTATCAATGATGATGTTTGATGGACACGGTATATTTTAGCTCCATACCAAGTTGTATAGAATATCCCATTTTTTTCAGATGTGGCTGAATACGGTCACAATAACGGTCACGGTATGGGCAGGCTTATCCCATTCTACCCGAGTATTTATATGCACACTTCACTGCTTTTTGTTAAACATGATTAAGGCCTCACAGCCGAAAACATTGTATCCTTGTTTGGTCCTGCATTCCACAATAAAACTGTCTTGGTCAGCCTACATTGTGCAGCCTGTGTCTCTTCACTTGTGGATATATTTGGAGGTTAGCGTACCTCAACCACAGAGCTCCGGTGCTACTGATAGCAGCGTGCAACACTCAACTACTTATCTAAATTCACTATTATCCGTTTAAATCCACTATTGTCAGTTTAAATTCACTATTATCCCTGTGAGAACTCAAGATTATGGGATAAAAAAAAAGATTAATTACACCCTAAAAAGACAGCTATTAATGAATGATGAAAGGTTGTCTAGCGGTTCTGTTTGGAGTTTCAGAGAAGTAAAAATTTAGCAACAGCTAGAGAATGGAATACAGCACCGTGGATTTCTACATTAAATTCTTTTTCATCTTACAAATACAATTTGTTAAATATAGGGATATGGTGGTTAACCTGCAAATGTTTTTTGCCAAAAATAGAAAAGTTTGAAAAAAGCCATGAAAACGCGTTTAGAGATTTTTTTTAACCAAAATCAGTTCTAGCATGATATAGTATTGTTATTAGTACACAGGAATATCAATTTCATTATTTAGGTTTCGTGATCATAGACACACATATGGGGTGATGACCAGGTGTGACCCATAATGGTGACATTTTTGCATGGCACGGCCTGCTTTGGCTGACTCTCAGATGCTCTAAATTACTTTAAGATACAGAACATTCACAAATAAGACTATACATAGGACTCGAGGTCATGCATTAGACTGGAAGAAAGAAGATTTTGTCTAAGGCAAAGGAAAGAGTGTAAGAACAATAAGGATGTGGAATTCTCTGCCTGAAGAAGTGGTTTTATCAGAGTCCATACAGATTTTTAAACAGCTACTAGATGCATACTTGCAAAAACAGAATATTCAATTACTTAATTTTTCAACTGTAGGGTAATAACTTCTTGATCCAAGTATTAATCTGACTGCCATTCTGCAGTCAAGAGGGAATTTTTTCCTAGTTTGTTGCAAAATTGGAAGTGCTTCAAACAGTTTTTTTTTTTTTTTTACTTTTTTTTGGATCAACAGCAAAAAAACAGAGGAAGGCAGAACTTCGCAAGAATGAACGCAAGTCTCTTTTCCGCTATGTAACTATGTAACTATGTAATATAAACTTTGCCTGTTTCTTTAAATCGGCATGATTATCAGTGAGCATTACATTGTAATTTTTTTAAAAGTAACACTCCTGTAGCAGGCCTGCTGGCAACCCGCCCGGTTGTCCTTATTCAGCCACGTCTTGTCCCTGGAAGGGAGTCAGTTATAGTACGGAGAGACCCATTCCCCATCCAGTAACCGGACAACACGCAGTCCCAGGGGTACAACAACAACTTTATTGGCCACATGCGGCTTTATACTGTTCCTCATGAAAGGGGTGGATCATACAGAAAGACAATGTTCCCTCCCAGGGTCCTCCCCTCCCAGGGGTCGCATAACAGATACAGAACCCCAATCTCTTTGTCTTCTGTTCCCGCTAACCAGTGTGCCCTCCAAGGGCACTCTCCCTCCCAGGGGTCTCCTGACGGAAATGGACCTCCCCTGTCCCTTGCTCCTGCCACCCATCCTCAGGGTTTCCCGCCTTCGGGGACAGTGGAGTCTTTATCCTGTGAGCCCCTGTGCCTGGGAGCCCCAGCGCGGGAAAGCTTCCTGCCTCCTGGACTCCCAGTCACAGAAAGCCGGCCAAACCGCTATTGTCCCCAAAAAGTGTCCCCACCAATCTCAGGGACCCCAAGAATGGTGATCCCCATGAGCAGCCTCCGCTCGCGTGGTTCTTGAGTGTAACCAGGCAAGGGAAGTTTCTCCTTTTGGGACACAAATGCTCCCCCGGCTGCCGCCCGTCTATACGAATGGCGGCCACCCAGGGGAGCACTCATTAATTACTTTCCTTGTGGTTTCACACTTAAGTTGACAACGTTCTAATTGATAGGTGCAAACATTCCTAGGGGCACCGGGGAGAACAATCCATAATTTCAATCCAAACATGGTATCCGTAGCGGAATGGATCCACACCAACAACTTTTATTGCCTTCCTTGGCTGTCTTTACACCCCCTGTTACAGTACTATGATTTATCCTATCTATTTCGTGTGATTACACTTTGTCTGTTCATGCGAATGGAATCTGTTCGCCTCTCGAACGAGGTCCACCCCTGTACCCCATTAGAATGTTGTCACCCACCACTTCAGTGTGAAACCACAAGGGAAACATATAATGAGCGCTTCCCTCTGTGTGGCCACCGTTCGTATAACTGAACACATGGCAGAGAGGATGGCCGCCATCTTGTCTTCCGAACGAGGGCGGCGGTACTTTGTCTTTGAGTGCCTGGAACCCTTTTCGGGTAGGCACTTGTATGAACACCTGTAAACATTTGACCGCTGCCCGTTCCTGCTCCTGGCCACCTACACGAACGGCGTTCGGGAGATATGAAGTACCGAACAGGTGGAGCATTCGTATAATAAAAGCAAGAGATTCCCTTGTATGGTTTTCGCACAGGAACCTCACAAACAGAGACTGGTCAGGGCACCTATTCTCCTTGAAAAATTTTGGGCTACTACCTTGTGTCGGGTCGGTCAAATCTTCCACAAGATGCCGTTCCCGTTCTACTGAACCGATCTGAGTGATTCTTGGATATGCTGGTCACTCAGATCGTTGCTATCAGGGAATGTGCTTTATGTGGGGTTCCTATACACAGTTGGGGGACTTTTGAGGTGCAGGATATTTTTGGGATTTTTTGTACCTGAGAGATAATTAAATTGGAGGAGTTTACTCAGGCAATTATCTCTCAGGCACAAGGGATCCTGGGATTGAAACCCTTGCATTTTCTGCCTGTGAGACCCGTTGCATGGGAGATGGCATAAAAGCAGTGTATGTGTGAATAAAATTCGGTTATATCCCCAGAGCTCAGTGTCATCTACTTGTTGGGGATGAGGTGGGAGATTCTTGGATTACTTTGCTGTGCCTGACTGTTCTATGTGATTGTGATTGTTTTACTTGTTCCTGACTATAATGTTGGTGTAACCAGCGGAGGAGAGTCCCTGCTAGGACTAGGGCTCCACTACAGTATCTACATAGTTTATTGTCAGTATCTTGTAGATGCAGGTAGTGTACTTTCCAATTGATTTATAGGCTAAATAAGGACATAGGTATTTCTTATAAAAACAATAGATTTGCCTTCATAATCACAAATTATCCTTATAATACACAGTGGGTTAATGAGTTAATGAGATGCAAAATAGATCATTAACCTGCATATGTGTATTGTGTTAGTTCCCATTTCCTATTCATTGTCCTTATTCTGTGCTGAAAGCTGTTAGATGATAAAATTACATTGATAATTAGAGTGTTTTACAGGTGACCAGATGTCAGGTTAGCCAGGGTCTTAAAATAGCTATGCGCTATTCTGTATAGATTGTTCATACTCTTAAAAGAAAAAAATATGTAAATAAGAACGGAGCACTATAGTAAAATGAACGTTTAGGTGATAACCCAAAATCAAGTATAAATTGTGAAAATTTTTGTAATAATACTCAATGGTCAGTAGATGTCCCCAAGTCGACACCTTTCACACAGCACATATGGAGAAAATGCATACATACACAGATTGCTTTAAATGAATAATGTTTTTAACATCATATATTAATATGCCAGGATTGCCATTGAATTACCCAGATAACTACACCCTGTTCCAAATTATTATGCAAATTCTATTTAAGTGTCACAAAGATTAAATATTTTTTTTTCAGTTTAACTCATGGATGGCATTGTGTCTCAGTGCTCTTTTGATCACTGAAAACAATCTCGGACACCTGTGATAATTAGATTGCCAGGTGAGCCCAATTTAAGGAAAAACTACTAAAGGAGCGTGTTCCACATTATTAAGCAGAGCACCATTTTCATGCAATATGGGGAAGAAAAAGGATCTCTCTGCTGCCGAAAAGAGTGAACTAGTTCAATGCCTTGGACGAGGTATGAAACCATTAGATATTTCATAAACACTTTAGCGTGATCATCACACTATTAAGAGATTTGTGGCTGATTCAGAGCACAGACGGGTTTGTACAGATAAAGGCACATTGAGGAAAATTTCTGCCAGATCCATGCATCGGATCAAGAGAACAGCTGCTAAAATACTATTACATAGCAGCAAACAGATATTTGAAGCTGCTGGTGCCTCTGGAGTCCCACGGACATCAAGGTGTGGAGTCCTCCAGAGTCTTGCAACTGTGCATAAACCTTCTATTCGGCCACCACTAACCAATGCTCACAAGCAGAAATGGCTGCATTGGGCAGAAAAATACATGAAGACTAATTTTCAAACAGTCCTGTTCACTGATGAGTGCCATGCAACCCTGGATGGTCCAGATGGATGGAGTAGTGGAAGGTTGGTGGACAGCCACCCTGTTCCAACAAGGCTGAGACGTCAGCAAGGCGGTGGTCGAGTCATGTTTTGGGCCGGAATCATGGGAAGAGAGCTGGTCGGCCCCTTCAGGGTCCCCGAAGGTGCAAAGTATGTGGAGTTTCTGACTGACAACTTTCTTCCCTGGTACAGAAGGAAGAACTATGCTTTCCGTAATAAAATCATCTTCATGCATGACAATGCACCATCTCATGCTGCAAAGAATACCTCTGCATCAATGGCTGCTATGGGGATAAAAGGAGAGAAAGTCATGGTGTGGCCTCCATCCTCCCCTGACCTCAATCCTATTGAGAACCTTTGGAGCATCCTCAAGCAAAAGATCTATGAGGGTGGGAGGCAGTTTACATCCAAACAGCAGCTCTGGGAGGCTATTCTGACATCTTGCAAACAAATTCAAGCAGAAACTGTCCAAAAACTCACAAATTCAATGGATGCAAGACTTGTGAAGCTGCTAGCCAATCAGGGGTCCTATGTTAAAATGTAACGTGACCTGTTAAAATGTTTAAAAAGTTAAAATGTTGTTATAAATCTGATTGAAATAGCTTTTGATTTCAGTAAATATGCTGCAAACACAACAAATGACATTTTTTCAGTTCTTTACAACCTATAAAGTGTTTTGAAACGTACTGTGCGTAATAATTTGGAACAGTGCATTGTAAGTTTTTTATGTTTAAAAAAATACTGTTATCATTAGGAGGTTTGTTCAATAGAATTTGAATTGTACTATTAATAGGTGATAACATGAGAATTATGCTGACTGTTGTTTACATCAATTATTTAGGTAAATGAGAAAAATATAATTTGCATAATAATTTGGAACAGGGTGTAGGTTAAGGAAATCAAGTTTCAGTCATATAATGATGAAGCTCAGTTATATTAATAAAGTGCAAACAGATTTATTAAAAACGTTGTGATAGTGAAAGGTAAACAGACTGTCTCTGGGATAAAAAAAAATAATATTAATTACACCTTAAAAAGACAGCTATTAATGAATGACGAAAGGTTGCCTAGCGGTTCTGTGTGAAGTTGCAGAGAAGTACACATTTTGCAACAGCTAGAGAATGGAATACAACACATGTATTTCTACATTAAATTCTTTTTCATCTTACAAATACATATTTTTAAATATAGGGATATGGTGGTTTGAAAAAAAAACATGAAAACGTGTGTGGAGATTTTTTTTAACCAAAATAAGTTCTAGCATGACATAGTATTGTTATTAGTACACAGGAATATCAATTTCATTATTTAGGTTTCATGATCATAGACACACATATGGGGTGATGACCAGGTGTGACCCATAATGGTGACATTGTTGCATGGCACAACCTGCTTTGGCTGATGCTCTAAACTACTTTAAGGTAAAGAATATTCACAAATAAGATATTAAATAGCACACGTGGTCATGCAAACCGTTTAGACTTGAAGAAAGAAGATTTCGTCTAAGGCAAAAAAAAGGTTTTTTTTACTGTAAGAACAATAAGGATGTGGAATTCTCTGCCTGAAGAAGTGGTTTTATCAGAGTCCGTACAGATGTTTAAACAGTTACTAGATGCATACTTGCAAGAACAGAATATTCAAGGATATAATCTTTCAATGTAGGTTAATAACTGCTTGATCCAAGGATAAATCTGACTGCCATTCTGGGGTCAAGAAGGAATTTTTTCCTAGTTTGTTGCAAAATTGGAAGCACTTCAGACTGGGGTTTTTGCCATCTTTTGGATCAACAGCAAAAACATATGTGAGGAAGGCTGAACTTGATGGACGTAAGTCTCTTTTCAGCTATGTAACTATGTAATAATGTGGAGCCATCCTATTGAAATTAGCCATATTTGCACAGTCCATATAATTTTTTTATTTATTTTTTTTACTTGTCAACCTGAAATGTATCTGGCAATTTCAAATGAAAGGAACACTATAGTCACCAAAACAACTTTAGCTTAAAAACCCTTTGAGGACCATAAGATTACTGTCATAAAATAATTATATATTTTTCCCTTTAAAAATGTATTTGAACAATAAATAAAACCATTTCCACACTTGTGTCATTTTTGGGGGAGGAATTATGACACGGGAAAAATGTGTCCCTATGGTCCTCAAGGGAGACAAGGTTGCAAGCATGGTCTGTTTCTGGAACTTTAAATTTATTTTACAATGAATTCTAAAGAAGGTTGTAATAAACGTTTAACTCGCAAGTTGGAATAAACTTGGAATTAATAATAACATTAATAACTAAAAATAATAACTTAAAATAATAACTTAAAAACCGAGTGTAAAGTCAGAGTCCACACTCCTTGCTTTCGGCAATTCAATAATATTTATTAATAAAGGCTTAATCAAACAAATAAACAAATAAACAATACATATACATTTGAAATAGGCTAGTATATGTTGCTACTAAAACTAATCACTGACTGAATGGAAAGTAGGCTAAATTAACATAATAAAACAGACATAGACACGTGATACAGTTACCACTCCATTGATCAGCAGCTGAGAGTAAGAGAGAGAGGGTGTGTATAGTGGGGAGAGGGGAGAGAGGAGAGAGAAGGTGAAGAGAGGTAATTCAAAGAGAGAGAGAATGTGCTATTCACAGGGCTTTAAACAGGTTAGCCCCTCCTTCTGCTGGACACACCTCCCTCAGTCAATCCCTTAGGATGTAACAGAACCAGAGTGCCTCCTGGGGGAAGGGGAATTGCATTGGAAGGGAATGGAGGAGGAGTTTATCAACAACCCAACTGATTTTGCCTGGTGAAAGGCCATGTGCTTCACAGAGGACTCCATTATTGCCTTAGGGTAGAATGGGGGCTTGAATCCCTGTATTAGAACACAATAACACTTCATTGGCATACAGTTTGGCTGTTAATCACATCCCCCCACTTATTACAAAGGTCATAATAAATTGAGTCAAATTCTGCTACTCTTCTGACAATTTAGGTCACTTTTTATGGAACGCCAAAAGAAGCAATTTTTTTTTTTAAGTTTGTACACTTCAAACTTAACTAAGCTGTAACTAAGCCATTTCATGAAATAACTGGCAAAAAGCTAGATCCATTTGTTGATAAGAACTAATATTTTGACTCAACCCCCCCCAAAAAAAGTATTTTAAGTTCTTAATCAAATGATACAGGCAATTAAAAACATGGGACAAATACGTCCCTTGGTCCTCAAAGGATTTTAATGGAGCAGTTTTAGTGTATAACTCATGCTTCTCAGGTTTTACTGCTCAATTCACTGCCATTTAGGAGTTAAATCACTTTGTTTCTGTTTATGCAGCCCTAGCCACACCTCGCCTGGCTATGATTGACAGAGCCTGCATAGAAAAAAATGGTTTCACTTTCAATCAGATGTAATTTACCTTAAATAATTTTATCTCTTGCTCTGTAAATGTAATCACATACAGGAGGCACTTGCAGGGTCTAGCAAGCTAATAACATAGCAGGGGATAAGAAAATCTAAATTAAACAGAACTTGCAATAAAGAAAGGATAAACTTTAGATGACTCTATGCAGGAAGTGTTTAGGAAGGCTGTGCAAGTCACATGCAGGGAGGTGTGACTAGGGCACATAAACAAAGTGATTTAACTCCTAAATGGGAGAGAATTGAGCAGTGAGACTGCAGGGGCATGTTCTATACACCAAAACTGCTTCATTAAGCTAAAGTTGTTTTGGGTAGACGAAAATAGTTCCATAGATTTGCCAGCACACACCGCTGACCGCGTTTGAATGAATCAAAATGGCTGCTGCCACATGTTCGATTTTCGAATGGCGGACACTTCGACTACTTCGGCACTTCGGCTGCATCCGAAGTGCCAATTCAAACCTGCAGGTCTTTTCCCAAGGTACTTAAAGGGCCAGAAACATTCTTTTACAAGTCCGTGAGCCCAAATAAACGATTACTGAAGGCAAAACAACAAATAGTCTGAGTTCACATATATATGTATATATATATGCAGTCATTATACTGGTTAACTGGGGGGTTTTGTTACAGTATCTACATACTTTATTGACAGTATCTTGTAGATACAAATAGTGTACTATCCAACTGATCTATTGGCTAAATAAGGATATAGGTATTTCTTATAAAAGCAATAGATTTGCCTTTATAATCACACATTATCCTTATAATACATAATGGGTTAATGAGATGCAAAATAGATAATTAATTTGTATATGTGTATTGTGTTAGCTCCCATTTCCTATTAACTCTCCTTATTCTGTGCTGAAAGCTGTTAGATGATAAAATTACATTGATAATTAGCTATGCGCTATTCTGTATAGATTGTTCATACTTTTCCCTAATGAAAAGCAGGATTCCTGCTTGAGGTCAGGTGATCACCTGGAAACTGCCAGGACAGGGTCTGAAGAAAGGTGCTCAGCGAGGTCCTGCAGGGTCAGTACAGGAAGGGTTTCTCTGACCGTTAGAATTAGAGAATGTGCTACTACACAGTACGTACACAAAGGGTTTAATCAGGGCAATGAAGAATTCATATTCTAAACCTAACGATAAAATGATTAATAATAACCAATAACCCTAGACATTGTTCTCAAAGGGACACTATAGGCACCAAAACAACTTAAGCTTAATGAGGCAGTTTTGGTGTATAGATCATGCATCTGCAGGTTCACTTCTCAATTATCTTCCATTTAGGAGTTAAATTGTTTATACAGCCCTAGTCACACCTCCCTGCATTTGGCTTATGCAGCCTTCCAAAACACTTCCTGTAAAGAGTCATCTAATGTTGACACTTTTTATTTATTGCATAGTCTGTTTAATTTAGAATTTCTTAATTCACTGCCATTTAGGAGTTAAATCACTTTTGTTTTTATTTCTTGTTATGTAGCCCTACCCACACCTCCCTGGTTGTGACTGACACAGCCTGCAAGAAAACAAAATAGTTTCACTTTCAATCGGGTGCAGCTTATTTTAAAAGTTTTTATCTCCTGCTCTGTAAATTGAACGTTAATTACACACAGGGGGCTCCTGCATGGTCTAGCAAGCTATAAACAGAGCAGGAGATAAGACATTCTAAATTAAACAGAATTTGCAATAAAGGAAGTTTTACAAACTGACACCCAGATACATACAGACACACACACACGCACACAAATATACATACACTGAGGTGCACACACTGACACTCCGGTACACATACACATATAGGACACACATGCAAATACACAGACACACAGTTACACACACACCTATATGCACACTGACACCCAGGTACAAACAGACACACAGATACACACACTGACAGATACACACACACACACAGATACACACACTGATAGATAAACATGCACACAGGTACAGACAGACACACTGACATATACACACATACACTCAGGTACGCATAGATACAGACACACAGACACACTCATTTTTTAGTCACCCTACTGTTTCTTACCATTTGGCTGCAGGAGGGTGGACTCTGCTAGCTGGTACTGATGTAAGTCTGGCTCTATTCTCCTCTCAGGCTCCCCCTCCCCAGTGCTTCCTTTCTCCCGCATGGGTGTTAGCTGCGAGGAAGTGAAAGCTGAAATAGTTAACTTTCCTTGTTCATATGTATTTTATGCTTAGATAAGGTTTATAATCATTAGTACTGACTGTAAGGATATGAAATAGTTAAACTCTTTCTTGCTTTAAAATAATGTTTGAAATAATTATGCTGACTTTGGCAGATGTATTTTGTACCAAGGTCTTTCGTCTACAGGATGTATGACCTTCCTTGACCTTAGGATGTTCCTGTCTCGTCTTTATCCAAATGCTTATCTTTTTCATGTCCGACAAGTATGTACTATTAACTACAAGGACACTATAGATCTCACTGTTTGCATGACAAACTGTGTATAAATGCTAGCCCTGAAAATATACTCATTGAGAACTTGTTGAGCACTCTTTCGTGTCTGTGTGTCTTATTTGCCAAACAAGATCTCCCATCAATTGATATGGTGACGGGGGATCGAGAATCGAGGGGAGTTGAGTCCAGAACAGCATTTATCCTTTCAGCTTGGTGTCTAGAAGTGGGATCAGCAAAACCATTGGGTGAGTAGCCTTTTTGTGTCTTATTGACGCTAATTGTCTATGACCCCCTTTGGTTCAGTAAGTCTGTATCCAGTAGAAAGGAAAGGTATAAGGACTTTAGTTATATTGAGACTGTAAATAGGTCTCTGGTTTATTAGACATTTGGTCTAAATATATATAGGGGTTCTTGGTAACCCAGGTTAGTATCTAAGATAGATACAGGTTTTTGAGACCTTGAGAGGTCTCCGGTTTATTATAGGGTTTTGGTAACCCAGGTTAGTATCTAAGATAGATACAGGGTATCTCAGGTAGATACAGGTTTTGAGACCATAAGAGGTCTCCGGTTTATTAAGATTATAGGTGTTCTGAGGAGCACAGTTTAAAGATCTATAAGTATACCCCAAACTTCTCTTTCTCCTGGTCACCTTTGTTTGTCTTAAGTGTTCTTTGTGGGTTATTGTCTGTATTGGGGACACACTTTGGTAAGTTAGTAGTGTGTCTGCCCTGAGTCAGCAGTATGGGAAATGTAAGTTCAGGTCCTGAGTGACCAATATGTATATATATATATGTATATATGTATATAAAAGATAGCAGTACTGTATATTAGAAAAGAACTGACTCGCAGGTTGTACCTGATAGACCTACTTAAATCTTTTGTTTTATTCTTTCTGTTGCATAGAAGTATAAGTTTATTACTCTGTTTTATTGTAAGTTATTTCACATGGGATCTGTGTGCCTGCTATGATTATTACTTTAATACCATAAGCCCACTACACTTATTATGAGAGTGGGATAGTGTAAATGTGTTACATTGTTTGCATGATGAGCTCAGTATTTTTATAACTGAGACAAAAAGTCACTTCATTAGTATTTGAAAGTTAATTCCCCGTATGGGATTAATTGTATAGAACACCAATCAGCACATCTTCCCTGCCCTGTGTGTTTGTTGCAAAGGATCCATACTGTAAATATGATTTGTTTGTAAATAAGAGAGCAACATTTACATTTTCAGCGGTCCAACACATGCTTCATTTTGTGCTGAAAGCTAACCTTTTTATTGCTACAGATGCTTTAAATGATTCAGCTACTGCATATGTTTTGTGTCTTCTATGTCTCACATTATATGTGTTCTTTTAAATTGTGGTATATAGCCTGGATCAGAGCTCATGGACAAAGGTTTTTACCTGTTTTACTAAGGCTCTTGGAGACTGACCGGTCTAAGGTTTGCCATGCCTTTAAAACATGGTATAGTATAAATTTTTTTAAGTCTCTGAGAGTTCTGAAAGATTCGGGTGAAACCATGTCTGTGTAATCTGGTCCAGATGTTTGCAAAATTTCTGTAAGATTTAAAATTGATGCAGCATCATCTCAGATTAGTTAATGGACGTTTCAGACAAATATTTGAGTTATGAGCGCGCTATATAAATGGATCCTTTCTTTATATACAATACTATAGTAGATTAAAGTAATGACGTTAATTAGAAAAAAAAAAACAAACAAAAAAAAAACATGTATGCATAAGAATTCCTAAAATAAATCTAATACAAACTAAAATTGGTATACCTTACAATAATATGTTCTGAGTACAGCTGTTAACTGTTTATTCTGTGTAAATGGTGATTGTGATAATGTGTGAAGTGTGCAGCTTAACTGGAGAGTGGTTTAATTTATATGTTGCTGTGTTGTTTTAAATTATATTTGAATCAGTTTGTTTCAGTCTAGTGATACTGATACAAATGCCAGCCAAATAACCTAGCAAATAACTGTTTTATTAGCTGTTGAATACTAGCGTTTTGGCCAAGAGTAGTTTGAGTTGGAGTAGTTCTATGAGCTCAGAGAGGCTCTGTGTTGTGGTCTGGTATAGCTATATGGGAATGGAGATTTGGAGGTGTTAGTTTAAGACTGCTTTCATATTGTGTCTACCCGTGTTTCCTAGGAGGGACACAGAGTGTGTAGTTGCGTGCCCATGAATGTGTTTCCTGTATTGGCATATCTGCTGGGTACCCGATACGTGTATCTACTACGTCTGTTTTGTGAGATGTCTGTTTTGTGAGATGACATGTAATATTACATTGGATGCTGAGTATGAGTTATATGGTTTGAAATGAATTGGTGTGTTATGTGTTTCATGTATTTTATTGTCCATTGTGTAGGAGTTTAACTAGCAGAGTGATTTGCATATCATTAACGCAAGCATTTAGTGTTTTTACAAAAGGTGAAATGCTGTCCAGCCGGCTAGAAAGAAACAATTGTATGCTATCGCTTCTGGAACAAGAAAAGCGCTTGTTACATCCCACGTGAAAGGGGCCCCGCAAACTTCTGCTGTTCAAATAGTGGATCCACGTTTCCATTTGCAAATTGATTAATCCTGAAAGTCATTCTTTTACTGATAAAAAGGATTGAATGGACAAGATGTCTCTCCCTCATAAAGGAGTTCTAATAGGGGAGTATTGTCCAGCTCAGAGTTAACTCTACTTTTAAAGTATATTGCATTGTTTGTGTCAAAGTAAGATTCATCTAGTATGCCTCATTGATTATGGGGTAATAATAACATGGTATTTTTATTGGAGATTAGACAATTTCGGAAATGTATAAGTGAGGTAATCATAATCTCCTAAACTACCGTATTATATTTGTATCGGTAAAGTGAAAGCATTTTGCAGATCCAGAAGAGGATAAATATAATAATCTCACTAGGAGCCAAATTATGCAAAGAGGCTATCCAAAGTATGCACTAACGGGTTAAACTTGTTTTCTTAAGAAGTGTATAACATATAGTTTTGTGGTTAAACTTTTGATACTCAATTTGAAATATATCCCAACTACATCCTTGCACGGCCTCAGGTACAGGAAGCAATATGTGTTTGAAATTTTTTTGCAAAGTCTTAGTGTTTTCAATATATTATAACAATGGAAAAGTACCTAACCGCATGTCTGCATTACGCTCATGACACAGACTGTCAGTATTGCAAGCCCTATATGAAGGCTATGCTTTCATTGTCGATGTATATACCCCTAAACAACCTTGCTTTTTATACACAATTTAACTATCCATTAAACGTTTAAAAGCTTATTAATATTATATCTGTGAGGTACACAAAGAGGGGATGTGAGTTCGGTAATCCCGACCTGCATATGGAATATGCTTCCTCCTTGTTCACTTTTGTTCCTTGCTGGTCTGTGACTGGCCCTTTTTGACACCAAATGAATTTCTTGGGAAGATTCATGAGAAAGATACAGCAGGTTGTTTTGATAGAAAGAAAGAAGGAAAAGGTATGTTGTAGCAGTCACAAGGACTGTGATCCTAAGCAGGCGAGACAAAGAAATTTGGGAGGTGATAGGAGATTGAATCAGAAAAGTTTTAAAGGCAAAGGTAGAGGATTTGGTCAAAGTTTCTAACTTTTGTAGAGGTGGTAACTTCAGCACTGTTTTAATTGTGGATAGCAGGGATTCACCCCAAGGTGCTTGTGGTGAACCCGGTTCTCCTGGTCAAGCTAACCCCACTGGTATTGATGGTGCTCCTGGACCTCAGGGCCCCAAAGGTTCCCCTGGACCTAAGGGTAACAATGGTGAACCTGGTGCTCAAGGAGACAAAGGAGAACCCAGTGCATTCAAGGACTCCCACCCTGGCAGGTTCCTCAATACCAACCACAACTTTCAAGTTATACCCACACCCAACAACCTCAGCCTAATACAAAGATGGTTCATGTTTTTAATACTTTTATCTATCAAAACTATTAAACAATATTAATGCTGGCTCTTAGAGGATGTACAAGCTGAAGTTGGGACCTAGACATTGTTTGCATAGGCTGCGCAATGTGAAATAACTAAAATAAAATAGGATAATAAGTATGCTTAATCAATTTGTAACGTGGTATCCTAGAGGCATCTGCAATAAAATAAGTGTGTTTCCAAGACCTGACAAGTGAGGGCAACTTAATATAACATATGTCTACAGTTTACTGTCCCTTCCTTGTCAGAGGCCGCTGGTTTCCAAAGAGGTTATCAGGGTCCACAAAACTGACAGACTTCAGCATTCCAATTTTATTTAAGTAATTAATTGAGATGATCAAATCAAGGTTCAAGTTTAGGAACAAAATTTTATTGGGAATGTAAATGCAAATGTTAGTGTTTTAATATTCATCCTAACAAGCATTTCTATAGAGTGAGTGCTTCTCTCATCCGTACAAGGCATTCTAAAGGGAAATTATGTATTCAAATTTTATAAAGGACAAAATCAATGAATTATAAGCAAAACTGAGAGAAGTACATGTTACACTAGTTAAGAGTTTAACTTTAGTCTCTTATTTAAGTTTTAGCCTAGGTAGTTAATTAATTGATGTTGTATTGATCCTTGTGTTTGTATGATTGTAGAGACCGTCCTGGAGTATTTGTGCCACCTGATTTCTGGGACTACACACCAATCTCTCTGGCTGACCATGCAATAAGTATTTTGCAATTACATCTGTTTGGTCTGACCATGCAGGCCAAAGAAACTGAGATACTTATGAGGACATAAACTTTGCACGCAAGAACCTGGAAAGTCCTGAAGGTGCAGTGCTGTCTAATACTGCTGGTTCTGTAATAACCCTTTCAACCATTGGGGTGTTGCACAGAGTATTGTGGTGAAAATCCAGCAAACAAAAGAAGAACGATGTGGAAGCTGACATTGTCTTGTTGTCAGCCATATTGCTACCCTAGCCATTTTATGGAACAAAATGTCTGGTGTCTAAACTGATTTCTTTATACTCTGTGAAAGACTTATTCTATTTTTCTGAACTATGCTGAACTATTGAACTATTTTTTATTTTAATTTTTTACTTTTGTAGAGTTAGCCGGAGAGAGAGAGGAAGTGTTAGCTGACCCAGAGTTAGCTGTACTATGTGTGTTTTTGATATATGTTGAGTGTGCCAAGGATGGATTCCCATGTTTTGTGAAACTGCGTGAGGATATGACTGGTTTTGACTGGACCTTTGGAATAGGGAAATGGTTAAAAGATATAGGACGCAAGGTCCTGGTTATTATTGTCAGAATTTCAAGCTAGATTATAATTTATCTCATTAATTAATATGTAAGAAGTGTTTCCCAATTCCTCCCGATACCCGAGCTATGCACTCACAGGTGCGGGTATTATAAGTCACAAGTGGTGTCAACTGTGAGGGGGATGACATGTCTAACACGATCACGGCCCCCACTCAGGTTTTCCCCAGATGTGCTTTTTCCTCAAATATGAGTTTTTGCCACTGGGGTTTTTTGCCTGGCCCCAGATCATCGGGTGGACTGGTAATCCTAGACCCCGGTCCTTGGACGGGGTATAGGTATTATTCCCACTTTGACTATATGCGCCCACTTCCGTGGACAAAAGAGGAAAATAACTGTTGGGAATAATACACTTTGCCCATATTTACCCAGGGCTTACGATACAGATGACAGGCTGGTTAGTCTGTTTAAAATTGGTTAACATGTCAGCTATTTGCAATAATATATTTGCTATAAGCCCAAGTTCCATTTTGTCTTAAACATAAATTTTCTATATATCTGTCTGTAAAAGTATTGTGTCTTTTTTCCTGCTTAGTTTCTCTTTCTTGTAGACCACATGATTGCTTGGGAATGCCATAATGTGGAAGTGTCTCTGTCCTGGGAAGATCTTATCAATGATATGAGCAAGTGTATTGCTCAAAGAGGGGGGATGAAAGCTGAAATAGTTAACTTTCCTTGTTCATATGTATTTTATGCTTAGATAAGGTTTATAATCATTAGTTCTGACTGTAAGGATATGAAATAGTTAAACTCTTTCTTGCTTTAAAATAATGTTTGAAATAATTATGCTGACTTTGGCAAATGTATTTTGTACCAAGGTCTTTCGTCTACAGGATGTATGACCTTCCTTGACCTTAGGATATTCCTGTCTCGTCTTCATCCAAATGCTTATCTTTTTCATGTCCGACAAGTATGTACTATTAACTACAAGGACACTATAGATCTCACTGCTTGCATGACAAACTGTGTATAATGCTAGCCCTGAAAATATACTCATTGAGAACTTGTTGAGCACTCTTTCGTGTCTGTGTGTCTTATTTGCTAAACAAGAACTCCCATCAATTGATGTAGTGACGGGGGATCGAGAATCTAGGGGAGTTGAGTCCAGAACAGCATTAACCCTTTCAATCAATACCCTTTACTAAGCCTTGTCTCTCAGACTCAGAATGATGTGTTCCACTAATAAAAGATTACTGCTTAATCCTAATGTCTCCAAACACTTTGTCACAGACTCACAGTGTCGAGGTGCAGGAGGAAATCTGAACCATAATGCCTGTCTGTATATCTCCCAACAATTGGGGCTTGCCAGTGTCACCAGGGTCATTAGTGATGCCCACAATGAGCAGGCTTGAAAGGAAAAGAAGTGGGCACACTGACTGGCTACCTGGACAGTCCCCCTGCCCTGAGGACTGTGACGAGACCAATCTCGCCACAGTGCATTGGAGGAGCCTGGTTGCCCGCCTGTTGCCTTTAGACTATGGCCCCATGTTGAAACGCTTGATTTTCCCCTGCGAAGACACGAAAGCCGGGTCATTCGGTACTTGCCCTATTTGAACAGTGATACCCCAGATAGCTATGCCATGGAGCCCATTCGTATAATGAAAGACTATGGGAAAGACTTTGGCTCCTTGGCAATTGAACTGTATGTGTGTGCTCTGAGCGGCATTCAGTAATAATGTGCGCTCGGATCTGAGCTATCTGGGGATATGTTGAATGTACCTGTTTTGTGCAATGGCTGTACAGTTATATATTTTTATGTGTTTTATTTTCTTTTGCTGCCATGTGTTCAATGGAGTTTTGCCTCTGTCCTTCCCAATTATCTCCAGGATAGAAGACTCTGTGGAACTGGTTTTGGGCAGAAAAGCCATGCTTCATTTGGTCACAAAGGACTTCGATCTATCTTTTGAACCAATGGACCAATTTGGATTTTGACATATGTTTGTATTTGGAGTATGCTGATTCTGAAAATGTACGTTTTATGTGAATGTGATGCATACTTTTCAAGTTATGAATCATGTGGAAAAACTGTATTTCTCTGCCGGTGATAATTACATTACCCATTGTGTAAGGTAATTGTATCTCAGGCAGAGTGGAGGATTTTGTGTGGGAGTGTCTGAGTGTATTGTATGTGTTTATTGGTTGTTTTCCAAAACCCTGTGGGTGGTACTAATGTGTATATAAGAACAATAAACCCACAGCTCTGTCTGTTCCTGCTTGACCATCAACACGGAGCTTTGTCTCGTTCTTGGGGGGATTTATTGTATGCTGTTCCAGTTCGACTGCTAGGAGTGTAAACCTATTCTTATGGTTTTTCCTATTCGGCTGTTTACGGCATTCATATGGTTCCGGTTCAGCCGTTTACAGCATTCATATGCTTCTCCGGTTCGGTGGATTAGTGTCTACAGTAGCTGTGCCTGTGTCTCTGGAAGGGAAGATCTACTAAACAGCGGTTTAACCCTTTTATGCCTGGGGTGCCGTTACAAGGACCATGCAGGGAGCATTGCTGAAATGGTCCTAGTGCCCAATGCACAGCACAAGCTCATCTAATCATGCCCTCAGGGCCGGCGCATCCTATAGGCGACAGGCAAATGCCTAGGGCGGACCGGGGCGCCAGATTTGGGTGACCAGACAGGAGGAAAGCGCACAGCGCTCCCTCCTGCCAGTCACTCAGTGTAGCGTGGCCGGGCGGCGTGGACCGTGGTAAAGTAGCAATTAGGCTTTACAAGCTTCAGGGTGGTCTCCGGTTCGTGAGGCTGTTTGGTTCCCGGACCAAATATAAAATCCCACAAACCAAGTCTGTTCACATAGTTTTTAAAGGGCCCATACTCTTTTGGTAATAGGCTGGCCAGCAGGCCCCTCCAAGAACATGTGATATACCTACCGTGTGACCCAATTATACCTACCCTGTGACCAAGCTATACCTACCCTGTGACCAAGCTATACCTACCCTGTTACCCAGGTATACCAAGCTATATTATTACTATTCTTTCTCTTGGGATATATTGTGGGTCTTGTTCTCTCCAATAGATTTTGTTGAATATAATAGTTAGCAGCATTGGCACATATCATACCCCACTCCCTCTAGCATGTAAGTTTATTGTGCAGGGCCCTCAATCCCTCTGTTACTGTGTCACTATACCCCACTCCCTCTAGCATGTAAACTCACTGAGCAGGCCCTCAATCCCTCTGTTACTGTGTCACTATACCCCACTCCCTCTAGCATGTAACTGAGCAGGGCCTCAAGCCCTCTGTTACTGTCACTATACCCCACTCCCTCTAACATGTAAACTCACTGAGCAGGACCCTCAATCCCTCTGTTACTGTGTCACTATACCCCACTCCCTCTAACATGTAAACTCACTGAGTAGGCCCTCAATCCCTCTGTTACTGTGTCACTATACCCCACTCCCTCTAACATGTAAGCTCACTGAGCAGGCCCTCAATCCCTCTGTTACTGTGTCACTATACCCCACTCCCTCTAGCATGTAAGCTCACTGAGCAGGGCCCTCAATCCCTCTGTTACTGTGTCACTATACCCCACTCCCTCTAACATGTAAACTCACTGAGCAGGACCCTCAATCCCTCTGTTGCTGTGTCACTATACCCCACTCCCTCTAACATGTAAACTCACTGAGCAGGCCCTCAATCCCTCTGTTACTGTCTCACTATACCCCACTCCCTCTAACATGTCAACTCACTGAGCAGGCCCTCAATCCCTCTGTTACTGTGTCACTATACCCCACTCCCTCTAACATGTAAACTCACTGAGCAGGGCCCTCAATCCCTCTGTTACTGTGTCACTATACCCCACTCCCTCTAACATGTAAACTCACTGAGCAGGCCCCTCAATCCCTCTGTTACTGTGTCACTATACCCCCCTCCCTCTAACATGTAAACTCACTGAGCAGGCCCTCAATCCCTCTGTTACTGTGTCACTATACCCCACTCCCTCTAACATGTAAACTCACTGAGCAGGGCCCTCAATCCCTCTGTTACTGTGTCACTATACCCCACTCCCTCTAACATGTAAACTCACTGAGCAGGCCCTCAATCCCTCTGTTACTGTGTCACTGTACCCCACTCCCTCTAACATGTAAACTCACTGAGCAGGCTCTCAATCCCTCTGTTACTGTGTCACTATACCCCACTCCCTCTAACATGTAAGCTCACTCTACCCCACACCCTCTAACATGTAAACTCACTGAACAGGGCCCTCAATCCCTCTGTTACTGTGTCACTATACCCCACTCCCTCCTAACATGTAAACTCACTACAGGCAGGCCTCAATCACCTGTTACTGTGTCACTATACCCCTCCCCTCCTAGCATGTAAGCTCACTGAGCAGGGCCCTCAATCCCTCTGTTACTGTGTCACTATGCCCCCCTCCCTCTAACATGTAAACTCACTGAGCAGGCCCTCAATCCCTCTGTTACTGTGTCACTATACCCCACTCCCTCTAACATGTAAACTCACTGAGCAGGGCCCTCAATCCCTCTGTTACTGTGTCACTATGCCCCACTCCCTCTAACATGTAAACTCACTGAGCAGGCCCTCAATCCCTCTGTTACTGTGTCACTATGCCCCACTCCCTCTAACATGTAAACTCACTGAGCAGGGCCCTCAATCCCTCTGTTACTGTGTCACTATACCCCACTCCCTCTAACATGTAAACTCACTGAGGAGGACCCTCAATCCCTAACATGTAAACTCACTAAGCAGGCCCTCAATCCCTCTGTTACTGTGTCACTGTACCCCACACCCTCTAACATGTAAACTCACTGAGCAGGCCCTCAATCCCTCTGTTACTGTGTCACTATACCCCACTCCCTCTAACATGTAAACTCACTGAGCAGGGCCTCAATCACTCTGTTACTGTGTGGCTGGCTATACCCACTCCTCCTAGCTCACATGTAAGCTCACTGAGCAGGGGCCTCAGTCCCTCTGTTACTGTGTCCACTGCCCACTCCCTCTAACATGTAAACTCACTGAGCAGGGCCTCAATCCCTCTGTTACTGTCACTATACCCCACTCCCTCTAACATGTAAACTCATTGAGCAGGCCCTCAATCTCTCTGTTACTGTGTCACTATACCCCACTCCCTCTAACATGTAAACTCACTGAGCAGGGCCCTCAATCCCTCTGTTACTGTGTCACTATACCCCACTCCCACTAACATGTAAACTCACTGAGCAGGACCCTCAATCCCTCTGTTACTGTGTCACTATACCCCGCTCCCTCTAACATGTAAACTCACTGAGCAGGGCCCTCAATCCTCTGTTACTGTGTCACTATACCCCACTCCCTCTAACATGTAAACTCACTGAGCAGGGCCCTCAATCCCTCTGTTACTGTGTCACTATACCCCACTCCCTCTAGCATGTAAACTCACTGAACAGGCCTTCAATCCCTCTGTTACTGTGTCACAATACCCCACTCCCTCTAGCATGTAAACTCACTGAGCAGGCCTTCAATCCCTCTGTTACTGTATCACTATACCCCACTCCCTCTAGCATGTAAACTCACTGAGCAGGCCCTCAGTCCCTCTGTTACTGTGTCCCTTGCCCCTCCCTCTAACATGTAGCTCACTGAGCAGCCCCTCAATCCCTCTGTTACTGTGTCACTATACCCCACTCCCTCTAACATGTAAACTCACTGAGCAGGCCCTCAATCCCTCTGTTACTGTGTCACTATACCCCACTCCCTCTAACATGTAAGCTCACTGAGCAGGCCCTCAATCCTACTGTTACTGTGTCACTATACCCCACTCCCTCTAACATGTAAACTCACTGAGCAGGCCCTCAATCCCTCTGTTACTGTGTCACATACCCCACTCCCTCTAACATGTAAACTCACTGAGCAGGCCCTCAATCCCTCTGTTACTGTGTCACTATACCCCACTCCCTCTAACATGTAACTCACTGAGCAGGCCCTCAATCCCTCTGTTACTGTCACTATACCCCACTCCCTCTAACATGTAAGCTCACTGAGCAGGGCCCTCAATCCCTCTGTTACTGTGTCACATACCCCACTCCCTCTAACATGTAAAAACTCACTGAGCAGCCCTCAATCCCCTCTGTTACTGTGTCACTATACCCCCACTCCCTCCCCAACATGTAACTCACTGAGCAGGCCCTCAATCCCTCTGTTACTGTGTCACTATACCCCACTCCCTCCTAACATATGTAGCTCACTGAGCCGGAGGCCCTCAATCCCTCTGTTACTGTCCACTATACCCCACTCCCTCTGGCACATATGAAACTCACTGAGCAGGCCCTCAATCCCTCTGTTACTGTCACTGCCACCTCCCTCTAACATGTAAAGCTTTTCACCCAGGCAGGGCCCTCAATCCCTCTGTTACTGTCACTGCTGCCCCTCCCTCTAACATGTAAGCTCACTGACAGGGGCCTTAATCCCTCTGTTACTGTGCCACTGCTCCCCACTCCCCTCTAACATGCCGAGCTCACTGAGCAGGGCCCTCAATCCCTCTGTTACTGTGTCACTTTACCCCCCTCCCTCTAACATGTAAACTCACTGAGCAGGCCCTCAATCCCTCTGTTACTGTGTCACTATACCCCACTCCCTCTAACATGTAAACTCACTGAGCAGGCCCTCAATCCCTCTGTTACTGTGTCACTATACCCCACTCCCTCTAACATGTAAACTCACTGAGCAGGCCCCTCAATCCCTCTGTTACTGTGTCACTATACCCCACTCCCTCTAACATGTAAACTCACTGAGCAGGGCCCTCAATCCCTCTGTTACTGTGTCACTATACCCCACTCCCACTAACATGTAAACTCACTGAGCAGGCCCTCAATCCCTCTGTTACTGTCACTATACCCCACTCCCTCTAACATGTAAACTCACTGAGCAGGGCCCTCAATCCGTCTGTTCCTGTGTGTCCAACTTGTCTGGTTACAACTACATGTCTGTTCGTCCACCCATTGTAAAGCGCTGCGAAATTTGATGGCGCTATATAAATAACATAATAATAATAATAATTTCACCTATAGGTGTCACTAGACTGTCAAAAACACAATGTAATAGAAGACTTTAGCATTAGGAGTGGGGCTTGCTAGGGCTGAAGACAAGAGATCTGGACCTTTCTCAAGCTGTTTTAGTTATACCCTGTTGAAAAATGCATAAATACATACATTAGTGTTTTTATTGGGGGTAAATCTACAAAATATTGATTTTTATGATTTCGTTTTGTTTTGGAGTGCATAGTAGGCATCTATATTCCGCTTTTCCGTATACCTTTCTCTGGTTACAGTCATGTACCCATAATCGCAAGTCGTATCCAGGTTTTTATCCATAATCCCATATTTCACTCCTCGCTCATTACTTGGGTGTTTTGTCTCCTCTTACTCATTGGGCCTCTGTCATGTTCCTGATAGCTTTGTCTGCCTTCTTTCTCTTACCCTGTGATACAATCGTATCAAACCTTAAGCTACCACTCTATATGATTGTCCCTCTAACGGGGATGACAGAAAGTACCCCATTTATGACATCATTAATGAACATATACATTTTTTGCAAATCACAGAATTTGAACACTCATACACATACGGGTTTGAAACAGATTATACACAGTCTGCAGACGGAGCTTTACCTCCCACAAATAACACACAGAAGGACAATTATACAAAGCATAAATCTCCGTAATCCAGGTTAGTTACAGTTACTACACCAATTAAGAACAATGGCATTGTTATTGCAGTGCGCGCAATGTATAGACACATTTGTTTTGGTTCACTAAAGATTTAAAATGAAATCATTTATTTTGTGTTTCACCGATAACATTTGTAGCAGATTATGCAAAGTTGTACAGTTAAAGTATGAGTAGTCTGTTCATAATTTCTGTATAATGATTAACTTGCCAGTAACCTTACAAAATATCATTTGTATCACTTTTATATAATGTTATGTAACTTTTATATTTATTAATAGAAATTGCATGGAAGATGCTAATTAATAAAACCCTCCTCCTGCCCCCATATAAAACACATATACTTTTCAACACATTTTCAACAATGATTGCAAAGGAGGTTGTGAATTCAGCCAGTACCATGCTATTTTGAGATGACTATTGACTACCACGATTCATTCAGTCGATGTCCAACTTATTTACATTCTTAGATGCTATTCCACAATTTCACCACCAGAGGAAATGAGACTCTTCGTGGCAACATTCGAGAATTGAGTTATTCTGTATATTGAAACAGTATTTCGTTTTGCTGTGTAATGATATTGAGATTATATGAAACTTTTTTGATAAAGCTGTATTCCTAATACTATAATGTCCCTCTGCACCAGCCATCCCCCATGTTTCATTTTGCTGTGTAATGTCCTTGGAATGATATATTGAGATTATATGAAACTTTTTTGATAAAGCTGTATTCCTAATACTATAATGTCCCTCTGCACCAGCCATCCCCCATGTTTCATTTTGCTGTGTAATGTCCTTGGAATGATATATTGAGATTATATGAAACTTTTTTGATAAAGCTGTATTCCTAATACTATAATGTCCCTCTGCACCAGCCATCCCCCATGTTTCATTTTGCTGTGTAATGTCCTTGGAATGATATATTGAGATTATATGAAATTTACTTTGATAAAAGATGCATTCCTAAATACTATAATGTCCGTCTGCAGAAAGGGAATATCATAGTTTATTGCTGTGATTACGTGTATACCACAGAACGATGCAACTTTTCGCTGAATTGGCTCACTAGTTGGCAAGTTGAACTTAATAGACAAAAAACTGGCTCAGCTGAATTGATTTACCCACCAAAAAATAGCATTGGTCGATTCTGGATTCGTCCATGTGATGGGTACAGCTCGGATTAATTTCGTTAATGTAATTGTTGCACGAAACATGATTTGGACAAACAAAAAAGGAGCAAAAACGGGCCAATCAGTTTAATGCTAAATATGTTAATAATATAAATATTTCCTCTATTTGTCTCACATATCAGGTTAAAAGAGGTACCAATAGGGGTATGAAGGAGGAGCATTAAAAAAAACTGTATTATTGTATTAATATATAAATCTGTGAATTAAATCACCATTTAGTGGCTTTCTCCCAGCCGTTAATCTTCTTTTTCCCCATCAATTAGCCCTTTTCTTTGTGGCATGGATAGAATTCTGAATTACAAAACTGTTCATCCATCGCCCATTTCATTTATTTCGTGTTTTGTCCTTATAGCATTTCAGAGTTAATTCAGGAGAACCACTGAGTCACAATTAGTTGAAACCAAATGCATTTTTTAATACAAATCTCGAACATAATAATAACAACATAATTTAAGCAACATAAAAACAACAGCCCCTTCAGTTCTCCACCCCTCCCATCCGAGTTTAATAATGTTAGAAGGTATGCTGCCCCCAAGGACTGCTCTCTTCCCGTGCATCGATAATGCAGGATTAGAATGTTTGCGTTATCAATATCAATTTTCTCCAAACCTGGATGATATTGATTCAAAATACTAGGGGGGGGAGAGGGGGGGTAGTTAGCCAATAATGATGGTGCAGCTTGGAGAAAATGGACTGTGATTATTAGACTTGTCCCTTCATTTCTGGCTCAATGGCAATTCATCTAATTTGATCGCTTATCGGGATGTCCGGACTTCATATCTGAATCGCTATATGGATGTATAATGAAACAATGGACGGGTGTGTTCATCTGATTCACAATTCTAAGTTCCGTCCGTGGTGCCAAGAACAGAGATGACTGATGGTAAAAAGGATGATTGCTAGTTAAGGGACAGCTGCTATATGTTGGTTTTATTCACAGATCATGTGAGAAGTGACCAATAGAGGAGGGAAAATCTATAATTATATATTTCTGTATTTTATATGTAATAAACATGTAATATAAAACTATGGACTGTTTTACTTCTCTGTCTCTTTTTACTTCTATTAATTACTTTTTCTTATTTGATATATGAACCAAGTAGCTCGGAGATGCCCCTTTCAGGATACTGCAATATGCACAGAATATTTCACTATGTAAATTCTGGGCTGATTGGCCTGTAGTTCGTTTTAGTTTGAATCGTTTTCATTCTGCTGCTGAATGACAGCAATAGCAAGCATGGTTTAAGCAATAATCGTCATGGCATGTGAGAAAACAGCATTATTTAAATGTTAGAAAAAACACGTTAGAGATGCATGAATAGACACATGGAGAGCGCTTGTTATGCATGAGTAAACACCGAGATTATAGGTTAAATCTATGAGCAAAACATGAATAAAGTTTACCAGCCCAGGAAGCTCCAGGAACGCAAATAAAAATTGTTTACCAAGAAAACTGCAGTTAACCGAGCATCGACTGAGCAGAACTAAACAGAAAATAGGGAACAGCAAGAGAGATCTATAGGTTGAACATGCACCAAGAGTCTCAGTTGTGGAGTCAGCCTATTCCCATTGTGGGGTACCAGCTGAGAATGCGGGCCCAGTGTCAATGGAGACTGCTGTGGTTACTTCGTGGGTGAGAGTACTCTCCAGCCTGCTTCCCTTCCCGTACTCTCCATGCTTGCCTTGATAGTGCTCTGTGTTGGCTCTGGCCGGCCCCTTACCTTCATCGAGACACCAGAGTGGTGTCCGTCGTATGCTGTTTGATGCTGGGAGCTTCAGAGCGCTCCTGGAGGTGGTTTAACAATCACAGGAGCTGAGAGGGATCTCCTGCCTTGCGGCTTCCTCCATTGAGCGACCCGGGTCTGGGGTCACACCTTCCCTTCTTTCCAAAAACAAATGAATAAAGGATAAAGTATACACAATTGACATAGAAATTTTATTTTAACATCCTCAGATACACAGAAATAGTAAAGACAAGTTTGCTGCAGTGGCTTTGGTGACTATTGTGTCCCTTTAAGATTTGTATTTTAGTCGTTGAAAATAAAGTTTTGTTAGTTAAAAAAAAACCTGGCTCACAGCTTTTTTTAGCTGGCTCCCAGATTCCAGGCAAATTTGTCAAGCCCTGTGTTAACTAAGCTAACAATAATTAAAATTAAAAAGTCTTGGAAAAAGCCGTTGATGCAGTCATTCAGATGTGCATTGCAGTCTAACAATAACGGCTGCTGAGTGCGGAGTTATCATGTGCCTCCTCTTCTACCGTTCTTGCCATTGTTGTAAGCAAGTGCTTTGAGTCATTTATAGTATGGGGGTTTGGAACAAGAGTAAACTAAACGGACAGTTAATTTTACTAAAAATAACCGCACTCGATAACAGCAGTCTTCATTTTACTTTGTGTGACAAATGCTCCTTACCATGGACATTTGCCACGAATTCCTGGAGGAGTGTGGAAGCAAGCCTCCTGCCCACAGACTATGGGCCATATACCTTGTGCCAAATACTTTTCCCTTCTGTTCACAAGAACTGTCCCTGGTTTGTTTTATATAGTTCCCAAACAGAAACACTTTCCCTGCGTTCGGTAGACAAATCTACCGAACACCGACCACCCCCCTGGCTCATTAACTACAAATAAACCACAGACTTAAGTGCTCTCTCTTTGTGGCTTGTCGCACGAATGCAGGCAGCGGGACCTGGTCTTCGATTGTCTGGAACTACAAGTTGGACACTCGACCCCACGAACACCGGTAAAAGTATACAAACGCCTGGTTCGTTCAGCAACAAGACAGCAGAGCGCTGTTTGGTAGGTTTATTCACACAAACAAGGTGAACAAACGCTAGCTATGAGAGGAACCATTCATCTTTTCGTTCATTTTGGAACTCCCGAAATTGACCGACCGCTATCACTGAAACTATGGGACTAATATGGGCAGGCGCCACATGTGTGGTCAGTCAAAACTTTAACCCGGTGGTGATTCGGCTGTAATTGTGGGATCTGAGCACTATTTGGACAACTTGGGCGCTCAGATCCAGGCTATGGATATCATATTTGTGAGGGTTCCTAGATGTTTACTATGTATTTTCATGTGTTTTAATATTTTATGTCTTTATTGCCTAGTCATGCTGACACTGGAATTTGTAACCATTTTATGGGAGTATTCTGGGCGTGTTGTGGGAGTTTTCCTGGGCGTGTGTACTGTATTCCTGAATGGTATAAAAGCCGGCCATCTGGCCAGAATAAAACATTCCTTCCTGTACCCTTCATCAAGTGTAGGCTGATGTTTGGGTAGGCTAGAGCTTTAATCACTGCCTCGCTTGGGATTTGGGAGCAACAGCGGATGTACTCAGTCGGAGTATAGGGGATCTGTTACACTTCAATTATACGATTTTTAATCATCAAGATGCCGCCGACATTTTTTTTAATCTGGATATCAGACTCATCTGTATCTAAACTAAATTCTGAAAAAAGCAATTACCAAAATGTTAATGAGGAACCTCAAACCTCACCACTAACACCTTTACCCATCCTGGGATGGAGGAGGGGGGCACACCTCACAGGTAAAGAACCCCTGATCAAGGAACTCTCCAGCTAGACAATTAAGATTAACTTTTTTCTATGTTTCAGTTTCGATGCATAAAGAGTGTTTTTATAAAGTGTTAGTGACATTAAGGGTAATATCATTTTTAGTGTCCCTGGGCAAGATCCCCATTAGAAAGAGTGGAAAAAGAAGAAAAAAACCACAACCGCTCAGCCTGTGATAATTTGGTCCTAGAAAGCAAGAAGGTTTGTGCTACCTGCCTCTAAGAAGCTGCTGGAGTTTCATACCCCAGTCCAGCCCTTAGATGGATGTCTGCAGGGGGGTGATCACGTTTTAGAGGAAAACAGAGCTTGCAAGAGACCTAAGGCATCACGGACTTCAGATATTGTGGGTGATTCCTTTTCAGAGTCCTCTGACCAGAGCTCAAGCTATGTGAAAGACGAGGTGTTGCTCAATTCTGAAGAAGAACATGCAACCCCAAGACAAAAAGGATGGGGCTGAACTGTGCTCTGTATTCCGCTTTGCTTGTTTTTCATTCTTTCGTGTATCTTTCTTTTTGGTCATGTGACCCAAGACAGTTTAACTAATGCCAGGTTTCATTGTTTCAGACAGATTCTGTCACTTCCACTATGATGTTATTAGCATAACTCTCTCCTGTTTACACCTGGCTAATGACTATCATCATCACCCACTCTTGACATGGCACACATTTTTAAAAAAATTGGGATAAAACTCATGGCATATGTAACTATGTATGAACAACGTATGACACATTTTTCTTACAATATTTTGTTACGTATTTGTGCAATGCGTTTGTCAATTTACTTCAGTTTGGTTGTAAAGAAAAATGAATTAATTTCAATTTTGACAGTTGGCAAATTAAGAGGTAACAACAAGAGGACATAGTCTTAAATTAGAGGGACAAAGGTTTAAAAATAATATCAGGAAGTATTACTTTACTGAGAGGGTAGTGGATGCGTGGAATAGCCTTCCAGCTGAAGTGGAAGATGTTAACACAGTAAAGGAGTTTAAGCATGCGTGGGATAGGCATAAGGCTATCCTAGCTATAAGATAAGGCTAGAGTATTTAGAAAATTGGGCAGACTAGATGGGCCGAATGGTTCTTATCTGCCGTCACATTCTATGTTTCTATGTTTCTATAAATGCTCTATCGCTGCTCGGCATTATCCTACTACCGTTTATACTCTAACTGTCTTAATTCTCCCTTAACTGGAAATTCTCAAGGGACTTTATCTCTAGCATATGGATAGATAAATTAGGTGGATGGAATAGATGGGTGGATGGATAATTGAATACAATATATGGGTGGATGAATAAAATGGATAATTACATTACATGGATTGATGGGTAGAATGGATGGGTGGGTGGGTGGATTAAATGGATGTGAGGATGAAAGGATGGCTGGATGGATGGATGGGTGGATTGAATGGGTGGGTGGGTGGATTGGATGAATGGATGGGTGGATTGGATGAATGGATGGATGAATGGATGGGTGGATGAATAATTGGATGGGTGGATTGGATGGATGGGTGGATTGGATGGATGGGTGGATTGGATGGATGGATGGATGGGTGGAGGGATAAATGGATGGTGGGATGGATGGAGGAAGGGATAAATGGATGGAGGGATGGATGAATGGACAGATGGATAAATGGATGGATGGGTGGATTGAATGGAAGGATGGATGGGTGAAGGGATAAATGGATGGAGGGATGGATGAATGGACAGATGTATAAATGGATGGATGGGTAGATGGGTGGACATGTGGACAGATGGATAATGATTGTGTACCTGGGGTAAAATTCTCTCTACCAGACAGGTGAATTTGGTTAGAGCACCTCAAGCTTTTTTACCACGTGACAACACCTCTACTCTCTGCGATCAGGGAAGATATCTCTAATCTCTCTCCCACCCCTACCAATACTTCCCCCAAACCTTCCCCCTCATGTGTTCTATGCTCATTTGCACCCGTTATACCAAAGAAGGTTTTTGCTCTTCTTTAGTCCTCCAGCCCCACCACTTGTTCCTTCAATCCTATTCCCTCACATCTCACTCACACTTTGTCTTTCTCTATTGCTCTTCCACTCATTAAAATATTAAATCTCTCCCTCTCCTTTGATATATTTCCTTCACTCATCAATTCAGTTCTAAAAAAGCCCAACCTTGATCCTAACTCCCCATCCAACTACCACCCTATCTCGCTCCTACCATTTGAGGGAGAGTTGTGTATGCTAGATTGACCGGCTTCCTTGAATCCAACTCTCTGCTCTACCCACTTAAGCCTGGATTCCTTGATCGTCACTCTGTCAAAAAGGCCCTGACCAAAGTATCCAATGATTTAATTGCTGCTAAATCCAGTCGTCACTACTCTATCCTAATTCTCCTTGACCTTTCTGCTGCTTTCGACACTGGTGATCATCAACAACTTCCATCCTCAATAATCTCAGTTTATGAGACTCTACCTTTTCCAGGTTCTCCTCCTACCTCTCCCAGTTCTCTTTCAGTGTTTAGATTTTTGGCTCTTCCTATCTTCTGCAACCCCTGTCTGTTGTTTTCCTCAAGGTTTTGTCCTTGCTCCCCTACTGTAAGCTCATTGAGCAGGGCTCTCTACACCCTCTGTTCCTGTGTGTCCAACTCATCTGGTTACAAATACGTGTCTGTTAGTCCACCCATTGTACAGCACTGTGGAATATGTTGCTGCTATAGAAAATAATAATAATAATACTGAAAGTTTAGAGGAACATGGCCCTTCTTATTCTGTACTACCTTTGGTTCATGGCCCTTCACTGGATTACAGCCCTTCTTATACTGTAACTCTATTGGGGCAAAGTCCATCTTTATTCTGTATGCTATTGGTACTTAGCCCTCCTTATTCTGTAATACCACTTTAGCATTTCCAAGGTCCATACCTAGTCTAATTTCAGTGGGCAGAACACATGTCCTTATTTCTGAGAGGGGAATTATAAAGGGACAAGCAAGGGGGTAGGTTTTACCGATCATAATGTTCCTTCATTTGAAGCTCAAGGTAAAAGTGTTTGAAATTAAATGTGTTGCCTTTGGATGGTTTTTCCATAAATGTCATTTGTCATTTTCGTTCATTGTTTACTAACTCTAGGATTTTGTATGTACCAAGTATCAACAAATGCTATAAATAAAACTACTCATCCTTGGAGAACATTAGTCCATGTTAATAATATGGACTCCGTTAGGAATAGATGTATTATGTACAAGTGACACATTATTGTGGTTACTCTATGACACAAACCCATATTCATCACACTGTGAAGTTGTTAGTACAGTTTCTATTAATCTCAAAGAAAATCCAAACAGGAAAAGATTTAAAGAGCAAACAGTTTACGTTTCAGCAGGGGGATTGGTGCCAGGACGTGCGCACGCTAAGCCCACGGCTGTTCACAGGTTCCTGGGAGGGGGAGAGAAATTATAGGAACAACAAAGAATATACTGTGAGGGAATTATGGGATCACAGGAGCAGAGGAGGGAATAGCTCATTTCCACAAAAGAACTCAAGGGGTGAAGACAAAAAGAGACTGGAACCAGAGCTGGAATGGGACTATCATCTTAGATATGTGAGTACCTTTACCGCTTATTACAGAAACAATGTATTACACTGAGTCCCCTAAAGGAAGGCAGACATTTTGACTGGACCATATTAGATACATACCTCTCTTCTCATCCATGGCACGCTTATTGAGTGCTTGTTAATTGGTTTGTACTCATATAGAGAAATCCAACCAATTTTTATTCTACCAAATAAACCGACACAAAACTCTTACCTAGTGCAAGTAACACGTTCCATTCCAGTTAGAGAATTCGAGAATGCAGAATAAGTAGAGATGTTATAATACACACAAGCAACCGACATTATATTGCTCAGCTGTCTTATAAAAGTTTGTTTTGTTTTCTATCCAATTCCCAAATCTAATAACTTCTTAATTGGAACTGAGAAAAAGGAGAGAGTGTTCGTTAATGCACCTCGCCTCTTGCAATACACACACATCAGGGTCGTTCCATATACTTCAAATATCTAGGATAAAGAATGATATAAGCGTTTTCATGTGTAAAACATGTTCAGGGCCACAAATCCTAAAATGGATTCCTAGAAAACCCTTCTGGGCTTTGTGTTAGGGATAAATGGGGAACCATGACAGTATGAGATATTTAGATATAAATCCTAATGTTTTCGTATAAGGAAATGGTGTGGGGTATGTGTCTGGTGTCTACTAGGAAGGCACACGGGTGATATTAGTTTATTAAAGAGATCAAATGAGCACCAAAACTACTTTAGTTTAATGAAGCGGTCTTGGTGCATAGATCATATCCCTGTAGTATCACTGCTCAATTCTCTGCCATTTAGGAGTTAAATCAGTTTTGTTCCCTTTTTTCATTTTTCTTTTTATGCAGCCATAGACACACCTCCCTGGGCTGTGAAAAACACAGAAAAACATAATAAATTTCAAAAAGATCTTACAAGACACCATGTTTATTTTAGAAGTTATTATCTCTGTTGACTGAACTTTGAAGGGTTACTCCAAGCACCTTGACCTCTTCAGTGATTTGAAATGATCATGGTGCCTACAGTCTGTGCATGCAGTATTTCACTATGAAACACAGGGCATAGGGAGTTTTGTAACTTCTTGCGTCAGATGATGCCTTCACATACATGGATAGGAGAAAGAGGTAAGAACACACGTGCTAAGAATGTTATTATTTGTGTTAGAGTGCAAGAGCAAGTTTGTGAACCGTTCTAGATAGTATCAATACATTAATTGCAATAATTTCACCCAAAATATGATCTAATATGTCCTCAAAATAGATATAAACAACATGATCAAATAAATAAAAATGTAATTATGTTTTATATGTCTCTGTGGCGAAACCAACCTCGCCACTGTGCACTGGAGAAGCCTGGTTGCCAGCCTCCTGCCATCTGACTATGGCCCCCTTTTAAAAGACTTTATTTTTGCCTGCAGAAAAGCTGTATTCGTGCTTTTCTGCCTGGTGTTCGGTAGATGTGTTTGAATGTGTTATACCCCAGATAGGAATCCCATGGAGCCCATTTGTATGAAACTGACTGTAAAGACTTTGGCTCCATGGCGATTAAACTGTATTCGTGTAGTCTGAGCGCCATTCACTTAATAATGTGCACTCAGATCCCAGCTTTCTGGGGATATGTGAAATGTCTGTGTTTTATGTAATAAATGTGACTTTATGTATTTTAAAGTGTTTTGTGTCTTTTTGCAACCATGTGCTTAATGGAGTCTTGTGTCTATCCTGGGAGATAATTGAATTACTTATCTCAGGATAGAAGACTCTGAAACTGGTTTGGGCCAGAAAGCCATGCTTCATTTAGTCACAAAGGACTTTTTACTAACTTTTGAACCCCTTGTCTGATTCGTGCCATTTTTTAATATGTTGTTCCCCTGAATGGATTGATTATGAAAATGTATGTTTTATGTTTGTGACATGTATATTTTAGAAGTTAGAAATATTGTGTAAAAACTGTATTCCTCTGCAGGTGATAATGAGATTACCCATTGTGTTCAGTAATCATATCACCTGCAGAGGGGAGGATTTTGTGTGGGAGTGTCTGGGTGTATTGTACGGATTGATTGGTTGTTTTGTAACGCCCTGTGGGCTGTACTATGTTTATGGATTGGGAATAAAAGAGACTGTATGTGACAGTACAGGGAGTTCCTGTTTTAACCCTCAAAGTGAAGTGTCGTCTCATTATTGGGGGAAGGATTTATTGTATGCTGTTCCAGTTTGACTGCTAGGAGAGTAAACCTATTAGTATGGTTCCTATTCAACTGTCTACAGCATTCATATGCTTGGGAGAATTTATTTGTTTCTCCGGTTCGGTGATTGTGGTGTCTGCCAGAGTGCTTGGAGTCCTCAGGAAGCGCTAGGAGCATCCTTCAACGGAGGTACCCAGTCGGGGTGCCAGGCGATCCGTTACAGTCTCCATTAAACTATTTCAAATTATATTCACATTCAGATGTATTAGATTTCGCAATCAGCTAGTTGGTATGTCCACGTTTTGTAGTAATAAAGTCTTCAACCAAATGTTTCCAGTACCTGTTAATAAATCCGTGCTGACAATATTACTGTGATCTGTTCTCACTGTGTTGCATGAACTGCTCTCTTCCCTCCAACCAACACTATTTCAGATGGGGTTTGGCCAAGTCTTCTCTCCAACCAACACTATTTCAGCTGGGGTTTGGCCAAGTCTTCCCTCCAACCAACACTATTTCAGTTGGGGTTTGGCCAAGTCTTCTCTCCAACCAACACTATTTCAACTGGGGTTTGGCCAAGTCTTCCCTCCAACCAGCTCTATTTCAGCTGGGGTTTGGCCAAGTCTTCCCTCCAACCAACACTATTTCAGCTGGGGTTTGACCAAGTCTTCTCTCCAACCAACACTATTTCAACTGGGGTTTGGCCAAGTCTTCTCTCCAACCAACACTATTTCAACTGGGGTTTGGCCAAGTCTTCCCTCCAACCAACACTATTTCAGCTGGGGTTTGACCAAGTCTTCTCTCCAACCAACACTATTTCAGCTGGGTTTGGGCTAAGTCTTCCTCTCCAACTGACACTATTTCAGCTGGGTTTGACCAAGTCTTCTCCAACCAACACTATTTCAGCTGGGGTTTGGCCAAGTCTTCCCTCCTCCAACCGGCCACCTGTTTCAGCTGGGGTTTGGGCCAGTCTTCCTCCAACCCACACTATATTTCAGCTGGGTTTACCAAAGTCTTCTCCAACCAACACTATTTCAGCTGGGGCTTGAACAAGTCTTCTCCAAATAACACTATTTCAACTGGGTTTGGCCAAGTCTTCCATCCAACCAACACTATTTCAACTGGGGAAGGTTTGCCAAGTCTTCCTCCAACCTACTATTTCAGCTGGGGTTTGGCAAAGTCTTCCTCCAACTAACACTATTTCAGCTGGGGTTTGACCAAGTCTTCTCCAACTGACACTATTTCAGCTGGGGTTTGGCCAAGTCTTCCCTCCAACCGACACTATTTCAGCTGGGGTTTGGCCAAGTCTTCCCTCCAACCGACACTATTTCAGCTGGGGTTTGGCCAAGTCTTCCCTCCAACCGACAATATTTCAGCCGGGATTTGACCAAGTCTTCTCTCCAACCAACACTATTTCAGCTGGGGTTTGGCCAAGTCTTCTCTCCAACCAACACTATTTCAGCTGGGGTTTGGCCAAGTCTTCCCTCCAACTGACACTATTTCAGCTGGGGTTTCTCCACGTCTTTGAGTCATTGTTCATGTTTGGGATGAGGTTCTTTTTTGGATTCAGCATTCCATTTTCCCTTATGGTGGAGCAATGAACATTAGCCAATGCAAGACATACTTGAAGATCCTTTGGATAGTTGTTTGTGACATCCTGGAGTACTGATTTTAGTTTGATGACCACTCCTGGTCCCTACACATGGATTAGATGGAGGCCAGAGTCCATGGCCGGTGCAGGGATTTTTGCCGCCGTAGGCAAAAAGAAAATTGCCGCCATATTTGTTCCACCCACTCATGCAAACTTATATACAATGTACCATACAAACACACGCTGACCCATACAGACACACACACTGACCCACACACATACACATATACTCACACTGACCCCCCTCCACACACACACACTGACCCATGCAGACACACACTGACTCACAAAGACACACACACTGACACATGCAGACACACACTGACCCATGCAGACACACGTTGACCTATACACACAGAGACCCATACACACACAGAGACCCATACAAACAAACAGACCCATACATACACACACATTGACCCATGCAGACACACAGAGACCCATTCACACACCTATACATACATACACACACAGACCTATACATACACACACACACATAGACCCATACATACACACACACACAGACCCATACATACACACACAGTCCCATACATACGCACATAGTCCCATATATACACACACAGACCCAAGCAGACAGACATACACAAGCATATTGATTGAAACATACTCACACACATTCTATAAAACACACTGCGCATTCTCCCTTACCTTCATTGCACTTTGCTCTTCATTCCTGTCTTCTTTACTGCACCCGGCGGCTGACACTTTTTTCCCAAGCCCCATTTCCTGTTTTTCTCCCTCCCCCTTGTCCCCACATACAGGGCAAGGGGCGGGAGCAAGTGAATGACGCGCCCTTGCGCTGTGGAGGTGCTTGACTGGGAGAGGGGTCCTGACTTAGCGGGCTGTGGTAAATTCTGGACTTAGCGTATAGGACGTTCCGGCCCTGCCAGAGTCTATAGTAAAGATTTTCCAGCCTCATGGGCAACAACACTACCAGGACTATTTACTAAAGTAAGAATTCAAAGTGAATTTAAAGTGAATTTAAAAATGTAAAGACAAAATATTTGAGCTTTAAAAATTCTCTAAGTCATACTCATATATTTATTTGGCTATGGTAGTCTTAAACTTGAAATTCACATTGAATTCTTAACTTTTTATTGATCTAGCAACATCAGATAGCACATGAATAGCTATGACCAAAAGTGGGTCTTCCTTCTATATTAATGGCAAAGGATGGAGCAGGGAGACTGCCGGGACATGATCTATACACCAAAACTGCTGCGTTAATGGACCACTATAGGCACCCAGACCTCAGTGAAGTGGTCTGGGTGCCAGGTCCCCCAGGTTTTAACCCTGCAGCTGTAAACATAGCAATTTCAGAGAAACTGCTATGTTTACAATAGGGTTAATCCAGCCTCTAATGGCTCTCTCATTGACAGCCGCTAGAGGCACTTCCGCGCTTCTCACTGTGGAAATCACAGTGAGAAGATGCTGATGTCCATAGGAAAGCACTGAGAATGCTTTCCTGTGGACTGATTGAATGCTCGCTCAGCTCTTGCTGCGCATGGGCATTCGGCGGATGACATCGGAAGAGGGAGGAGAGTTCCCCAGCGGCGAGGGAGCCCAGCACTGGAGAAAGGTAAGCATTGCCAGGAAAACAAGTTTGTTTTCCTGGCACTATAGTGGTTTTGGTGCCTATAGCGTCCCTGTAACAAGCACATGTTCCCTTCAAAGAATAAATCTGCTGATTATTATGTTATGTATTTTAAAGTTTATGTAATTATGAAGACAGGAATGAAATTTCATTTAACAAATGATTTTGTTACCCTGTGAAATAGTAAGCTACTCCTTTTTTGTTTTATACTATTTGAAGCAAATCTTTGAAAGAGAGATTCACAGATTCATGATAAATTGAACAGGAGCTAATAGCAAACTCCAAAAGCTTTATATACTTAGTTCAGGGCCATCTTTAATGCAGGGCAAATGATCATGAAATAAATGATTGCAAGCTGTGGGCCCACATGCACTTAATGCCATCCGATAACATTATGTCCTCAGGGGCCCGGTCAGCATTGCAGTCCTTTAATAGTGCGATCTGGTCACTTCCTTCCAGCTAACACCAAGCACTACGAGGTAGGGAGGAAGAGAGGAGTGGAGTGCTGAGTGAGAGCCAGCCACTGGACCCCAGGGCAGCCACCCTTCTGCACCATAAAAATAGGAAACAGGAGAGTGGCTAAAAAATTTACTTTATCTCTGTGTGTCTATATGTGTATCTGTGTCTCTGTATGTCTGCATCTGTGTCTATATGTGAATCTGTGTGCCTGTATGTGTATCTGTGTCTCTGTATGTGAATCTGTGTTTCTATATGTGGATCTGTGTCTCTGTATGTGTATCTGTGTCTCTGTATGTGAATCTGTGTTTCTATATGTGGATCTGTGTCTCTGTATGTGAATCTGTGTTTCTATATGTGGATCTGTGTCTCTGTATGTGTATATGTGTCTCTGTATTTGAATATGTGTATCTGTGTTTCTATTTGAGTATCTGTGTATCTCCATGTGTGTCTGTATGTCTGCATGTGAATCTGTGTGCCTGTATGTGTATCTGTGTCTCTGTATGTGTAACTGTGTGTCGGTATGTGTATCTGTGTGTCTATATGTGTATCTGTGTGTCTGCATGTGTGTTTGTATGTCTGTATTTGTGTTTGTATGTGTATCTGTGTATCTGAATGTGTATCTGTATGTGTATCTGTGTGTCTGCATGTGGGTCTCTATGTGTATCTGCATGTGTCTGTTTGTCTGTTTGTGTATCTATTTGTTTGTCTGTATATCTGTGTGTATGTGTATCTATATGTGTGTATGCATGTGTCTCATTGTGTGCCCCTTTGTATCTGTATGAGTGTCATTCTTTGTATCTGAATGTGTAAAGGGTGCAAATGCTTGCCAATTAGTGGGGGGGAGGGAAGGGAGGAGGAAGGGTCTAGTGGGCCCAAGCAAAATGCTTGCCCAGGGTCCAATCAATATTAAATACGGCCCTGACTTAGTTGCAGACTTAAGTGTTGTCCAGTGTCGTACGCCTTATTTATAAAGTGAATGGTGTATTAAAAAATAATGGCAAAATTAAGACCAAATTATTTGCACGGGAAACATTTGACAATTTAGCTGTTTTTACAAATTGGCTATTCATCACAATGCACTGTTTATTAAAGGAACACTATAGTGTTTAATTAACTGTTTAGGTGACAGGCCACCCTCCGATCCCATGGAAAAGGTGAGATTACTTGTCTTTTTTCCCATGCTGTGTCGGTCTTGCAGCGGCTGGCTGGAGATCATCAATCGTGAAAGCATAGGGAGCCAATTGCAAATGTGCAGCAAAACTCCACCTTAGCCAATCAACATATCCTCATAGACATGCATTGAATCAATGCATCTCTATGGGGAACGTTTAAGCGCCTCCATGCAGAGGGTGGAGACAGTGAACCCCAGTGCTGCACTTTATACAGCACTGGTCTATTAGTCATCTCTAGTGGCCATCTGAGTGACTGTCACCAGAGGTGTTACTAGACAGCAATGCAAACATTGCCTTTTCTCTGAAACGGCAGTGTTTATAGTGCTAACACTATACTGCAGGAACAGGCTATGGACACCTTAAGCTATAGTGGTTCTGGTGACTATAGTGTCTATTTAATAAAACCAACATGATTTACATTTTATAAAAAGTAATTGAAAAGTGTGCCCGCTTGGCTCCTACTCATGTCCACTTTACACAATATTGACAAAACATACAATTAACAGACCAAATGCTATTTTTGACTTAATTTTCATGTTCACAGTTCCAGGTGTATCAGTGTTCACACATACACGAGCCCATGACGGTGACATACAGTAATCGTGTTGCTGATGCAAAGCTGGGCACCTTCTCCCGTTTGCTTCTCCGATGGCGTGGCAGTATCTATAAACTGTTGTACCAAGAGTTTCTCATCTTCATCAGCTGCTATTTTCTCATCAGTGCCACATACAGGTACCTGTTTAACAGCCCAGGTTAAAGATAAATGGTAATAAATATATCTTGACTATGTCTGTGTAGAGCTTGCGGCATTATTTACAAACACGTGAAATATCATGAACACCAATCCAAAGTGAATTTTACATTTAATTTAAAATAGGCAAATTGGAAATATTCTCCAAGTTAGCCATTTTGGGCAAAAATTTTCCATTTGAATTTACAACAATTAATTCACAAGTAAATATGTTTTATAATTTTGCAGAGCGCAAGGCTAGCAAAACACAGTGATAGCATAAAGGATGTGGTTATGTACTTATATAAAAAGGTGTCAATGAGGCGAACGTGGCAATTTACTAACACAACTGAAACATTACAGAGAGTATATATATCTATATAGTACAAAGCGCAAATATTGGTAAAGACAACCACAAGATAACCTCACACCTCCCCAAAGTCCCTATTTATGAATGGCAGTCCATAGTTTGTGTCCAAACCCCTCTGTCCCTTTTTGCTATGTCAGTCCCTTTTTTTAGGAGCTCCATATTGTGTACTTAAAGCTCCACAGCAATAAAATTGAAAGTAAGGTGAATTAATATGTGTTTGTAAATCCGTCTGATTCCACCCAATAGACTCCATTCTCTGTTGTCCTTGGACGTGGGACCCCAGGGAACTAAGTACATATGTAAATAAATAATCGGAGGACATTATGTGTGTTAATAAAACCAGGAGTGTTGTGTGTATAACTTGTAATGGTGAATGACTTGACTGCAATGATCCTTATCTGCTTTAAGATAATTTACTATTGTTCCCCTTCATTACTCAGTGTGAAGGTAAATGAAGTCCAGATCCCACCAGTGACCATTCTCTTTCTATCCTACAGGGTTCTACTTAATGAGCAGCAGAGGACTTACTTTGAGAAGGTGGCTCTGTATTGCAACAACTACGCAGAGCTGATCCCTGTGTCCTTTGTTCTGGGTATGGCGGCGTTTGGGGTCATATAGCAAATGGTCAAAAAGACATCAGCAAACTGAAAAGCAGACTTTCGCTACGCTATTTGACCGCGTGCAGTCACTTACGATGTGCGATGGAGCATTTTAGCTCTAACATACAAAAAAAGTCATTTACATCATCATCCTGTTCGTTTTCATCAAAAAGCCAAGTAATAATTTAAACTGTTCAAAAACAGACTTGGGGGGACGCCAGGACACTCCTAGCACCATAACCACTCCAGCGAGCTGTAGTGGTTATGGTGCTTGAAGTGTTCATTTAGAGCAGTCTCCACTGAACTAGAGAGGATGGTGCAATTGACTAATAAAACATTCATTATTGCTGCCATTTACAGGGTTATTCAAAGTGAACTGTGGCAATTCAAACAGCATTTTAGATTTTAGGCCAAAATTGTCCATTTTAGGCAGTTTTTTCAGTTTGTCCTGAAATTAGAAGCTTTGAATTGACTTTAGTTTAGTGAATAGGCCGACGTAGTACAGAGAGATACTTTGTGATTAGTGGTGTGGCTGTGGGAGGGATTTCCGAAAAGAATAATTATTTAGAACTCTGACAGATTATTTCATTTACAAAAGTGAGAGTTCAAAGTGGATGCAAAATGAATTTTAAATGTAACTTTCAAAAGAGCAAAAATGGCAAAATTCCATCAGCGATGCTTTCAGTTCATCTAGTCTGGTCTTAAATGTGAAACTTACTTTGAATAATTCTCAGTTTAGACAATAGCTTGATATTGTATTGCTGTGCTGGGATTTTTTTGCAAACACTAAAAAAGTGGGTAACCTCCTAGAAGTGGGGAACACGAGGATAGAAAAGAGGGTCTGATAGATTTGGGTGCCACAGAAGAAGATTTTGAATTTTTATTCTTTTTTCTTTTTTCACTTGCACTGCAATAACCTAGATTCACATACAAAGAATGGGTGATCTGGTGGAGAGCCCCAATTTGAGACTCCCAGGGCCCTATTAAAAATTGTTATTTTTTTAGTTTTTTGTCAATTGATTTGTTTCTGGGAACACCATAGAAAAGACTCCAAAAACCATTGTTGAGATGTTGCCATAGTGAAGAGCGATGTGTCACCAATATGCCTCCTCCCCAGCATCTCCCGTGTGGAAGGCTTAGCTCCCAGTGTTAGGAGATGTGGGGACTCCTATGGAACATCTTGTAACTAAAATATAAAAGAGATATCTAATGGTAAAATTTAAATAATGTCTAGGTATTCAGTTCTGCAATTCTCCTCAGACGTATGTTGGCATGTCATTGGATATAACGGGCAAGCCGTAAGAAATGCATTATCATATCGGATCGGACCCAGTACGTTTAAAGGGGAATGGGTAAAATACACAAAGTTGTAAGAAGTAAAGCAATGGCATAATAAGCATTGAATAATACGTTTTCCGAGTAGAGAATACTAACGGTGTTTGTACAATCAGATGTATTCACAGTTTGTATATCACGCTGACTATTTTGATAAATCTGCTGTTCCCCTGCGTAGGATTCTATGTGACGTTAGTTGTGTCTCGCTGGTGGGGACAGTATGAAAGCGTGCCGTGGCAGGATCATCTCATGTTCTTGGTGTCCAGTAATGTGCATGGCACGGACGAAAGAGGCAAGATGCTGCGTCGCACACTGATGCGCTACTCCAACCTGTCGGCCCTGATGATTCTGCGCTCTGTTAGCACTGCCGTTTACAAGCGCTTCCCTACACTGCAGCATGTTGTGAATGCAGGTCCGCACGGTATACATGTATTGCAGTGTTTGTGTACACTATAAATACCGAGATGGATGGATGGGCAGGAATGTTGGTAAAACTGGATAAGCGAGAACTGAATGTTAGGGGAATAATCCAATCTAGCTTTATTTAGAAACAGCAAATGTATGTGATTCATACCTCCCAAGTGTCCATATTTAGGAGGGACAGTCCCTGTTTTGGGCCCAAAAAAACCCTCTTTTCTAGGAGCTCCATATTGTTGGTGTATCTGAGTGTATAACACAGCTCCACGGCAATAATACTCCCAGTAATGTGTCTGAGTGTATAACAGAGCTCCACAGCAATAATACTCCCAGTAATGTGTCTGAGTGTATAACAGAGCTCCACAGCAATAATACTCCCAGTAATTTGTCTGAGTGTATAACAGAGCTCCACAGCAATAATACTCCCAGTAATGTGTCTGAGTGTATAACAGAGCTCCACAGCAATAATACTCCCAGTAATGTGTCTGAGTGTATAACAGAGCTCCACAGCAATAATATTCCCAGTAATGTGTCTGAGTGTATAACATAGCCCCACAGCAATAATTTTCCCAGTAATGTGTCTGAGTGTATAACAGAGCTCCACAGCAATGATACTCCCAGTAATGGGTCTGAGAGTATAACAGAGCTCCACAGCAATACTACTCCCAGTAATGTGTCTGAGAGTATAACAGAGCTCCACAGTAATAATACTCCCAGTAATGTGTCTGAGTGTATAACAGAGCTCCACAGCAATAATACTCCCAGTAATGGGTCTGAGAGTATAACAGAGCTCCACAGCAATACTACTCCCAGTAATGTGTCTGAGAGTATAACAGAGCTCCACAGTAATAATACTCCCAGTAATGTGTTTGAGTGTATAACAGCAATAATACTCCCAGTAATGTGTCTACAATAAATGTTTTTAGAAATCAGTCTGTGTAACTAAGACACATTGTTCTTTTTATTAATTACATTTTAGTTGTATAAATTGTTATTAGTAAGCCATCTAAAATCTCTCAGAACAGCCCCCTGGATACTCCCCTCACCCCCCACTCACACCCAGAAAAGCCCCATCCCTGGCCACACTCCCACACACACCCTTAAAATGAAAGTGTCCCTCTTTGTCTATATAAAATGTTATGAGGTATGTGATTTGATGTTTCTGTAACTCTTCTCCCTAGGCTTCATGACAGTCGCTGAATGCACAAAGCTTGAGAAAATTGTCTCTTCGCACAACAAGTTCTGGATCCCTTGTGTCTGGTTCGCTAATCTAGCGGTGATTGCTAGGACTGAGGGACGAATACGCGACAATGTTGTTCTACAGCTTATTCTTAAAGTGAGGGGAAATAAGGGAATGTGGGGAATATATTGTGTGCCATGGGAGTGTGGCACTGTCACCTAGTAAATGTTGTATAAAGGAATTAAGGCTTCGGACAGATTATAACTATATATGTGTCCAATGGGAAGAGATGTTCAGAAGGTCATGGAATGAGCGTCAGTTTGAACCTTTTACATTTTTCGCAAGGTTATACGTTGTGATCATGGGATTTTCTCGGTGATATTGAACTCAACGAGATCTCTTCTCTCTGCTATCATGAACACAGTGTGAACCCCACCCCATCTTGGTTAAACAGTAGAATGCTCTCTTCTCGAGTAATCCGCCATGTATTGTGCCAGCACTTTATAAATACAGAAGGCGATGAGCAGTTATATTTTATATAGGAAGATGTAGTGTAGTCAGCAATGTTTTACTGGTTGCTGGAACAGTTTTTTAATGACAGTGACCTAGTGTCCAGGAATTGAACGGAGCTGGATTAGGTGACCTAGTGTCCAGGGATTGAATGGAGCTGGATTAGGTGACCTAGTGTCCAGGGATTGAACAGAGCGGGATTAGGTGACCTAGTGTCCAGGGATTGAACAGAGCTGGATTAGATTACCTAGTGTCCAGGGATTGAACGGGAGCTGGATTAGGTGACCTAGTGTCCAGGGATTGAACAGAGCTGGATTAGGTGACCTAGTGTCCAGGGATTGCACAGAGCTGGATTAGGTGACCTAGTGTCCAGGGATTGAACGGAGCTGGATTAGGTGACCTAGTGTCCGGGGATTGAACTAAAATGGATTAGGTGACCTAGTGTCCAGGAATTGAACTAAAATGGATTAGGTGACCTAGTGTCCAGGGATTGAACGGAGCTGGATTAGGTGACCTAGTGTCCAGGGATTGAATGGAGCTGGATTAGGTGACCTAGTGTCCAGGGATTGAACGGAGCTTGATTAAGTGACCTAGTGTCCGGGGATTGAACAGAGCTGGATTAGGTGACCTAGTGTCCAGGGATTGAACGGAGCTGGATTAGGTGACCTAGTGTCCAGGGATTGAACGGAGCTGGATTAGGTGACCTAGTGTCCAGGGATTGAACGGAGCTGGATTAGGTGACCTAGTGTCCAGGGATTGAACGAAGCTGGATTAGGTGACCTAGTGTCCAGGGATTGAATTGAGCTGGATTAGGTGACCTAGTGTCTGGGGATTGAACTGAGCTGGATAAGGTGGCCTAGTGTCCAGGGATTGAACGGAGCTGGATTAGGTGACCTAGTGTCCAGGGATTGAACGGAGCTGGATTAGGTGACCTAGTGTCCAGGGATTGAACGGAGGTGGATTAGGTGACCTAGTCTCCGGCGATTGAACGGGCACTGGATAAGGTGACCTAGTGTCCAGGGATTGAACGGGAGCTGGATTAGGTGACCTAGTGTCCAGGGATTGAACGGAGCTGGATTAGGTGACCTAGTGTCCAGGGACTGAACGGAGCGGGATTAGGTGATTTAGTGTCCAGGAATTGAACAGAGCGGATTAGGTGACCTCGTGTCCAAGGATTGCATGGAGCTGGATTAGGTGACCTAGTGTCCAGGGGCTGAACGGAGCTGGATTAGGTGACCTAGTGTCCAGGGATTAGGTGGCCTAACGCAGCTGCCTAGTGTCCAGGGATTGAACGAGGGTGTGGCTGCCATAAAGATACTTTGTCAAGCTTGATCCCAATTAATACTAAGAATATAAGATATTTAGACAAGTACTAAGGGTTAAGGGTTGTCAACACTGGTAACCTGCCTAGTACGATCTTAATCATCTTAATCTTTCTCTGAAACGTGTGACTTTTCTTTATCGCAGGAGCTGATTTCTTTGCGCACAAAATGTGGGAGATTGTTTGGCTATGATTGGGTCAGCATCCCACTAGTGTACACCCAGGTAACATGTCCCATAATACAACTGAATATGTTTTCTTGCATGTAATGTTTCGTGTTTTTCCCATGGCTTTTTCCCAGTTGTGTTCTGTCCCTTTTATGACTGCCTCTTCCAACAGGTGGTTACAGTAGCCGTTTATAGTTTTTTCCTGGCTTGTCTGATTGGTCGTCAGTTCCTAGACCCTCAGAAAGGATACCCTGGCCACGAATTAGATCTCTACATCCCCGTTTTCACCCTGCTACAATTCTTCTTCTATGCCGGCTGGTTAAAGGTATCAGAGACGGATCTTCCTATCATTCCTTCTTCCCGTTGGAAGAGCTGGATTATTGATTATGTGTCTATATGCAGGTGGCTGAACAGCTAATCAACCCGTTTGGACAGGACGATGATGACTTTGAGACAAACTGGTTAATTGATAGAAATTTCCAGGTATGTAAAACAGTTTCATCTTACACATGTTTAACAATTTGGAGTCAGCCATTCAAAATCCAGAGACTTTGTTTTTCTCTGCTTTTCGACTTCACTTTTGTTTAGTTACACACCTTGAGTTTTGTCTCTAATCTCATTAAATCTTACAGATTTTTCCTGCTTTCAGATGAATATAGAGAGTTCTTTTAAGTTATTAATGTGTTCCTCTGGTAGGTCTCTCTTTTAGCAGTGGATGAGATGCACCAGAACCTCCCCCCATTAGAGAAAGACCTGTACTGGAATGATTCAGACCCCCAGCCTCCCTACACCACTTCCACTGCAGAGACTCGAAGGCCATCTTATATGGGTTCTGCTTTTGACATCAGGTGAGAATATAGGGGTTGTATCTTTTCAAAGTGACTTCAGCCACTTGATGAGAAAATATATCTTTATATTTAAATAAAGCACCTTAAATATCACCATGTCAATATAAAGACAACTTGGAATGACTGTGCTGGTGCAGACAGTCTATGGGGCTAATTCAATATTCAATAAGTTTAATTCAGTTAATTCAGTATTCAATACATTTGTCTTGGATTAAACAGTGATTTGTACATTTAATGCCAAACTAACCAAGGGGAACTGAGAAACCTTATTGGAAAATATGGTTCAAAATAAAATGTAAATTACAATCCAGCAATGACATTTGATTGTAAATATTTTCTTATTTATAGCCAATATCACGTTTTTAAATAATAACCTTTTTCTCTCGGTAACGTCACTGAAGTCGAAATCGTTATTGATGTAAAATCAAAGTTAAAGGGTTACTTTAACCACTTTGTCTCTTTGAATTGGTTACAGTGCCTGGAGTACCCTGGCACTGTCCCTCCATTCAGTGTTGCACCATGTTTGTGCAATATGCCACAAAATAAGAGTCCCTGGCCACCCACAGTCCGGCCCTATCTGTATGTGTAGCTAAGGCAGAGATTAAACACTTCCTTGTTGTCATACCCATTCATACTGTCAGTTGGAGCTCTGACAGGTTAAAAGCAGTCAGCTGACACTCTCAGCCAATCACAGCTGCCTATTGCTGCTCAGGCTAATACTTCCTTATTAGCCAAAGCAGCACAGAGGGGATGGATTGCCAGGGACTCTTGTTTAGCATTAAAACATTACAACATTAAAAACTGTTTAATGCTGAAAGAAATTATGGTACCAGGGGACTCGAGACGCTATAACCAGTTTAATGAGATGAAGCAGATACCGTGCATACTGTGTCCCTTTAAGCATCATGACCACCGCAGCTCGCTGTACTGGTCATGATGCCAGGAATATCCTGTCCTGATTCACCGATAATGGGGTACACTATTACTAAACAGTTTGCCCTCTTGCCTTGGTGCCCACGAGCTCCAAAGCTCCCTGGTGGTCCGGTGAAACTACGGCCATCTCAGTTCATTGGCTGAAAGCACCAGCTGACCGCTCTCAACCAATGACTGACATTCAGTGCACACAATTAACATTAGCCAGCCCATAACTCTACTTCTTGCCTGTCTGATGACACTTCAATGGCGCTGCCCGAGGTGGAGTTACACCTCTGACATCAGAAGGCTTAAACTCTGTACGCGCAGTGTTTCAAAGCGAAACACGGCACATACAGACTCCAGGCACCATGTGAAAGGATAAATGCTGTTCTGGACTCAACTCCCCTCGATTCTCGCTCCTTCGATCACCACATCAATTGATGGGAGATCTTGTTTAGCAAATAAGACACACAGACACGAAAGAGTGCATAACAAGTTCTCAATGAGTATATTTTCAGGGCTAGCATTTATACACAATTTCTCATGCAAGCAGTGAAGTCTATAGTGTCCTTGTGGTTAATAGTACATACTTGTCGGACATGAAAAAGATAAGCATTTGGATGAAGACGAGACAGGAACATCCTAAGGTCAAGGAAGGTCATACATCCTGTAGAGGAAAGACCTTGGTACAAAATACATCTGCCAAAGTCAGCATAATTATTTCAAACATTATTTTAAAGCATATAAAGCAAAAAGAGTTAACCATTTCACTTCCTTACACCATGACCACTTCAAATCACTGAACTGGTTTTGGTGCTTGGAGTAACCTCCGTTGTTGATGTTGTACACACTAACACAGACACATACTCGGAAATACAAGCCAACAATTTGTTTGCTGTTATCAGCATCTGATTCTAACATTTACTTAACGCTTTATTACAGAGATATCTGTACTTAGAGACAAATGTAATTATTCTTTTTAATTAACTTACAGAGGGGAATTCCAATTTTTTTTAATTTACAAAAATACAAGCTACAATAAAAGTAATCAGGATATGTTAGATAAATCTGCACCATTTTTGTAACTATAGGGAGGAATTCCTGTTTTAATCCTGGCATTTATTGACATTTCATGGATTGGTTTTAACCTTTTAAGGCCCTGAATTTAATGCATTTGTGGCACATGCCAAAGTGCCTTTTCATGAGTGAACTTTCTGATTAGCGATATTTTTTGCTGTGCTGTTACTACAAGCATTACTTCAGTGAGAAATAGTGAGAGATAGTGAGAGATAGTGAGAAATGGTGAGAGATGGTGAGAGATAGTGAGAAATAGAGATAGTGAGAGATGCTGAGAGATGCTGAGAGATAGTGAGAGATGCTGAGATAGTGAGAAATAGTTAGATAGTGAGAGATAGTTAGAGATAGTGAGAGATAGTGAGAAATAGTGAGAGATAGGGCTAATGTAGAAGGTAGCGGGCAAATTATTAAGTACTACTGTAAGGAAACCTAGTATATTCAATCCTCATTCAGTAGTTTCCTCCCGAACGACCAGAGCATCAGTGAGTATAGCTCTCCGTTTGGTAGATGAAATAAAATCCATACACATCGCTTTATAAGATAATTCCCTTAATAAAGCATACGAAACCCAAAACATCAGCCAAAGTCAAGAAGAAGGGTATAACAGAACTCGCATTTAATGATCACACACAGGCTTTTATGCAAGTCCCCATGCAAGGGGACATCCCACAGGGAGGGACACAGTATAACCAATCAGTTACAGGAAAACAGTAAAACATACAATTCACTCCCCTAGTCCTGGAGATAATCAAGTCTGATAAAGTAATAACTTAATTATCTCCAGGCAGAAAAATCACAATTTTCCCCAATATTCAGAACACCCCTTTAGATATGGGGTATCCCCACAAATAATATGTCCCCTGATAGCCCCGATCTGGGTGACCAACATATTCAAATTTCACCCAGATCAGTTCAGGGGTTCTCAAAAAGTGTGGAAGTCCTTTGTGACCGGCTAACCGCGAGCTGGCTGCCCAAAATAGTTCCAGGAGTTTGGGTGGTTGTGCCGGTCTATTCAGTAAAGGGGCAAAAACAGAATAATTCCACAAATGAATTCCCCTGGCTCTTAGCAGCGATTGTTCCCCTCATTCGAATGCACAAAATACCGAATAGCGCTCTTCTAGCTATTCGGGAAGTAGAGATCCAGCGTTCGCTTATTGAGACCGGTGTTCGGGAAGTCGAGTGTCCGATTTTAGTTCCAGACACTCGACGACCAAGTCCCGCTGCCTTTGTTCACCTGAAAAAAGATCGCCACCGTTTTCTCAGCCACGTGGCGTTCGGTAGTACGAACGCTGGCCGCACAGATAGAGGGTTTAATTGAAGCATTCATGGAAGTTTAACAAGCCAGGGGGTGGTCTCTGTTCGGTAGTTATATCTACAGAATGAATATGTAAGAAATATTATACATAGAGAGGGATTTCTTCACAACTACTAACCCTAACTGCTAACCCTAACACCCTCCTCTCATCCAGGGTGCAAGAAAAACTAATATGTGGGAAATCAATTTGATTTGTGGTTGATAACTTTCCTTCTATTGAAGGAATGAGAATTGGTGTCAATTTCAGCAGTACTCGAGGTGAATTTTAGGATTATTCCAACACTGAGACTTGGCTGAAAACTCAGAGGAGATTACCAAGGGATAAATGCAGGCATGTTTATAAAGTACAGCAGCGAGATAATGTAAACAGCCATTTTAGATGCATTGGGATCAAATTTGAAACCTGCAAAAATGTGACTTACAAATGCAAACCAGAACACGGATAATTACTTTAAACATTTTGCAACTTCTCTGGGAGAAAAAAGGAGCAACGTTTTACAGCGCTCCCTGAAATAATAAAGTAATATTGCTTAAAGCGTTACTCCAACCACCATGACCACTTATGCTTTTAGAAGTAATAATTGTGACAGGTATCCTAATGCTTGAAAAGCTGCACATGCAAAGATATTTTAATTTTTGTGCCGGCGGCTAGTTGCACCTTTGGCACATGTAACTCAGACAGCCTAATTTTCTTTCCCTGCTATGATCCCACCCACCTCTCTCCATTTCCTAATATTTGATTTCATTGTAATTCCCTCCCTTCCTCTTTTCCTTGTCTACCCCCAACTCCATCCCATCCTCCCATACCTGGCTCAGAGTGCATGCATGCGCAGTTCAATCAAATGCTGCTATATGTGAATCTTTGATTTAATTGGACCTCCTGAGAAAAGCAGTGATGTTAGAAGGGTATGTGGAAACCAGCGAGTGGAGGGACGCTCTTCTTATTTTACAGGTTTATAAGGGGTAAGGGGAACTAATTGCTAATGCTCAAGGCATTGTAAATTTTAAAATACATATATTTAAAAAGGTTTGGAGTAAGCCGTGCTGTGCTGGTACAACTCATTCAAAAGAGCATAAACTTACCTCGATTCCAGCGCAAGTTGTCCCTCAACCCAATCCTCTTCCATTGACATTATTCGCCCTTGCTGTCAAGAGAGAATGCAGGTCCCCTCTGCATTAATCTGCCGGTCACATTCCCACATTACCACGGTCTTTCTAGTGAGTGGTGCAGAAATGGCTTCCCTGCCACTACTTTTAGTTACAGTGAGCAGCCACAGGCTGCTAATTGTTTAGTAGACATACACTGTATAGACACAAGTATTGGGACACACACGTTTTATTACTGAATTCAGGTGTTTCAATCAGGCCCAATGCCACAGGTGTATAAAATCAAGCACGTAGCCACGCAGTCTGCATTTACAAACATTTGTGAAATAAACTGTCTTGTTCTGAAGAGCTCAGTGAAATCAAGGGTGATACTGTGATAGGATGCCACCAATAATCCAGTTCGTGAATTTCATCCCAGCTAGATATTCTACGGCCAACTGTAAGTGGTAGTATTGAAAAGTGGAAGCGTTTAGGAACAGCAACTCCACGAGGCGGAAGACCACGTAAAGTAACAGCGGGGTCACTGAGTGATGAGTCGTATGGTGCGTAAAAGTCACCAACACTCTGTTTATTCCAGCTGAAGAGTTTCAAACTTCCACTGGCAATAATATCAGCACACAAACTATGCGGCGGTTGCTTCAGGAATGGGTTTCCATGGCCGAGCAGCTGCATGCAAGCCTCACATCTTCAATTACAATGCCAAGCGTCGGATCAAGTGGTATAAAGCATGCAACACTGGACTATGGAGCAGTGGAAGTGTGTTTTGTGCAGTGACGAATAATGCTTCTCTGTTTGGCAGACTGAAGGGCGAGACTGAGTTTGACGGATGCCAGGAGAATATTACCTGCGTGACTGCATTGTGCCAACTTACTACCAGTGAAGGGCAACCTTATTGCTTCAGCACAACACAACATTTTGGACAATGCTATGCTTCCAACTTTGTGGGAACAGTTTGGGGAAAGCCCTTTTCTATTCCAGCATGACTGTGCCCCAGTGCACAAAGCAAGGTCTGTAAAGGCATGGTTGGATGAGTTTGATGTGGAAGAACTTGACTGGCCCACACCGAGCCCTGACTTTAATCCCATCGAACACCTTTGAATGAACTGGAACAGATATAGTGAGCCATAACTTCTAGTCCAACATCAGTGCCCAACCTCACACATGCTCTACTGGATGAATGGGCAACAGTTCCCACAGAAACACTCCAGAATCTTGAGGAAAGCGTTACCGGAAGGGTGGAAGCTGTTAGAGCTGCCAAGGGGGGGACCAACTACATATTAGTATTTAGAATATTATTAGTATTTAGAGTGCAATGTCATAAAAGTCCCTGTTGGTGTAATGGTCGTGTCCCAATACTTTTGTCCATATAGTGTACCTCCATATATGCTCCCACTTGTCATATAGTGACAAATGGAGGCATAAGGGGAGTTTTAAACCTCCCTTGTAGTAATAACGGGGTGATATTGACCCTCACAGGCTTATTTATTTTTTTGTTTTACACTTTTTTTTTAATGTGGAGGCATACTTGTAACTGCTGGTCAGACGCAACATGGCAAACCCTTGCGCAGCCAAAGGTTTTTTTAAAACTATTGGCCTGTTAGCTGCTATTGCTGGCAATGTGAAAAAGTACTTCAAATTATCATTTGCTTGCAAAAAGAAATGGAATAATAATTTGTGAACATCCTACTCTGCAATCATTGTAAAGCTGGTGCTATGAACATACCCAGAATCCTACACTTTGTGTAGCGCTCGGATACGAAAATACAGGTTTTCAACCAGACACTAAATGCATTTGGCCGATAGATGAAAATTCAGTCAGGCTGACTGAATTCTGACCGGAATTTGCTTTAGTAAATACGAGAATTACAATTCCGTTTGAAATTCCGACATTTTCACCAGATTTTGTCCATCCGGACAACATCTGGTGTTTAGTTAATTACCCTGTATATATTTGACACAGACCCTCTAATTCTAATATAGTTAATAATAAAATGAACTATCACTACATGCATGTAATCCATAATGAAAAAAATGAGTCTGTTTAATTTTTCCAAAACCATAAAATTGTCCTTGTGGTTTCTGTAATGTCTGTCTATCTATCGTTATAATCTATCCATACAGTATAGTACAGGGCATTTTACAAGGGGGGCATTTCTTACTCTCCAATACTCCTAGAGTATGATCAATTGCAGCAGTAGTTATGATGGAAATACATTTGCCTAACCCTTTTCCATGAATGGGCAGCCAGCTCATAGGTGTCAACACTGATGAGAAATAGCAGAAGAAATGCCCGTTGTTTACACCACATTAACAAATATAACTAATATAACTCTGCACACGTAATCTAGTCATTTGTTTATTGTTTTTCCAGTTTACAGAAAGAAGATTTGGAATTTCAGCCTCTTGAACAGATTAATGAAAATGAGGAGGCCAATCACTCTACCCCACTCCTGGGACCTCTTGGACGTTTCTTGGGAGTCCATTCTCCAAGCCCACCACGGGCCAACTCGCGCTTGAGCTTGCTAATGAGACGAAGAAGTGGGGTTCCGCATTTCATCCATCGTGACATAAATAACCTTAGGAGTGGAGAAGCACTGAGAGACCTTAATGTTTTTATGTCCACACCTTTCTATGAGAGGCCAGGGTTTTATAGCGCCCCTCAAACTCCACTTAATGGAGTCCCTACAATATGTCCTCAGCGGTTCCCTGGTAATGGCAACCCAACACTTTGCTCCACGCAATGGACTAGGAAAAAGGGGCCCACGTGTGACACAGCAGATGAATTGTCTAGTTTATCTCCTGGATCCAAGCAATGCTTTGTGTGGCCTCCTGGAAGTATGGAGGAAGAGGAGAAGGAAATTGTATGTAATACTGGTAGTACACCCACCCTACAAACTGAGCACGTTGTGGGAATGCAGAGTCCTGCACCCAAAAGACTAACAAGAAGTCAGCAGGTTAGTTCGTTATTTCTTGGGAATCCAGCACAGGCATCAACTGATGTTCTGCACACGCCAGGACACCGAGTATCTCGTTCTATCTTTTCATTTTCTCCCGTTACTTCTCCAACTTTGGAAAGGGCTTCCAGAACATCTTGTACTAGCCAGGGACAGAATGACGGAACCACGGAGAGTGGTAAGGATCAACGTGGAGCTAAATGTCCTTCTCCCAAAGACTCAGGGATTAGTTTAGCTGAGGGAGACTTTACAGAGCTAATGGAAGTTATCATGGAAGCTGGAGAACCCTCTGAGCAAGAAGGAATGAACGAATGATAGGCTAGCAGTCGCCCATTTACTAGTCCATGGAAATCTGGAAACCTTCCTGTGCAAGAATGAAAGAAGCGTCCTACTTATGAATTATTTGTGGTGTGACTAAAGGACAAAACATTGAAAGTATTTTGTGTAAAAACCCTTTAAACTAAGTTCCAAAGTTGGAAGAGTGACAGTCTGGTGTTAGTGTCAGGAAACCAAACCAACATTTTAAAAAACTAGTAATTTTTAAAAGTACTTTAAAAATACCATAAAAAGTGTCAGACTGATCATAAGCAGAAAAAGTACCTTATATTGCAGGAATTTAATATAGAAATCAAAGCAAAACAGATTTTCATTTTGTAGAAAAGAAATATATTTTTATTTACTAAACTTCTGTTGTATTGTACATATATATTTTTAAATTGAATTTGTATTTATTATTCATCACGATCAAATACAGGGTTACAATATTGGTCATGCAATAATAGCAATGCAAAGCAGTGTGTGCAACTTGTAAATTTGTTACAATTACATGTAAGACAATCAGACATCTCGGTATCACAGACAAATGTTTTAACTAAAATGTTATTGCCCTCGTCACGCCTTAGTCCAGCACCAGGGTTTTTACATACTCTGCAGGGATGTCTGATTGCCACACATGGTGTGTGTCTGTCATGGTGTCTATCTGTGTCATGGTCTGTCAAGGTGTGTGTGTCTGTGTGTTTAAAAATAGTGTTTTTACTAACCTTTTTTTTCCCACGCCATGCTGGTCTCCCCTCGACTGGCCCCGCCTCTATGGCTGAGATCATGAAGTTTGATGATCTCAGCCAATCCAATGCTTTGCCATAGGATTGGCTGCAAAACGCTACACCAATCAGCATCTCCTCAGCTGCACTGTATCCCCAGTCCAGCCCTGTTTATGAGCCAGCCATCCACCTCTTGCTCCAGGCCGTGAGGCAAACAAAGCATTTGCCTTGGCAAATAAGGCGGCATTTTTTGTGGCCCCCCTGAAAGTGGGACTTTCCCCATGCTACCCCCAGTTCCTTATTCCGGTAGGTCATCCAAAGCGACCATATTTTGGTAAATGTTTGTCTACGACCTGTGGAGGACCAGTGCATCTCCTCCATAATTAGATAGTCTTTATCTCTATTAATCAAATGTAGTGGCTGTGACAGACTGCCTGGCACCCCGACTGGGTGCCTCTGCCAATCAATGCTCACTGAGGACTCCAATAGACACCATCAACACCATAGACTCCCACAAACCGCCAGTGTGGTTGGGGATCTCGCTGTCCACCACCCACCCAGGACCCAAGACCAGGATTCAGCTTCCAGTGGGTGAACCTCTCCTACTTCAGAGAGTATAGCAAGAACAGCTCTTAAAAGAGAGCTAGTGATTATAGCACTCCAAAGAGCAATCCCAAGAGCAGGGATTATAGCTGGTATAGCGGTTCCCTCTGTCACAAGACAAGGCTCTGTGTTGAGGATAATGGTGCCCCACTTCGCCTTATATGACAATATCCATGCAAGGGGTACGCCCACATGGACCTTGTAGGTAACAGATCTGCAATAGTCACAGACCAGTCATAAACGCATGACACTCCCATAACAAACATACAATCCCTCCCCTCTGCCTGGGAGATAATTGAATCAGATACTGTATTAACTATCTCCAGGAAGAAAAAAAAAAAAAAAACATATTTATATAAACCCCCCCCCACCCCCCCAAAAAAAAAATTGGGGGAAAAGAGGGGAAAATTCTTTGAGAGGGGAAAATTTGGGAAAAGAGGGGGAAATTCTGAGGGGAAAAGGGAAGATTCTCTGAGAGAGGAAGATTCTCTGAGAGGGGAAGATTCTTTGAGGGGAAAAGATGGGAAAATTCTTTGAGGGAAAAAAATTTGGGGGAAAAATTGGGGAAAAGAGGGAGAAATTCCCTGAGGGGAAAATCCCCTGAGGGGAAAATATGGTAAAATTCTCTGAGGGGAAATTATGAGGGGGAAAAGAGGGGAAATTCTTTGAGGGGAAAATTTGAGGGGGAAAAGAGGGAAAATTCTTTGAGGGGGGATTTTCTGAGGGGGGAAATTCTTTGAGAGGGGAAAGAAATTCTCTGAGGGGAAAATTATGAGGGGGAAATTCTCTGAGAGGAAAAAAATGGAAAAATTCTTTGGGGGAAAAGATGGGAAAATTCCGAGGGGAAAAATTGGGGAAAAGTCTTTGAGGGGGAAATTCTCCGAGGGGAAAATTCTCCGGGGGGGAAAAGATGGGGAAATTCTTTGAGGGAAAAAGGGGGAAATTATTTGAGGGGGAAAGAGGGAAAATTCTTTGAGGGGAAAGAAATTCTGAGGGGAAAATTCTGTGAGAGGGGGAAATTCTGTGAGAGGGGAAAAGATGGGAAAATTCTTTGAGGGAAAAAAATTGGGGAAAAGGGGAAAGCCTGAGGGGAAAATTTCTTTGAGAGGGAAAGAAATTGAGGGGAAAAGGGAAAATTCTTTGAGGGGGGAAAATTGGGGAAAAGAGGGGGAAGTCTTTGAGGGGGAAATTCTGAGGGGAAAAGAGGGAAGATTCTCTGAGGGGGAAAATTCTCTGAGGGGGAAGATTGGAAAATTCTTTGAGGGGAAAAATATTTGAGGGGAAAAAAGGGAGAAATTATTTGAGGGGGAAAATTCTTTGAGAGGGGAAAGAAATTCTCTGAGGGGAAAATTATGAGAGGGGGAAATTCTGTGAGATGGGGAAATATGGGAAAATTCTTTGAGGGAAAAAATTGGGGAAAAGAGGGAAGATTCTCTGAGAGGGGAAGATTCTCTGAGAGAATGGGGGAATCATTTGAGGGGAAAAGAGGGGGAAATTATTTGAGGGGAAAATTATTTGAGGGGAAAGAAATTCTCTGAGGGGAAAATTATGAGAGGGGAAAAGAAAGAAGATTCTCTGAGAGGGAAGATTCTCTGAGAGGGGAAGATTCTTTGAGGGGAAAAGAGGGGAAAAGAATGAGGAAAAATTCGAGGGGAAATTCTTTGAGGGGAAAAAATTGGGGAAAAGAGAGGGAAAGTCTGAAGGGAAAATTCTTTGAGGGGGGAAAATTGGGGGAAGTCTTTGAGGGGGAAATTCTGAGGGGAAAAGAGGGAAGATTCTCTGAGAGGAAAAGATGGGAAAATTATTTGAGGGGAAAAATTTGGGGAAATTATTTGAGGGGGATTTTTTTGAGGGGGAAAATTCTTTGAGAGGGGAAAGAAATTCTCTGAGGGGAAGTTATGAGAGGGGAAAAGAGGGAAGATTCTCGGAGAGGGGAAGATTCTCTGAGAGAATGGGGAAATCATTTGAGGGGAAAAGAGGGAAAAATTCTTTGAGGGGAAAGAAATTCTCTGAGGGGAAGTTATGAGAGGGGAAAAGAGGGAAGATTCTCGGAGAGGGGAAGATTCTTTGAGGGGAAAAGAGGGGAAAAGAATGAGGAAAAATTATTTGAGGGGAAAATTCTTTGAGGGAAAAAGAGGGGGAAGTCTTTGAGGGAAAAAAATTGGGGAAAAGAGGGGGAAGTCTTTGAGGGGAAAATTCAGAGGGGGAAAATCTTTAAGGGGAAAAGAGGGGAAAAATCTTTGAGGGGGAAGATTCTCTGAGGGGAAGATAGGGGAAAAGAGGGGGAAATTCTCTGAGGGGAAAAGATGGGGAAATTGGGGAAAAGTATTTGAGAGGGGAAAAGCTTCCAGCGCTCTAATTCGCTGTGGATGTATCAGGTACATCCGAGGTAGTTAACGACTGTTTTGTTGGATGTACCCGATATGGCATATGTCACAAGTTTAAGCTGCAATGGTTCTGGTGACTAGTGTCCCTTTAAGAATTGTATTTAACGTTGAAAAATCTGACTCCTAGATTCTAAGCAAACTTGTCAAGCCCTGCTCAAATGCATTAACCATTTGCTCTTCAATGTATTAGAGACAAACACTTATTTGCCATGCACTTTTTATACAAAAGTGATTACAGTAAATCTTTTAGTTTAAAAAAAAACAACCTAAAAGTGCTAAATTCTGTATATTCTGCAGAATTAAAAACAGTTAAGAGTCAGCAGTCAAGGAGTTAAAGCAGCAATACACAGAAGTCTCCCACTCTTAACATACACAAAGCCTCACATCACTCAAGATCAGGCACTTGAATCACACTCAGACTTCAGTAGTAACCTTTCGGTTCAGAGTTCAAAAAATAACCCACAGTGCTATAAGATTTTTTTAATGTGAGCATTTATTATTAGTACTTAAAGACGTTTTAGCTTTTTTTTTTGATCATCAAGACCACATGTAGTTTGTAAACTGCACTGGTGAAACAACCCACTGAACATTTTAGGTTCTGTTTTTTCCTCCCACCCGTTCCAGCTTTGCAATGGCTTACTAAAAACTGCTAGTTCTACACCCATTCATTGATCGGGCCACTGCTTTACCATGTGTATGTGCCAAGCCGACACAGCATGTTAATCAATGCTCAAACTTTATGTTTGTGTCTACACATGCCTAGCCTATAGCAACATATGCCTTACATCTCACATGGAGCTACTACCAGGATGGAATGATTGTTCCTGTCACCCACACCATGTAGTGTCACATTTGAACTATTAATATCTAGAGACAATATCCAAGTCTATATATTTTTTTTTTATTATTTGTGCCAAAATAGGAGCAGGAGTAAGTGATCTCAAATATTATACAGACATTTTAAAGTTGAGCATGCAGAGAAAGATATTCAGCCTTCAGTCATGACTTTCCCCCAGTGTGTGTTTATCAAAGAGGTACTCTGCCATGCCATTTGTAGGAGCCCCCATTCTGCGTAGGTTGGTCACATGATCTCCCAGTTCTTTCATGGATTTCACCTGCTCATCCAGGTAGTGAGTCTCCAGGAAGTCACAGAGCTGAAAAATTAAGATACAGGAAGTAAAGAACAAGAATGGTGGGAGAAGTGTACTGCTTGAATAAAAATAAATAAAACACATGCCATAAAATAAGTGTTCTGGCAATCACTCCACAGATTGTGACTTTGTGAGTCACTAAGTTTGACAATAAAGGCAGCTTCTCTCCCATCTTAACTCTGCGGTCAACAGGCGATGTGGTAAATGCAACAGAACTTCGATCAAATACAAGGACATCTGAACAAAGTGCGTATCCAAGTTAGACACAGCTCGTCAAGCCACCAATTATGATTTTATCTGAAGTTCATTTCAGGCCCACTTGGCAGTAAAGAACACTTCCCAGAAGGCAGTGTACACCTTCATTCATTGCATTCTTTGATGATGGATATATTTAACTAGCTGCTATAGAAAGAAGTGGGGGTGAAGGAAGCAAGCTCCTCAATGTCAATACTACAGCTACTGTTGCCTTTGTGAAGTCCTACATGGTGTTTAAAAGGCTCACACCACTGACCAAGTTTAAAAAAAAAAAAAAACTAACATCCTTACTGTTTGGTAGTTATACCCCATTGAAACATACAATTAGGCACTTTTGTAAATGTGACCTGTACTGGAGTACAGCAGCTAACCCAGCTCCAGCACTTGACCTTTACCTGACCAGCCCGGCACCCATGGCAGCGATCCAAACTGCTATATATACACACACACACACACACACACACACGCACGCAGAAGAATCCTCCCCCTCTTACTATAATCCAAACAGCTCACATGACTGACAATCCACATACACTCCTACAATGCAACACCATCCACACAATTACACAAGGAGTCTGAACACAACAAACTTGTTAATTTATACTGTACAACTGAACAGCACACAGTGTTGATTTGCCATGCTATAAACAGGGCAGAATAAAAATGCCTAAGATTAGTTTGTACTCACATGGGGGTCATTGCGATCTGTGGATAGTTTGTGTAGCTCCAACAGTGACTGGTTAACATTCTTCTCCAATTGAAGGGCACACTCTAGAGCCTCTAGACCACTTCCCCATTCATCGCGGTCTGGTTTCTGTCAATCAATCAGTTAATTGATAGAATTAGTGGGCGTCGGAAAGGTAATGGCTCCGGCTAGATCACCAACAAGCCTATAGACAGAGTCCTGAGAGCTTGTGCCAGGCATCTAAACTCCATGTTAACTAGCACTGTAAGAAGATTAGCTTCACCATGATAGCGATAACCCAACTTCATATTCATAATAAATAAATGTGTTGCACACTGGAATAGCACAGGTGGGCCCCCACTATCCCAAACAAATTAGGAAGAGTTCAGGTGAATCACAGCAGTGGCAAATCGAACTAAAGTTGATGGCAAAAGGAGTAAAATACATGCAATTATACATAAATAAAGCAAGATCTATTTTGTTATTTTAGTTTGACTTGCCACTTCTGTGATACATGTGAACCATTTCTATGAATTGAGATCCTGTATTCCAAGCTGCAGCAAGAAAAACTACTGGTAAGTTACAATAGGACAACACCAACACAGTGTTGGTTAGCAGATATTCTGTAATGTCTACTCCAGGCTTCCCCTTGTATTTGGTCATTTTAACAGGTCACATGAATCCTGGCAAGCTATAACTCCAGAGACCAAGTCAATATATCTGGCAACATTTGGTTCTGCTAGCAAGCGTTTAATGAGTGTGTAACAGTGCTGGTAGCCATCGATAGCATTGTGAAAAGTCTGCTAGGACAAGTCCAAATCAGATGTTCAGCTATCAAGTTACAGCATGAATATGAGCAATGAATCAATGAAAAACATTTCAACAAATTAGAAGTCACCCAACTGTAAGTGCTATTCAGAACACTCATACTAAGCCCAGTCACATGTTATGCAAGTTAACTCCCATAGACATGCACCAAGTAAGTTCGCTTAACAGAAGTACAATTCATTTTGCCATTCTTACCCGCACGTCCTGCAGGAATATACGCCCACCGCGCTGGTTTTGTAGTTTCATAAGTTTCTCTGCATGCTCTCGCTCTTCGTGGGACTGGTGCAGAAAGTACTTTGAGAAATTTTTCAGCGCCACATCATCCCGGTCGAAGTAATAGGACTAAATAGAAAAAAAACAAAATAAGAGTAAAATAAAAATAATGCAGGGAATACAAGAAACTTCAACTAACCCCCAATTAGGATTAAAGTGTGTCACCTCATACTTTCCTTTCTACTATGGTTTTCTCTAGGACCTAATCCCTTTTAAAATATAAAGACAAAGTAGTGACTACTTTGAACTATGTATTTTCCCTACGCTTGACAATTGTGTCAAAAGGGAGAATCTTAATGGATCACTATAGTGTCAGGAAAACACTTGTTTTCCCCTCACACTATATAATCCTTGGGGGACCCTCATGGTCCCCCTTGAGCCACTTACCTTAATCCAGCGCCAGTGACCTCTCCTCCCCCACCGGCATCAGCTCCCAAGTAAAGCAGAACGCGCATTCTAACAGTCCATACGAAAGCATTTCTCGAATCTTTCCTATGGACGTTCTGCACGCTGAATGCGAATTTCCCATCCAGCGTGGCAGAAGCACCTCTAGCGGCTGTCAGGAAGACAGCCACTATAGGTTCTCTGAAACTGCTATGTTTACATGTGAAGGGTTAAAACCTGGGGTATCTGGCACCTAGACCACTTCATTGAGCTGAAGTGGTCTGAGTGACTATATAGTGTCCCCTTTAAGGCAAACTTCACTTATTACACAATTGTCAAGTGTAGGAAAGACAAATTAGTTCCTTAAAGAATTTAAGTCAGAAATAAAAAAAAAAAAAAAATTAAATAAATTCTAAAAGAAAGACAAAGCAATAGGAGAAAGGCAAGTTTGAGGTGACAGCTACTGTAAGTAGTCCATATAATATTAGTTTCAGAATATAGCTGAAACTGAAGTAGTGACTGTTGCCCAGCATGCAGCTTAGAATAAGTTAAAGCCAACACCCATGTAAGAAAGTGTATTCTTTAATGATAAAGTGCCACGGCAAATGGAGCCTAGAGCCATTTCATAACACCCCAGTTACTCGTTTGTTTTATTGTATCTGAACGCGTATGGTAAGCCAGAATAATATCTACCAATATGGAATAAACTACAACCCAAAATGTCCACTATATGCAACATGACACCGCCCAAGCCCATCATGCAAACCAACTGCAGTCTGGCCGATTGGCTACCACCATCACATTAATGCAAGTGTATTCTTTGATAAAGTGCCACAGCAAACTGAGCATGGAGCCATTTCATAACCCCACCAGTTTTAACACTGCAGCTGAAAACGTTATGGTCCTGCAGAAACAGCAATGATTTCACTGCAAGGTTAGCCTGCTGTTATTAGCTGGCATACCAACAGCCACTAGAGCAGTTTGAGTAATAGAGTAAAACTATTTTTAGCAGATTATCTGACGCCATCTCCGGTCCAGACCTCAGCCAGAGCAACCTACCCAATACCAGCACCAGAGTCCCTGCCTTCTCAGACATCATCCAAAGGGGAAACCAACATGCATTCGCCACAAGCGCATCAGGCTATCCCCGTAGGAAAGCAGTTAATCAATGCATTCCTATGAAGATTTCAGTGACGCAGTATATCCATGCAGAGCGCAAGGATGTCCAGCAAGTTTAAGGGACTCAGAGTCGCTTGGAACCCTGGAATTGCCTCTAGTTGCTGCCTGAGAGAAAGCCACCGGAGGCAGTCCTACAAAATAATCATAGCGGTTACTGTAAAACTACAATGATTTACATTGCAGGACTAAGGCGGACAGAGGCACTGCACCCAGACCACTTTAATGAGATCATATGGGTGCCTGTAGTGTCCCTTTAACTGTGGCAGCAGGGACCTGGTGATTAGGGCACAATAGTGTTATGAAAGCACATTAATGCTTGCACCATGATCAGATTGAATGCATCCATGGCATTGAGTCACTAGTGAGCTTTGTGAAGCAGATTGACTGTACAATTTATTTTGCTTACTATTTATCAATACTACAAGCAATAGACCCAAGACAAGCATTCAGTCAACAACACATTTGTGAAAGACAAAAAGATAGGCTGTGATTACACCCACATTGGAGACTTTCCGCACCCAGCCATTTGGATTTTAATTGGCTGGAACAGAGTGTAGTGAATGAGCCCCACTGTATCGAAGGACAGCTGGCATGAAGCATTTGGATCAGTTTAAGGTTATGATATTCATGTGTTTCCATTGTAGACTAAACAGATGGCTAAAGGGAAAATTAATCCTGCACGCTCTCAAGAAAACAATACATTCAGCTTCAGATGTAGACTCCTGTGATCCATTTAGATCACATTATTTTCTATAAGGGAACATTTGCAATATTACAGCTCATATTATGTTAAGACTTACAGCCTACACCCAGCAGAGGGCACCACAATCCTTGAGGATCATGTGTGCACATGGCACAAATTCCCAGCCATACCCACGTGTACACACAAACAGGCTCCCCCGGATGCTTAGAGGTCACTGCGTCTTTGTACCTCTCTGCACAAGGCTGCCGTTACATTGCTAAGCGAACGCTTCCCTGGCAAGATGTCAAAGCATCAACTGCAAACCTACTGATAACATGCAAATAACACCGTGTCATTGGATCCATTAGCAGTAGCCAACTCGAGTTTCAGGAAATGGATGTTTCATACAGGTCTCGTGTATTGATTAGGAGAAATTACTGGCACCAGCAGGATTCAGCAAGGAAATATCTGCATTGCCATATAGCAAGAGCTGGCTGCGCACAATGGGAACTGCAAACATCTGCAGCGTCATCCAAATGTGACCACTGGAAATTTCTTTAATGGTCCCTTCACCGTTAATCTGATTGTGTTGAAATAAAAGTTATGAAAATATGCACATGATTTTCTGGGTTACACAACATTAAGTTACAGTGTTTGCAGATTTCACAGCATTGAGTTACGTTTTGGAGATCAGTAGGACAGGTTCCAGACAGTCAAAGTGTCAACGCTGAGCCGTTCATTACAGAAGAGGAGGAAAGATTCAAGCAGTAAAAATCCCTGTGACCTTTTCTAGTGTCTGGCAACCAAGCAAAGTTTTATTGCTGGGCCTTCAATGTGCAGCCAACATGTAAAAAGGTCAGATCACAAATATACAATGAACACACGGGTAACACATCACCCCACCTACACAGTGACATCCTGTATATCAAAATATACACAGGTCTGTTTGTTTCATAAACCTATTGTCTTAATTCCACCACTGATTGCCTCATTACTGTGTCTAGTTTAAACCATCAGTTTCTATACCTACAAACCCAGACACCCAAGGACAAACCTCCCATTCCCTTTCAGATTTCTGGAGCTTCGCCTCAAGTGCCATGAAGGCCTTAGGAAGGACAGTTACTGGAGTGACTGGTTCTTCCCTGAAACGTAAAATCAATATATCATCTGGAACAGACTGACCCCCACACTGAGAAAAGATAGAAGATTCACCTAATAAACCAAGAAACCTTATGTTTACAAGCCTGGCGGCTGATGCATGCAGAGCTGCTCAGACAATGCAGCCCTGCACCAACACACCTTGACAAAACCACGCAACATTCAGCCCTACTGCCGAGGACCCAACATACGCATCACTGCTGCCTTATAACGAGTCCCGTGAGAGCAACACTCATTGCAGTCTGCAGATAAACACATCTCTGCTTGGGCTAGATAATACAGTTACTCATTTCTTTTACTGTATCTAAATGCGTATGGTAGGCCAGAATAATATCTATCAATATGGCATAAACTACAACCCAAGAGGTCTACTACATGCAACATGACACCGACCAAGCTCATCATGCAGACCAACTGCAGTCTTTAGCCTACTGGCTACAACCATCACATTAATGCAAGCTGAGGGTGATGGGTGTTAAAACACCTAGAAATTAGATTTGGTGTGACATGTTTTGCTATTGTCTAAATAGGCTAGGATAGGGTTTAGTGGTAGCCCACATCAGCTGATCAGCTGTCACAACATCAGAGGAGCTGCAGCCCTGCCCCAGGTGAGAACCAAGCCCGTGGCCACCCTTGAAGACACGGCAAACATCCATTATGCGACGTGAGAAGTGACAGACTGGGCTAGTCTTCCTGTATACACAGCACATCCATGTGAGAGAAGGGACAGACTGGGCTAGTCTCCCTGTATGCACACCATGGACCGGTACACATTACATCCATGTGAGAAGGTACACACAGCACATCCATGTGAGAAGGGACACACTGGGCTAGTCTCCCTGTATACAAACATCCATGTGAGAAGGGACAGACTGGGCTAGTTACCCACCACGGACAGGCCAGTCTGGGCTAGTTACCCACCACGGACAGGCCAGTCTGGGCTAGTTACCCACCACGGACAGGCCAGTCTGGGCTAGTTACCCACCACGGACAGGCCAGTCTGGGCTAGTTACCCACCACGGACAGGCCAGTCTGGGCTAGTTACCCACCACGGACAGGCCAGTCTGGGCTAGTTACCCACCACGGACAGGCCAGTCTGGGCTAGTTACTGGGCTAGTTAGAGAGCTAGTTACCCACCATGGACAGTCCAGTCTGGGCTAGTTACCCACCATGGACAGTCCAGTCTGGGCTAGTTAGAGGGCTAGTTACCCTGCTAGCCGGGCCAGTTACCCACCATGGACAGGCCAGTCTGGGCTAGTTAGAGGGCTAGTTACCCTGCTAGCCGGGCCAGTTACCCACCATGGACAGGTCAGGCTGGGCTAGTTACCCACCATTGACAGGTCAGGCTGGGCTAGTTACTGGGACAGTCTAGTCTGGGCTAGTTACCCACCATGACTAGTTATTGGGCTAGTTACCCTGCTAGCCGGGCTAGTTACCCACCATGGACAGGTCAGTCTGGGCTAGTTACCCACCATGGACAGGTCAGTCTGGGCTAGTTAGAGGGCTAGTTACTGGGCTAGTTACCCTGCTGGCCAGGCTAGTTACCGGGCTAGATACCCACCACGGACAGGCCAGTCTGGGCTAGTTACCCACCACGGACAGGCCAGTCTGGGCTAGTTACCCACCACGGACAGGCCAGTCTGGGCTAGTTACCCACCACGGACAGGCCAGTCTGGGCTAGTTACCCACCACGGACAGGCCAGTCTGGGCTAGTTACCCACCACGGACAGGCCAGTCTGGGCTAGTTACCCACCACGGACAGGCCAGTCTTGAATGCTTCTCTGGTTGTATAGGAGAGGTATTAGCAGTAGAAAGAGGGAAGTGCTCATGCCATTGTACAGAACACTGGTGAGACCCCACTTGGAGTATTGTACACAGTACTGGAGACCGTATCTTCAGAAGGATATTGATACCTTAGAGAGGGTTCAGAGAAGGGCTACTAAACTGGTTCATGGATTGCGGATAAAACTTACCAGGAAAGGTTAAAGGATCTTAACATGTATAGCTTGGAGGAAAGACGAGACGGGGGGTATATGATAAACATTTAAATATATAAAGGGAATCAACACAGTAAAGGAGGAGACTATATTTAAAAGAAGAAAAACTACCACAACAAGAGAACATAGTCTTAAATTAGAGGGACAAAGGTTTAAAAATAATATCAGGAAGTATTACTTTACTGAGAGGGTAGTGGATGGAATAGCCTTCCAGCTGAAGTGGTAGAGGTTAACACAGTAAAGGAGTTTAAGCATGCATGGGATAGGCATAAGGCTATCCTAACTAAGATAAGGCCAGGGACTAATGAAAGTATTTAGAAAATTGGGCAGACTAGATGGGCCGAATGGTTCTTATCTGCCGTCACATTCTATGTTTCTATGTTTCTATGTCTGGGCTAGTTACCCAAGACCAATGGACAGGCCACAGTCTTGGGCTAGTGTTACCCACCACGGACAGCCAGTCTGGGCTAGTTACCCACCACGGACAGGCCAGTCTGGGCTAGTTACCCACCACGGACAGGCCAGTCTGGGCTAGTTACCCACCACGGACAGGCCAGTCTGGGCTAGTTACCCACCACGGACAGGCCAGTCTGGGCTAGTTACCCACCACGGACAGGCCAGTCTGGGCTAGTTACCCACCACGGACAGGCCAGTCTGGGCTAGTTACCCACCACGGACAGGCCAGTCTGGGCTAGTTACCCACCACGGACAGGCCAGTCTGGGCTAGTTACCCACCATGGACAGGCCAGTTTGGGCTAGTTAGAGGGCTAGTTACCCACCATGGAAAGGCCAGTTTGGGCTAGTTAGAGGGCTAGTTACCCACCATGGACAGGCCAGTCTGGGCTAGTTACTGGGCTAGTTACCCACCATGGACAGTCCAGTCTGGGCTAGTTAGAGGGCTAGTTACCCACCATGGACAGGTCAGTCTGGGCTAGTTAGAGGGCTAGTTACCCACCATGGACAGTCCAGTCTGGGCTAGCCAGTTACCCACCATGGACAGGCCAGTCTGGGCTAGTTAGAGGGCTAGTTACCCTGCTAGCCGGGCCAGTTACCCACCATGGACAGGTCAGGCTGGGCTAGTTACCCACCATTGACAGGTCAGGCTGGGCTAGTTACTGGGACAGTCTAGTCTGGGCTAGTTACCCACCATGACTAGTTATTGGGCTAGTTACCCTGCTAGCCGGGCTAGTTACCCACCATGGACAGGTCAGTCTGGGCTAGTTACCCACCATGGACAGGTCAGTCTGGGCTAGTTACCCACCATGGACAGGTCAGTCTGGGCTAGTTACCCTGCTGGCCAGGCTAGTTACCGGGCTAGTTACCCACCATGGACAGGCCAGTCTGGGCTAGTTACCCACCATGGACAGGCCAGTCTGGGCTAGTTAGAGGGCTAGTTACTGGGCTAGTTACCCACCATGGACAGGCCAGTCTGGGCTAGTTAGAGGGCTAGTTACTGGGCTAGTTACCCACCATGGACAGTCCAGTCTGGGCTAGTTAGAGGGCTAGTTACCCACCATGGACAGCCAGTCTGGGCTAGTTAGGAGGGCTAGTTACCCACCATGGACAGGCCAGTCTGGCTAGGTTACCCACCACCATGGACAGGCCAGTCTGGGCTAGTTAGAGGGCTAGTTACCCACCATGGACAGGCCAGTCTGGGCTAGTTAGAGGGCTAGTTACCCACCATGGACAGGCCAGTCTGGGCTAGTTAGAGGGCTAGTTACCCACCATGGACAGGTCAGTCTGGGCTAGTTAGAGGGCTAGTTACCCACCATGGACAGGTCAGTCTGGGCTAGTTAGAGGGCTAGTTACCCACCATGGACAGGTAGACATAGGACGCATAGAGCTCCAGGTTGATCTGGCGGTTGATGGCGGCCTCGCAGTCCTGGTGGTAGTTCTGGCGGATCTGGGAGCTCATGGTTCCGGCTGTTTGCGGTAACGGGTTCCGTCCAATCACTGTTGAAGCGGGAAACCCAGTAACGATTCTCCCGACACCTCACGGTCTATCTGACCTAGCACCGCCCCCTCTGTCACATATACAGCGCGTAGCCCCGCCCCCTACGCCTGGCCCCGCCCCGCACGTGGCGCTGGAACGTGTCGCGGAGACCGTCGGCCATCTTTAGTGAGGGCAGTGCCCGCTGTTACCATAGCACACCGTTACCAAGCTGTGTCACTCCGTGCGATAACTAGTCGGAGTACGAATAATAGTTTGATTTGGTGCAGCTGAGCGCGCTATAAAGGAGGCTAGCCGAGAGTTTCAAGGTGTCTGCCATGCCCACAACAAAGATGGCGATGGAGCTAACTGGCGCTGTCACTGGTGGGCGTGGCTTGCAGAGGCGGGGCTACCAGTGATGACATGTGTGCTCACTGTTATAGAAGCCATTTGATAAACATGTTTGTGTAATAGTGTCAGTACTACATGCACAGCCTGTATCTTTATATAATTATTAACTGTGCGCTAATCACGCCATTAAAAAATAAATGTGCAATAATGTAATTAGGGGGCCGAATAACAATCTAGCAAAGTTCTCGCAGACAGTTTATTTTGGGCAAATAACTGATATTATAAAAATAAGGCTGCGCCAGAACAAGTAGATACCTAATCCTGTTACACTGGCAGGTGTGGTGGAATCTCGGTAAAAATAAATTTAGTAGGCCGAGATTACCACGTGGCATGTGTACGTGCATATGCTGACGTATCGATCAGTTGGTTGCACGAGGCAAGATACGATCAGTAGTGTACGGAGCATGTGCAAGAATACAGGATGTAGTATTCCCCTCCTCCATTGTGCTGGACAAGCCATGCGGTCAAGCAGGAAGTTAATTCTTATTTGTAATGATTGGTCAAGAGAATGTGCGGGTGGAGCTTAATATGGGAGGAGTTATGTGCCTATATAGGGAGCCTGCACTATTGTTCAGGGCTCAGAACTTGCTGTATTTTTGGTGACATTAGTCCCTCTGAGTCCCGATCGGTGATCCAATAAAGAATCTCTTCCTTCCTGAAGAAACCTGTGTCCATCCCTCTGTGCTTTGCTTCCGTCAGTTTCTCCGGTATCATTTGGTGCATTGGCCGGGAAGCTCATCGTTCAACGGTAGCTGAGAGGCAGAGGCGTGAGACGGTCTATCTTTGCCCACGTTCTCTACGGCTGCACCCCTGAACTTCTGCGTGGACCTCCCTTCGTCTCGGCGCCACTGGTCTGTTGTCCAGGAGATCATCGGCCTCTACGTAAGAAGTGCTGGGGTGTCCCCGTCGATGAGTGTGAACTCAGGTTCAGGAACGAGGAGGTAAGACAACTGCTGTTTTAGACGGCAGACCCACTAGGGGTATACCGATTGTGCGGTAGGCCCAAAAGGGGTTTAAATCTGTGTATGGAATCTGCCCCCTCTGTCGGAGGGAAGGAGCGAAGGCGCACCGCTCGATCGAACGCTCTTTAGTAAGACCGCTTGATCTGGTTAGTCAGGCGGGGTCCTGTGTAAATAGCCCTAGCCGGACACCGGTGTCTTGTCTAGACTAGCGTTCTAGGGTGTATATTACGTTCGCTAGGTCGGAGGGACCGGGAGACTAAGCGGCGCCTGTGTAAATTCGGTTCGCTAGCTCTCAACCTATCTTGGCTAAGTGGGAAGGCGTGTAAATTTGGAACCCACTAGACTTTTGATAGAGTAAATAGACTAGAAGGGCAATTTTGTAAATTTCGCCCTCTAGTTCGCTATATGTGGTGTTTGGGCAGTGTGGCTAACCAAAACGGGTGTATATAGTTTTAGGTAGTCCATTCAAGGTACTGGCCAATAGTTTAGTTGGGATTGTAAATGTGTTAAAGATTGTTAGTAAAGTGTATATCTTGTTAGATAGCGCGAGCTCAGCCGTCTAGCGAGAGTGTTAATAGTGTGTTGCTGTATCATAGTGCACGGTACCATAACCCTGTATATTTACTGACACTGTATATAAGTACTAATCATTGTCGTCTATTGCATGTTTAACACCGTAACCACTAATAATTGTATTGTGACCTTAAATTGTGCTTTGACCTATGCTAACCGTACTGTAACCGATACTAGTAAAAGACGATGTTACTGGGGTGTGTTATAGACGGGTAATTCATATATAGAGAATTATAGCGTGGGTGACTGTATAGTTTCGCCAAAGGGCATAATATTGATTATTTAGTGACTGGTGTAACAGCTGTGTGTGTACGGGAATTCCCTGAGTGATTATTGTGTTATTGTGTACGTTTCACTCGGTAACTGTACCACGTGGTGCTGTTGCCAGAGGAAACGGGTGTGACTGTTGAATAAGAACGCGTGCATAGTATTCGTTGTCAACGACGTTCCATTGATAAGTATGGGCGCGTCAGAGTCAACGATTTCGGATCCCTTAGGTTGTATGGTAAAGAATTTTAAAAAGGGATTCAAAACATGTGATTTTGGGGTTAAAATGTCTCCTGTACGTTTGGTCACTTTGTGCACTAGGGAGTGGCCTATTTTGGTTGCGGCATGGCCGCCGCGTGGCAGTTTGGATCCAACCCTGGTACAGCGTGTACACGTGGCTGTATCAGGTAGGCCTGAACTTTACGGACAGTTTCCATACATTGATTGTTGGGGCAGGCCGTAAACGACTCGCCAAAATGGATCCGGATATGCCACGAGGAGCAATGTCGCCTCATGGTGGCCAGGACTTGTTTGTCCACTAGGACTGGTGTTAGGCCCATTTTGGACACGCCCCCTGAGTCCGAGATCCCTTTGCCGCCCCCTTACTTTCCTTTAAGAGGAAGTGACGCGAATGCAGGAAGTTCTGCACCCCTTCCCCTATTGCCCCCATCCACTTCCGCTTCCTCCTCCAGTACAGAATCCACCCCCCCTCGTATTAAAACTCCCCTTCCGGAACCAGGACCAACCCCCATTAGATCTGAATATCCTGATTTGGCGCCACTTCAAACTTCCGGTCAAGCTTCTTCTAGCTCGGCTCGGAGTATACTATTCACTAACTTTTCCCAAAATCAAGTTCCCACATCCTCATGCCCTATTACCTCTCGACCGGAACCTTTAACTGACGCCCCTCCACGTAGCCCCATACTAACCCGACAACTGACCGGTACCCAACAATTAAAACATTATCAGATGCCTCTTCGCCTGAATCCTGGGTCAGCCTATATCGATGCCGCAGGTCAAATGGCACATGCTGACCCAGTCTTCGTATATGTCCCGTTCACGACTACCGATCTCTTGAATTGGAAGACCCACAATTCCTCGTACACTGAGAAACCACAAGCTATGACCGATCTGTTCACCTCGATAGTTCAGACACATAACCCGACATGGGCTGATTGCCAGCAGTTATTAATGACATTGTTCAATAATGAGGAAAGGACAAGGATTAACCAAGCGGCCATTAAGGCGCTAGAGGAGAGAGCCCGTGCTTTAAATCAAGCCAATCCGGCAGCATGGGCCGCAACACATTACCCTAACACCGATCCTGACTGGAATGTAAATGGCGCAGATATGGCTCAACTTAAAGCCTATAGAGATGCTATAATTGCTGGCATGAAAGCCGGAGGGAAGAAAGCTATTAACATGTCGAAGACAGTTGAGGTGATTCAGAAAAGTGATGAAGCGCCCAGTGTCTTTTATGACCGATTATTGGAGGCATACCGCTTGTATACCCCCTTTAATCCGGAAGACGCTGATAATTCCCGAATGGTAAACTCCGCCTTTGTCAGCCAAGCTTACGGAGATATTAAGCGCAAGCTACAGAAATTAGAAGGGTTTGCAGGTATGTCTATCACCCAACTAATGGAGGTAGCGAACAAAGTATATATGAATAGGGAAACAGAAAGTAAGAAAGAGGAAGAGCGCAAGATGCGTAGAAAGGCAGATATGCTAGCGGTAGCGATCGCAGGCGTAGATAGACGGGGCCCAGATAGAGGCGATGGTAGATGGAATAGGGAGCCTTTGAGTAGGAATCAGTGCGCGTACTGCAAGGAAGAAGGGCATTGGAGGAACGAGTGTCCGCAAAGAGAGCAGTATGAGAGAGACTTACCCAGGGCAGGTTACGGAAACTTTAGAGGCAGAGCGAGAGGTAGAGGAGGCCCCGGAGGGAGTAATGGTAATAGAGGGAGTAATGGTAATAGAGGGAGTAATGGGAACAGAGGAAGTGTAAGGGAAGATAGGTACTATCCAGCAGCGCAAAGGTCCCGCGATAGAGAAGGTAGGGACTTTGTGGGATTGGCTGACACGGTCATGGAGGACTATTGATACCGACCGGGCTCCATCCCCCTTGGTCGAGCGGAGCCTATGGTCGATGTATCAATAGGGGGAAAAAGGAGTGCGTTCATGATCGACACTGGTGCTGAACATTCGGTGGTGACTAATCAAGTTGCTCCTCCATCTGGAAGAACTATTACTGTAATAGGAGCAACTGGAAGAAGTGCTGAAAAACCGGTTCTTAAAAGTCGACTCTGTACATTGGGAGGCCACGTAGTAAAACATCAATTCCTTTATATGCCTGAGTGTCCAGTCCAATTGCTGGGACGTGATATGCTATCCAAATTACAAGCGCAGATTACGTTCCTACCAAATGGAACAACATCCTTAAAGTTTAATGGACCCTCAGGTATTATGACATTGTCCGTACCAAAGGAAGAAGAGTGGCGACTTTATACAGTGTTGACTAGCCAAAACCCGAGGAGTGATGAATCCTTATTTAACATACCAGGAGTTTGGGCAGAGAACAACCCACCAGGACTGGCCCGCAATATTCCACCTATTAAAATCGAACTAAAACTTGGGGTTTATCCAGTAAGCCTGAGACAATATCATATTCCGCAGAAGGCTAAGAAGAACATCCAATCTTATCTGGATAAGTTCATACGGTATGGTATCCTAAAATTCTGTACTTCCCCCTGGAACACCCCATTGCTGCCTGTTCAAAAGCCCGGTACAGATGAGTATCGACCTGTGCAGGACTTGAGAGCAGTCAATGATGCGGTTGTTAGTATACATCCAGTCGTGCCCAATCCATATAACCTGCTTGCTTTAATTCCGGGCTGGGCTACTTACTTTACAGTCTTAGATCTCAAAGATGCCTTCTTTTGCCTCCGAATTGCCGCAGAAAGCCAATGTATCTTCGCTTTCCAATGGGAAAATGCTGTAACGGGCTCGAAACGCCAAATGACCTGGACAAGATTGCCCCAGGGGTTTAAAAATTCACCTACCCTATTTGGTTCAGCTCTAAGTCAAGATCTACTAGATTTCGAGTCTATCCCAGGAGAGTGTGTATTATTACAATATGTAGATGACTTGTTGATAGCAGCAGTTACAAAGGAAGTATGTCAGCAAGCAACGCACGATCTACTACACATTCTCTGGAAGGCAGGATACAAGGTGTCAAGAAGGAAGGCTCAGTTGTGTTTGCCAACTGTCAAATATCTGGGATTCCATATCTCTGAAGGTCAAAGAATTATGGGGCCAGAGAGAAAAGAAGCTGTGTGCCAAATACCGATACCCAGGAATAGAAGACAAGTGCGAGAATTCTTGGGGGCAGCAGGCTTCTGTAGGATATGGATTCCCAGCTACGCGATACTGGCAAAACCTCTGTATGCAGCTATCAAAGGTACAGAGCACGACCCCTTCTTATGGACTCAAGAACAGCAAACGGCATTCGAAGATGTGAAGAGGGCTTTGATGAGTGCCCCAGCATTAGGTCTACCTGACCACACACGGCCATTCTACCTGTATGTACATGAGCAAAGAAGAATGGCTGTGGGAGTATTGACACAGTACTTGGGATCATGGCAAAGACCTGTTGCCTACATGTCTAAGCAACTGGATGCAGTGGCCAGCGGACTTCCACCTTGTCTAAGAGCTGTAGCTGCAGCCGCCCTGCTAGTAGCTGAAGCCGATAAACTCACTCTGGGTCAAGAACTTTATGTACGAGTTCCACATGCAGTACAGACGTTGTTGGATTACAAAGGAAATCATTGGTTTAGTAACAGCCGTATGACCAAGTATCAAGCAATGTTGTGTGAAAACCCAAGAGTGCATTTAGAGACTGTAAATACCTTAAATCCAGCTACCCTTTTGCCACAACCTACTGAAAGTCAACATGATTGTTTGGAATGGATGAAGTATTTTCAAGTAGACCAGATGTTCGTGATTTTCCCATCCAGAACCCTGATGTTCAATATTACACCGACGGCAGTAGTTATGTAAAAGAAGGGATCCGCTATGCAGGATATGCAGTAACAACGATAGACAAGGTGATAGAAGCTCGGCCACTGGCAAAAGGAACATCAGCACAAAAGGCAGAATTGATAGCACTGACACGAGCGTTACAATTGGCTGAAGGTTTAAGAGTGAACATCTACACGGACTCCAAGTATGCGTTTTTAACCACTCATGCCCACGGAGCTTTGTATAAAGAAAGAGGACTATTGAATTCAGAAGGCAAAGAAATCAAATACGCAGCTGAGATCCTACAACTATTGGAAGCAGTGTGGGAGCCGAAAGAAGTCGGTATTATACATTGTCGGGCGCATCTGAGAGGAGATGGTGATGTAATTAAAGGGAATCGGATGGCAGATAGTGCAGCTAAGCGTGCTGCTGAATCAGGAAGACAGGAATATGTGGGGCATATAGCTGCTCTTATACCAACTCCACTGTCTCAATGGACTCCAATTTATACAGCTCAAGAAGAGGAGTGGTTAAGGACTGAACCTGGAAAGTATTTGGAGAACAAATGGTATCAGTTAGAAGATGGAAGAATAGTTATTCCAGCATCACTAGCGGTAGAAATTGTCCAAAACTATCATAACGGGACACATTCTGGGAGAGACAGTACAGAAGAATCTCTCAGAAAACATTTCTACATACCAAGATTGTCCAACTTGACTCAGGCCATTGTACGTAGATGTGTAACGTGTGCTAAAAATAATGCAAGACAAGGACCAGTAAAGCCACCAGGAGTCCAGTTTATGGGGGGACTTCCCATGTCCGATTTACAAATTGACTATACAGTGATGCCTAAATCGGGTGGACATCGCTACCTGCTGGTAGTGGTGTGCACCTATTCAGGCTGGGTAGAAGCATGTCCTACTCGTACAGAGAAAGCAGGAGAAGTCGTGAGATTCCTGCTACGAGAAATAATACCCCGATATGGACTACCCTGCTCTATAGGATCGGACAATGGTCCAGCTTTTGTTCATCAGTGCCTACAACAATTGACTCATATGCTTGGTATAAAGTGGAGGCTTCATACGGCATATAGACCCCAGAGTTCTGGTAAGGTAGAGAGAATGAATAGAACTATTAAGAATCAGTTGGCTAAAATGTGTCAGGAAACCCAACTTAAGTGGAACGTTCTCTTGCCCATAGCTCTATTGCGAATCCGTAGTACACCTACCAGAAGGATGGGCCTCTCTCCTTTTGAAATCATGTACGGGCGACCACCTCCCGTGCTTGGTAACTTAAGGGGGGATTTGAGTCAGTTGGGAGAAGGAATTACCCGGCAGCAGGTTGTAGAGTTGGGTAAGACTATGGAGGAGGTACAGAAATGGGTACAAGATAGATTACCTGTGAATATTTATCCCCCAATTCATAGTTACCACCCAGGCGACCAAGTGTGGATTAAAGAGTGGAATAATGTGCCGTTAGGGCCCAAGTGGAGAGGTCCTTATGTTGTTCTTCTGTCTACCCCTACAGCGATAAAAGTAGCCGAAGTGGCTCCGTGGATACATCACTCCAGGGTTAAACCAGCAGCAGCCGATTCCTGGCAAGTTACAGCAAATCCAGAGAATCCCTGCAAGATCCGGTTAAAACGCACGACTCAGTCGGAGTGACGAGGAACCTTGTAGATTACAAATTTTATTGTTTCAGAGACTTGGTAAGTGAGTGAGAAGGCCATAATAAAGCCTGTCCACTCACCAACGAGTGTATAAGTCAGGGAAAGTCTTGAGGGGACCCCTGTGAAGACGAGCAGAACTCCATTCCCTGCAGTCCTTACATCCTGGAAGCTGAGGTGCCTTCACACGGACGAAGACTGAGGATGACGACGAAAGATGTATTTTTAATAATGTTTATTTATGTGTATTTTTATATTCAGGAAGGTAGAGGTACCAACACTCCTAGCTGTGAGGTATGCATTAAGACTACAAGAACAGGTAACCATATATCCCAGACCCTAATTTGGCATTCGCAATATGAGTGTAAAGGAGATGTATCAAGATGTAGATACTTAAATATAGAATATAGTGTGTGTCATTTAGGAGTAGGAGAACCTAAGTGCTTCAGTCCTGAGTATCAACCCCGTACAATTTGGTTGACTCTCAGAAATGGAGATCCTCAGGGGACCCTAATTAATAAGACGGTATTAGAATCCGTATATTCTTCAGGTGCTCTGCTATTTGATGCGTGTAAAGCAATATCAAGTGGTAGAAAGCCGTGGAATGTATGTGGGGATCTTAGATGGGAGAGGACGTATGGGTCTAACGATAAATATATTTGTCCCAGTAGTAAAAATAAATATGTAAGTCCAAGATGCCCAAATAGAGATTATAACTTCTGCCCATATTGGTCTTGTGTGGGGTGGGCGACTTGGGGACAGACAGCAGACAAGGACATGATTGTGACTAAGTTGCCTACTGATCCATATTGTAAGTCTATGGAATGCAATCCAATCCATATACTTATAAATAACCCTGACAAGTTCTTAGATAAATATGGTAATTTATTTGGGTTTCAAATATATGGGACGGGTTTAGACCCTGGGACAATATTGTTTATAGGGATAGAGACTGATACGGTAACCTCCCAAACTCATCAAGTATACCATTCCTTTTATGAAGAGATGAGCATAGATAATAAGATCCCCCATAATGCTAAAAACTTGTTCATTGATTTAGCCGAGAGTATTGCCGGTAGTCTTAATGTTACCAACTGCTATGTGTGTGGAGGTACTAACATGGGAGACCAATGGCCTTGGGAAGCAAAGGAGGTAATGTCCGGTTCTGAGGCAGTTGACCAATTAATATCTACACAAGCCGACTATCATATGAGTGTTAGAGGTAAATCTGAGTGGAGATTGAAGACCTCCATCATAGGTTATGTTTGCATAGCGAGGAAAGGAATGATGTATAATACTTCTGTAGGAGAATTAACTTGTCTAGGGCAAAAAGCTTATGATGATGATACAAAGAATACAACTTGGTGGTCGGCTTCAAATGTCTCAGAACCATCTAACCCGTTTGCAAGATATGCCAATTTAAAGGACGTATGGTTTGATCTATCCATCACATCTAACTGGAGAGCCCCAGCGAATTTGTACTGGATCTGTGGTAAGAAGGCCTATTCGGAGTTACCACAGGACTGGGAAGGGGCATGTGTGTTGGGTATGTTAAAACCATCCTTCTTCTTGTTGCCTATTGAAACAGGTGAGACTTTAGGTGTTAAAGTGTATGATGTGAATCATAGGAAGAAAAGGGGACCCATAGAGATAGGTGCCTGGGAAGATAATGAATGGCCTCCCCAGCGTATTATAGATTATTATGGGCCAGCCACGTGGGCAGAGGATGGTACCTTTGGTTATAGAACCCCTATTTATATGCTCAACCGCATTATAAGGTTACAGGCGGTGGTTGAGATCATTACTAACGAGACATCACAAGCGCTCAATCTTCTAGCGAAGCATAATACCAGGATGAGGACAGCAGTTTACCAAAATAGATTAGCCTTGGATTATCTTTTGGCAGTAGAGGGAGGTGTATGTGGGAAGTTTAACCTGAGCAATTGCTGTCTTCAAATAGATGACGAAGGGCAAGCAATAGCTGAGCTTACTAGCCATATGGTTAAACTAGCGCATGTGCCTACTCAGGTATGGAAAGGGTACAATCCAAGTAGTTGGTTTGGTAGCTGGTATGAGTGGTTTGGAGGGCTTAAGGCAGTGGTAGGTGGAGTCCTACTGATTTTAATGTTGTGTCTACTCCTGCCGTGTCTTATACCCTTAGTAGTTAGGTCTGTGCAAAGCCTGATAGAAAATATAGCAGAGAGGAAGGCTGCTGCACAGATAATGGCAATTTATAAATATAAGGCTCTAGATCAGGGAGAACCAATGCAGGAAGACGAGTGTTGAAGATTCACATCATAGGATAAGTCTGGTCTGGTTCAAAGGTAACTTGTGGTGTATGCAAACCAAGGTTAAGTGATGCCTCAAGTAATTGTAAAATATCAAGAGGCATCAAAGGGGGGAATGTGGTGGAATCTCGGTAAAAATAAATTTAGTAGGCCGAGATTACCACGTGGCATGTGTACGTGCATATGCTGACGTATCGATCAGTTGGTTGCACGAGGCAAGATACGATCAGTAGTGTACGGAGCATGTGCAAGAATACAGGATGTAGTATTCCCCTCCTCCATTGTGCTGGACAAGCCATGCGGTCAAGCAGGAAGTTAATTCTTATTTGTAATGATTGGTCAAGAGAATGTGCGGGTGGAGCTTAATATGGGAGGAGTTATGTGCCTATATAGGGAGCCTGCACTATTGTTCAGGGCTCAGAACTTGCTGTATTTTTGGTGACATTAGTCCCTCTGAGTCCCGATCGGTGATCCAATAAAGAATCTCTTCCTTCCTGAAGAAACCTGTGTCCATCCCTCTGTGCTTTGCTTCCGTCAGTTTCTCCGGTATCACAGGGATATTTACTAAACAGGGAATTGCAGTTAAATGAGACGAATATATAGATAATTTGCATATTTTTTTCCAAATCTGAGATTTTGGTCTCCATTTTGAAACTACCTGGTGAATTTCTTAGTTTAGTGAGAAACCATGACGATTATTCAGCTTGGGCCTAAAATTCCCCTGCTAATTTCCAGTTATTCCATAACAGAGTTATTCCCTAAGATTATTATAGTAGCTAGTTAAAATCAGAATGGCACAATTTAGGGTAAAATAGCAAAGTTAAAATTACTATGTTGGAGATTTTTTCCAGATCTGCCGTCTTAGTCTACATTTTGCCAGTCAGATTTTAATTGGCTGAAGTTCCGAGTTTAGTGAATAACCTTTTAAAATGGGAAAGTTGTGAATGAATCTGTGAATATCAATCTGATATTAAACTAATTATGATAATTCCCCGACTGGTCTTTTGAAGCCAGTTCAGCTGTTTTGGTTTAAAAGTCCCAGTCTTTCGTCCATTCCGCACATATTCCAGTTTATCAAACAAGCTGCTGTTTGATAAACCTTATTACTTTCGTTACATATTGCTAAAAGTAACTCTTCAAGCAACATAAGACAGTGCAAGGACTCTGTGTCCTATTTATCCTATTTATTGTCAAATGATTTTTAAAAAAGGTTTGTTTAAAAATAACGAGAGGATTTACAGGTCACAAATCTTAAAATCGCACCTAAGGGTATCATCCATCCAAAATATTATTCATGTTATTAGCAGGATTCAGCCCCCAGTGGTCCTACGCAAGCTCCATGTACAATTTATAAAGATAATTAGTGCTTCTTAACTCGATTGCCATCAGTAAGTGCAGGTATCCCAACACCATAGTTTCAGCAGCTCAGCTTTTATAATGATAACTGCTACTTGTTAATTATACTACTGCCAGTCAGCACAAATATTCCAACAGTCCATTCTTAGTCACAGCTCGCTGTTTCTACAGTACACGTATAATTAATCATTACGTATAGAGCATGTAATGTGTTATTGCATAAGGTCGCATGAGTTGCACCGTTTGCAATGTACAATGAATGCTGTATTTCTTACAGTGAAGCTGTCATGTTAAATATATACCGCGCTCAGATGACATTCCAGGAACCATTCTCGTAGAGCTTCCTTGATTGTGCCGGTTTTATTGAAAAAAAAATACTAAAGACATGGCAAATTCTGATAACAATACATAAAAAGACCAAAATAAAGTAAGGTTATTATATCAGATGGAGGGGAGTGGGAATGACAAAAGAAAAAAAAAGCACAAAATAGTGAACGTGTTTAGCGCCTTCTTTCAGACACTTTCTCTACATAAAAAATAAAACATTCACTCTGATTAAAAAGGCTAGGTGGATAAAAAAGCCAATTTATCCACCTCCCCCGACAAAGGCTATTAATATATCATTTATCATAGAGATAGATATATTTAATTTAAAATGTTGAGATATTAACTTTCTTCCAGTCGATCGCCACCAAGTCTGCTAATTTGTGCTTATTGTAATATGTACCTCCAGTGCCACCTGAGCTCTGATTGGCATGGTGCCAGCCACGCCAGTTCTACACTCCTCTAGCCAATACAAGAAACACTCGCTAGGGAGTAACCATAGCAACCACAGGACATGCACGCCGCTGTGGTTGCTATACTGGACAGCAGAATGTCTGCCTGTCGGAGGTCTCCCCGTTTTCCCTTTCAGTCAATTCTTCTGCATACACGTCTATGCAAAATAATTGATTGACAGCTTATACTATGCCAAAAAATGATTTTCTCCTAATCTATACAATATTTCAAACCAGCATAAGTTGTGCGTAGGTTCACTTTAACCCTTTCACAATAGTATGTTACATGCTATTCTCCACAGAGTTGGCTTTAACGGCATTGAATGTCCTAACATTTTGGTGTGAGTAGGATTAAATCCCTTCTCGCACTAGGGAGTCCCAGGTATCAATCGATTTTTAGGGTCCCAAGCGCTGTATACTACGACATTAGGCCATGCTGACAATCCGTGTCAGGTTTTTGCTGTGACTACCTGTCACCGTGATCACTGTTACAATGTTAATTGCTCATTGTTCTCTGCCCCTCTCTTTTCTCTCTTGAGATGATGAGAGGCAGAGAGATCACAGTTAGTGTCCCAAACTATTAAAAAGGTTTTTTAACCCTCTCAGTGCTGATTAATTTGGAAAATAACATTTCTCCCTGTTCTCACAGGTTTCCTTTTTAGATTTTATTCATATTGATTTATGTTTCATATATAAATATTTAATGTTCAATGAAAGCCCTACTTATCCTGAACAAAATGATATATAATAAGTGTGGGTGCACTTAATATGAAAGAGGTAAATTATGGTTGAACAGACATATATTCAAATCTTGGGTTTTGTTTTGGTTCAGATCCTGGCAAATTGCGTCTGTCCTTAAAGGGACACTTTAGTCACCAGAACAACTACAGTGTAATGTAGTTGTTATGGTGTCTATAGCCTGTCCCTGTGTTTCAAAGAAAATGCAGTGTTTACATTGCTGCCTGGGGATAACTCCAGTGGCAGTCACTCAGACGGCTCTGCATGGAGATACTAGAATTTTGAGGAGATGCTGATTGGCCAGCGGTGCATATGGCACTCCCCCCACCCCTACCCCTGGCCCCGCCTCCTTGGCTGAGATTATCAGAAGAATTGACACTCTCAGCCAATCCACTGCTTTCCGACCGGGCCCCTGTTCAGCAATACTCATCGGGAGGACCTGAGTGGATGGTTCTCTCTCCTAAATGGTCTGGAATAGTTTGATGAGGTGTGAGAGAAGGAGAAAAGTTTGTAAAATAAACTGCTAAAGCTGCCCAGGCCAAGAGCAATTTGAATTCAACAACTTACTAGCAGCAAAGACTTCATGGCGGCAGATAGGTCCTTTAACTCACAGATTTTCAACCTGTGGTACGTGTAGTCCAGAAAAAGGATCCGCTCCAGCTTTCCCAAAGGTAGGGAGGCTGGGTGAACTTACAATAATAATAATAATAATAATTAAAAAAAATATTTGCAAGAGAATGTGTACGTGTCTGTCAGTGAGTGTGTGTCTGTCTGTAAGTGTGTGTCTGACTGTGAGTGTGCGTCTGTGTGTGAGTGTGTCTGCCACTGTGTGTCAAATCAGTGAGTATGTTTGTCTGTCAGTCAGTGTGTGTCAAATCAGTGAGAGTGTGTCTGTCAGTGAGTGTGCCTGTAAGTGTCCTCCCTTGTAAATGTGTATGTGACAGAATCCTCTGTGTGTGTCAATGTCCTCTGTGTGTAAATGTGTGTGTGTGCCAGTAAAAATCAGTATTTGTTGCATGGCCGTATTTAATATTGATTGGACCCTGTACTAGCATTTGCTTGGGCCCCCTGCCCCCCACCCCACTCCCTGGCATGCAGTCATGCCCTCCACGACAATGTAGTGGCAGAACTAAACTAGAAAGGGTACTGGTGCAAGGCTTCTTTTAGGCCCTGCTATCGTAAGGGTGGCCATACAGTAGATCCCCATCTGTCATACAACTCCAACAATGCTTTGTCAGCTGGAGATCTATCATTGTCCCACGCTTGCAGGGTTGTATTTAGCAATGAGCAGTGTTTGAATGTAAGTATGTTTTGTATGGAGTATGTTTGTGTGAATGTAGGGGTCTGTTCGCATGTGGTGCTGGCGTTTAAATGCAAGCATGCATTTATGTGTATGCAGGGGTGTGTTTATATATAATTTTGGTGTTTTTAACACAGAGGTGTATTTTGTATGTAGTGTTAATGTTTCAATGCAGGAGTTTGTTTGAATACTGAGATGTATGCACATATACACATACACTGCCACACACAGTGTTTGATGGATTGTAATGTTTCTCTTACATTTATAGGAAGGAAGGCATTGATACGTTTCAGTTTTAGCTTGCTAGTTTAGCGTAGAATTACCAGATTTTACTAATTTCATGACGTAAAGTCATGATTTTATTAAGGACACGGAGGCAAGTATTATGCTATTCTCTTTCTTTTATTCCTCAGCAGCAAGAAAAACTTTATTTTAGAGAAACAATCAACCATGTAAACATGCCCCAAAGGGCTAGTCCTACAATAATACAACCAATCAGCATGCCTTCAGCACTCTCAACTCCCCATGTGACCTTAAGCCACTCCTCTTTCTTGGTGTTGTCGACAAAAAATCCATAGTAAACACATCAACATGAAGGAAAAAAAGCAAAAAGTCCAGGACCGCCACAGTGAAAAATCCAGTATTCTCTATAAGCTGTGATCTTCCCGTAGGTCCTGAAGGAAATCCATGCACAACGGTGCCAAACCGGCTCATGGAGCTGAAAGGAACAGAGAAACAAACTGGTAAAATATGTTTCTGGACTTTTGAACAGAATTAGACATCGGAATATATGCCACCAAAACCCAGATTATCCTCTAACCAAAACCTGTCAATACCTGCATTATGTTGTAGTAATCTGAACTCGTAACAAACTTATTGACCACTTAGCTATGGGAGGGCACCACTTACCTGCATCGGGTGGGATAATACTCGCCTCCGTGTCCTTAATAAAATCATGACTTTACGTCATGAAATTAGTAAAATCTGGTAATTTTATTTAAGGACACGGAGGCTCATATTATGCTAGTTCAAAGCTGTGACACGACCACCTCTGAAAAATGAGAAACTGGCCGAAAATAAAATTCCTTGAAGGTAGATTTGCGGGACCAATCAGCCGCCCGGAGTAGGTCCTCCAACCTGCAGCCTTTGGAGAATGCTTTAGTCGCCATGGCTCCCCTGACCGAGTGTGCTCCATACACAGAAGTGTCGATGCCTGCTAATTTCATAACCCACTTGACCCAACGAGACAAGGTGACTGTTGAAACAGGATGATACGGATGACGAAGGGCCAGGAATAACTCAGGATATGCAGGATCACGAATCGAAGAAGTCCTGGACTCGTACTCCTTGAGACATGCTACTGGGCAGAGCTTGGAGTTATTTGGAAAGGCCGGGTAGAAAACTGAGGTGATTGACGTCTTCGTACGCCTGGAAATATTAAACGAGACACCTTCGGGGGTGAATGAACGTGCAGAGAAGTCCAACGCACGCACATCCGACACCCGCTTACAGGAGATCAAAGAAAACAGCATCGCCAGCTTTGCTGTGAGTTGTTTCAGTGAGAGATCTTCGTTCCTTGGCCAATTTGCTAGAAACTGGAGGACAAGGTCAACATCCCATGATGAAGAGTATCTAGGTAGTGGTGGGCGTGCAAATCTAATGCCGCGCAGGAGTCGGCATACGAGGAGATGTTTACCAGCCGGGGCACCATCCCACCCTTGGTGGCCTGCGGAAATAGCCGATCGGTACACATTTATCGTGCGATAGGCTAGGCCATGGTCAAACAGAGAAGTGAGAAATCTCAAAACTTGACTTATAGGTGCCGATAAGGGATCCATGTGTTGTTCCATGCACCAACCACTCCATGAATTCCAGGCATGTAAGTAGGATTTCCGTGTTCCAGGAGCCCAAGCTCCCGCCAGAAGGTCAATAGTTGTTTGTGGAACGTCCGGGATGAATCCAAGTCCCCGGAAAGGAGCCATGCCAGTAGTTGGAGGCGTCCTTGTAATAGCAGGGGGTGCGGTTCCCCGTTGGGGTCCAACAAGAGGTCCGGAGAGGTTGGAATCAATCTTGGGTAGTCCATGGACAACTCCATGAGTGTAGGGAACCACGGTTGAGCCGTCCAGAATGGGGCGATGAGAATCATGGAGGTTCGGTAGCGCCTGAGATGTAGAAGCGTCCTCGCAATCAATGAGAAAGGAGGAAAAGCGTACGCTCGTGTGTTCGGCCACTGATGGAGGAAGGCATCTGAAGCCAATGCCTCTGGATCCGGTCTCCAACTGAAGAAACTCGGTAGTTGGGAGTTCAACCGTGAAGCGAAGAGGTCGATCCCTAGTGGGCCCCAGAGTGTTTGAAGTTGCAGGAAAATGGCCCGCTTGAGCCGCCAGTCGCTTGCATCCCGTAGGTATCTGGAATTCCAATCCGCCACCATATTGGACATCCCGGGAATGTGTTCCGCCTGAACCGAAATATTGCGATCCAGGCAGAAGTGCCAGAAGTCTTTTGCTAGATCCGCTAACACCACTGACTTCGTACCCCCGAGATGATTGATGTAGCGGACCGCTGACACGTTGTCCATCCGTAAAAGAATGGAACAGTTGGTTGAGATACCTACGAGACTCCGAACTGCAAATGACCCCGCCAAAAGCTCGAGGCAATTGATGTGTAACTCTTGTTCGTCTGGGGACCATTTCCCTCCGGTGGAGATAGGACCACAACGCGCGCCCCAGCCCAGCAGACTTGCGTCCGATTCCACGACGAAGTCCGGCCTCGTCCCAAAGATTGCTCTTCCGTTCCATGCTTCCATGTGTTGCAGCCACCAATAGAGTTCTTCTTTGGCAGCACAATCGAGAGGCACAGAGTCTGAATAGGAGAGACCTGACCGAAGGTATTTCGCCTTTAGGCGTTGAAGGGCCCTGTAGTGAAGTGGGCCCGGGAAAATGGCCTGGATGGAGGCTGAGAGAAGGCCGATGATCCTGGCCAGTTGCCGTAGCGTTAGTGCAGGGCGAGCCAGTGTCCGGCGGATTTCTTTCTTGATGATCCTGACTTTGGACGATGGTAACAGGAGTGTCCCTTCCACTGAATCGATGGTGAAGCCTAGAAACTCCAAGACTTGGGAGGGTTGTACCACCGACTTGCCCCAGTTGATGAGGAAACCAAGGTTGCCGAGTAATGTCTTTGTCCAAATCAGATGTTCTTGGAGTAAGAGTGGGTCTTGTGCCATCAGCAGCATGTCGTCCAAGTATATAATCAGACGTACTCCTCTGCTGCGTAGGAGAGCGATCACTGGCCGCATGAGCTTCGTGAAGCACCATGGGGCCGAGGAGAGGCCGAAGGGCAAGCATTTGAAACGCCATGTGGTCTCCTCCCATTGGAACTGGAGGAAATGTTGGCAATCCTCGGCCATTGGGACGGTGAGGTATGCGTCCTGCAGATCGAGTTTGACCATCCAATCCTCCAAGAGGAGTAGGTCTCGGAGGGAGTGGATGCCCTCCATTTTGAAATGGTGGTACGCAACAAAGGCGTTCAGGGGACGTAAGTTGATGACCGGACGGACACCCCCGCCTTTCTTGGGCACCACGAACAGGTTGCTTATAAAACCTGAAACCCCTGGATGCGTCTCTATGATTGCACCTTTGTCGGCCAGGGATTGTATCTCCGTTGTGATTAGTGCCCTGTCGTGGATGGAGGAGACTATGTGTCTGGGGGGGGATATCTGGACAGGTGTTTGTACAAATTCTATGGCATAACCCACTACAGTTTGTAGGACCCAAGTATCGGAAGTTAACATTCGCCAGGCATCGATAAAGTGGCCTAACCTGCCCCCCACCAACGTTACTGAAGTTAGTGATGAAGGAAGTAGACTCACCATAAGGGCGTCGGCCATAGGAAACGCTTCTGGATCCACGAGCCTGCCAGGGTCTTCCTCGAACTGGGAAGAATGGAGAGGGCTTCGGTACCTCACTCTGGTAACGTGACTGGAAGGGGCCTCTAGAAACCCGGTACGAGCCCCGGGAAGAACGGCCGGGCAGACGGCCCCGATATCTGCCGGCCCCGCCAAAAACTCTATGGGAGAATACCTTTTTCATATTGGCTTGCGCCTTGTCCAGAGCAGTAAAAGTGCCCACATAGGTACCCAGCTCCTTCACAAAACTATCCCCAAAAAGAAGGCCTTTGGCCTGTGGCCCAGGTTCAGTGATAGCCAAGGCAACTAGCTTTGGTTCGATTTTAATCAATATAGCCTTTCGCCTCTCAGTGGCTAGAGCCACGTTGGCATTTCCAAGAAGACATATGGCTCGCTGTATCCAGCCCCTGATAGCTAGCGGGTCTATGGGAGCACCGCCTGCCAGTGCCGTTTCAACCATATCAAAGATCTTTGCACTGGGTCCGAGGACATCCAGGATCTTATCCTGGCAATGGCGAAGTGCAAAATCGAGACCCTTCTTCGCCTTCCACCCAGTTTTCCCCAGGAACTGGGCAATCTTAGGGTCCACTATAGGGGCGATACATATTAAATCTGGGAGCGTGGGGATTCTGCCCGCATCTTACTTCTTGCCACCTTATCAAGGGGTTTCCTGATCCGTGCGGCAATATATTTTGCCACATGGTCCAGCGGGAACCATTCAGTAGATCTTGGGTGCTGCAGACTATCAGGGTCAAACAAAGGTTCGCCCTGTGGGTCAAGGAGGGTGAAGCCTTCCACCCCGTCCTCGTCCTCATTCCCAGACATAGATATAGCGCTGTGGTCGGGGAATAGTGTGCCCAAATTGAATGAGTCCTCATCATCAGACTCGCTCCATGCCTCCTCCTGTTCCGAATCTGACTCGGATGATTCCACTTGGGCTTTTGCCCTTTTCCAACTCCGCACCGATTTTGCCCGGTGGGTGGCTCTTTGTTGTGGTGCAACCACATTATCTTTGACAGGACGTTCCCTGTCTGTCCTTAAAGTTTTGGAGGCTTTCTCGTCCATGTGACGAGCTTTTTTGGTGGCTTTGCGCCCACTGGCCTTGCCAGTAATGTGTTCTGTAGGGTTAGGGGCAATGTGCGTAGAGGCCTGTTGGGCGGCCAAGAGGGCATGGCTAATAGAGTGGGACAGAGTGTCCGACATAACTCCCATGGCTGAGTAAACAGCTTGGGTAACGGATTTTGTCATAGTGGCATCCAGGAGAGAATGAAGTTCTTCCGAGTTCATTTGCTCCTGGTCTGCCACATCAGTGACAGTTGAGCCAGTCGGTCTGGGGACAACCTGGGGGGCAGGGGGCATATTATCCCTAATGGGGGAATCGCTGGAGGCCATGCCCAAACTCTTACTAGCTTGCATTACGAAATAACCCCTCTGCAGTAGTTGTGGTTAGGCACAAGAATATATTATTTATAAGTAAAACAAGAAAAAAGGGGGGTGAGTGGGGAACCCAAATAAACTAATGGAGTGACTTCCCTGATTTTTGCAAAAAAACTGGGTATTAGCAATGTATCAGTAGGACTGATACAGAAATACCCAAGGCACCATAAATTAACAGACAGAATATGAAAAAGGCAAGCTCACCAAGTGTTCCCTCAGGAATGGCTCCTGGGGACACTGGTGAGCTGCCCAGCAACTGTGCTGTCCAATCAGGACACACTCCCGCCCCCACAGGCACTAAAAAGCCCGGGAACGAAAAAACCGCGGCAAACTGCCAACCGCAAGATGGCCGCCGCGATGCGCACTAGCGTTGTGCGCATGCGCGAAACGGCGCCAGCCGCGGTTACAGCCGCGAACCGGAGGGGGGGGGAGGGAGGCCCCCGAGAACAGATCTCAGAGGCGCAAGAAAAACAGACTGGGCGGCAAGAGCCTCCACACTGAGAGCTGCTAGCCGCCCTGACTCAGTAGGTGATAATCCACCTGAAGTGAGTCAGAGATGGGAGGGGAGGGAGGGGTTGGCTCTAGGTGAGGGAAAAAAACCTAGAGCCAGTTGGGAAATTAAGTGGAGAGATAGGGCAGAAGCCCAACAGTACACAGAAAACAAACAAATTTAAATGAAACTGCCACAAAATGAATAAATATGATAAACACACAGGCAGCATACAGAGAGAAAATAAAAATGTACTTAGCTGAGGAAGGCAGCAGCAAGAAAGAGGGGTGGCTTAAGGTCACATGGGGAGTTGAGAGTGCTGAAGGCATGCTGATTGGTTGTATTATTGTAGGACTAGCCCTTTGGGGCATGTTTACATGGTTGATTGTTTCTCTAAAATAAAGTTTTTCTTGCTGCTGAGGAATAAAAGAAAGAGAATAGCATAATATGAGCCTCCGTGTCCTTAAATAAAATTCTATATTATATACTACAGCTATGGTTAAATACGTTTCCTGGGTTTGGAGGAATTGCCTGATACCCATGCTACAAGAAAGGAAAAAAAGGCAGATTAAGCCGAGCTGCCCAGATGCTCCTGAGTTAAAACCCAATTAAGGCTGCCACCCATTCCGGTTTCACCAGATCTGTCATGAGTTAGAGAACTATGTGCCAAATACCATACATATTTATTTATACGGTTCTCAATAAAAGATCCAGACAAAGAAGTTGAAAGATCCTGGCGTTTGAATTTTAATATGTGATAAAAGTAAATTCTCTCATCAATATAAATGCATTGGTGTTCATAAGTAGTTTGGTGCTTAAATTACAAACTAATACAACTATGACTCTTTCCCTACTTCAGATCTCCCGTCTGATCTCAGAGCAGACTTCACCCACAGGTCCAGCAAAACAAAGTATTGCACTGGGTATATTTATTGAATTACATGGTTACATAGTTGAAAAGAGACATGTGTCCATCAAGTTCAGCCTTCCTCACATCAGTTTTATTTTTGCTGTTGATCCAAAAGAAGGCAAAAAACTAAGTTTGAAGCACTTCCAATTTTGCAACAAACTAGGGGGGAAATCCTTCTTGACCCCAGAATGGCAGTCAGATATCTCCTTGGATCAAGCAGCTATATCCTTGAATATTCTGTTTTTGCAAGCATGTATCCTGTTGCACTTGGATTGACACAAATCTTCCTTTCTTCTGGACAAAGGTAAAAGCTACGTAGAGAGACTACACCTGGATAATGAGCATAAATTCAGACGCACATTAGAAAGGGAAGAACTCTGGATTTAGATGCCAAAATTGGGTGTGTCGGGAGAACATGTACGATCATGCTTGCCAAAATGTAATATCTTTGTTTTTGCAGGAGTAATGTACGACGCAGTGAAATATTTTGTCTGTATGATTAAAAAAAAAATAGTGTTCTGCATCAGCTGGGAATCCCCTGTGCGGAGTAATGGGAGTTCTGTTCCAAAGCAACTGGGTGTCTCTGTACTAAACAGCATAATGGGAGTTGCTATAAAAAAACATGAAAATCTCTGCACTAGATTGCTGAGAGTAGCATATATTCCTTCCAACAGTTCCAGATCTGGGTGGACTGTCCTGATTTCAGGGTCGTGTCCTACTGTCCAGGTTTGGTTACCACCAACTGCAATGCAAGCAGATCACTATAATAATTTCTGCTCTGCTGAATAGTGTCAGGGCTCTATGAACAGGCACAGAGTGGTTCTGCAGAGAACGCTGTTGGTCGGACTTGCAAGCACCCACTCCAGGTTAATGTGCCCCCTTTCAGGCCAAAAAAACTACACCCACTTTAAGGCCTACTTTACCTCTTGTCACCATTCCCTTGCTGGTCTTCCCACCCGGGTCCCTTTCTAAGTTGGGAAGTATGGTAGCTGTCTACAGGTCCTCCTCTGAGAGAGGAAGCTACCCTAGCTACACCTGTGCTTTTTGTCCATTTTTAAATAAATCTTTATATATTTTGTTCATTTTTCTATCTAGTAATTGCAGTTTTTTTGTTTGGTTTTATGATTTGTGCAGGGAGGCAGTGAGAGAGGTACTTCCTGACTGTTTTGTATGGCATGCAAATCATGGAGCAAACAATAGAGAACTGGCTTCTTTTTTGGGAGGGGTGTGGGGGGTGCTCAGGGTACAATAGAAGTACCTGAGAATTATTTGACTACAAGCATCAGAGATTTATACCCAGCCCTGCTAATGGGGAGCTGTCCAGCTGTCTAGAGGACTAGTTTTCAACCAATGTGCCATGGCCACCTGAAAATGTGTCACAAACACATCTACTTCATTGTTATAATAGGTCGAATGTAGATAAGTGTTATCATTAAAATGACGACTCCCCCACGAATAAAATGACGACTCCCCCAAAGAATACCTAGCAAAAATACGCACCATGACATTAACTGAGACACAAAAGGGGACGCTAACGAACCCCATAGATAAGGAGGAAATAGAGCAAGCAATTGCTCAACTGCCAGCCCACAAGACGCCAGGCCCAGATGGCCTATCAAACAACTATTATAAAACCTTCTGCTCAATCTTAATCCCACATGTCCAATCAATATTCAATGCCGCAATTCACAAAGCACAATTATTACAATTATAATCCTACCCAAACCGGGCAAAACCCCAGACCAGTGCAAGAACTTCCGCCCCATATCCCTCCTAAACTCATATGCCAAACTGTTCACCAAGATCATCGCAAACAGAATGTCGGACACCCTTGTCACCCTCGTACACACAGACCAATCTGGCTTCGTGAGAGGTAGACAGGGTACTGACAATTCTAGACGAGTGCTAGACATAGTGGAATCTATGAGAAGAGGGGGAGAGAGAGGTCTCTTGCTTTCACTGGACGCAGAGGAAGCTTTTGACCGGCTGAGTTGTAATTTCATGGAAGCCATACTGGCCAAATATGGGTTCCCCGTCCAGTTCGCAGCGGTGGTCAAGGCCTTATACACAGGGGCGTACCTAGAGCATTTGGCACCCGGGGCGGGTCCTATTTTTGACACCCCCCCCTTGCTCCCCCCCTCAACTTTAAATATAAAAACAACAAAAAAATTTTTTAATGTATTTAGCACTAAGCAGTGTTTGTGTTTTTGAATGTATGCATGTTTTTGTATGGAGTATATGTGAGTGAATGTAGCGGTGTGTTTGTATGTAGTGTTGGCGTTTGAATGCAAGCATGCATTTGTGTGTTGTGTGGTATTTAAATGCAGTGGTATGGTTATACCATACCATTGTGCTTGTGTAAGCTATACACAAGCACAATCACTGACCCACACACAAACATTGTATGTAATGTTTGTGTGTGGGTCAGTGATTGTGCTTGTGTATAGCTGTGATTATGTGTGTGATTGTGTGTATCTCTGCATATGTGTTTAGTAGATAGCTCCCTTATTTCCTGTCCTCAAATATTGCAATCCCACATAAAGATAACAAATAAGGGATTTATCTACTAAACAACTGAAAATAAGAAAAGGGCTTTTTTTTATCCATTAGCTGTTTAGTAGATCATTCCCCGAATTGGTGCCCGTATGTGAGATTTCCATATTTAAAGATACCAAATGAGGGTGCTGTTTAGCAGATAGCACATTATTTGGTGTCCTTAAATATGGCAATCCCACAAAGGATAGCAAATAGAGGAGTTATCTGCTAAACAAAGATTGAAATTAAGAGGTGTCAGCCAGCCCATTTAATAATTAAGAGGTCCACCCAGCCTCCCTACCTTGCTCTAGAAGGGCTGGAGTGGATCCTCAGTCCCTGGTGGTCAGTGGTTGCTGCTGGGATCTCTCGCACACACGCCCTGTAATGACGCCGAGGCCGCGATGACATCATATCCTGGCTGCCGGCTCACTGCAGGGCGAAGACCGTCAGACACAGTCAGATGCACACAGTCACACACACAGTCACTTACACACAGTTACAGGCAGACAGTCAAATACGCTGGCAATCACACAGGCAGACAGTCACACACACAATCACAGACAGTCACACATACACACAACACAGTCACAGACAGTCACACACACACACAATCACAGGCAGACAGTCACACACACACACCCACAATCACAGGCAGACAGTCACACACAGTGACACAAACACACACAGAGTAACACAGACAATCACAGGCAGACAGTCACACACACACAGTGACACACACACACACACAATCACAGGCAGACAGTCATACATAGACATAACACAATCACAGTCACACACACACAATCAGTCAGAAAGTCACACACACAGAGTCACACAGACAATCACAAGCAGACAATCACAAGCAGGCAATCACAAGCAGGCAATCACAGGCAGACAATCACAGGCAGTCACACACACACAAACACACACACAATCAGTCAGAGAGTCACACACACAGAGTCACACAGACAATCACAGGCAGACAATCACAGGCAGTCACACACACACACACAAGCAGACAATCACAGACACAGTCAAAGACAGTCACAATCACAGTTACACACACACAGCACACACTCTCTCACTTACAGTAACCATGGGCTGGAGGAGGAGGGGATTCAGTCCCTCCTGTGCTGTATTTGGGGAAGCAGGGACTCCTTCCTGCTTCCCCTCTGTGTGCAGCAGTATGAGGCTGCATATAGCTCCGCCCCCATATCCGGCCTGGCTCCGCCCCCATGGCCAATCTGGCTCCGCCCCCACATCTCCGTGCAGCCCGGTCTCCTGTTGTATTCCCTGCCCCTGCGTGTGAGCTGTGTCGGCTGCCCCGCCCCTGCTGCTATGGCAACCAGTGCAGCCACACAGCTCACTGAACTCCCAAGCCTGGCCAGCCCTGGTGGCACCCCCCTGCCTGATGGCACCCGGGGCGGACCGCCCCCCCCCGCCCCCCCTTAGTACGCCACTGCTTATACAACCTGCCAACAGCGCAAGTGCTATACGGAGGCTTCATGTCCGAGACTGGAGCAATTTAAATGGAGTCCAAGAAAAATGGGATTATTTAAAAGTTGCACTATTGAAGGCAACAGAAAATTGCATTAGGCTTGTCAGTAAAAGCAAAAAATTCAAGAAACCACTGTGGTACTCCGCAGATGTGGCCAAAATAGTTAAAAACAAAAACTTAGCATTTAGGAATTATAAAAAAACCCAGAGTGAGGAAGACAAAATGATCTATAAGATTAGGCAGAAAGAGGCTAAGCAAGTTATAAGAGCTTCCAAATCACACACAGAAGAGAAAATAGCACAGTCAGTAAAAAAGGGGGACAAAACATTTTTTAGATACATAAATGAGAAAAGAAAAGTAAAACAAGGATTAGTTAGATTAAAAACAAAAGAAGGAAGGTATGTAGAAGAGGATAAAGGTCTAGCTGACTGCCTCAATGAATATTTTTGTTCTGTATTTACAGAAGAAAATGAAGGAAAGGGACCTCAGTTGAGAAAAAGGATAAATGAGTAATTTTTTTAATTTTTTTATTCTTTATTTTTGTTTGACATATCAGCGACAAGATAAGACAGTATGCCCCCATTACATAACATACAATCGTGACCTGACAAAGCGAGCTTGCTGGGATTACAGGCACACCAAATGGATGAACAGTAGAAAAGGTAACGGTACAAGGCCAATTGCATAGCTAAATTATAAAGCACCCCAACGGGGGATACATACGTCATTAATAAACCATCAAATTAACATTTTACTTTGCACAATCGTAAGCTAAAAACGGCCAGGGACGGTGTAGGGCCCTTAGCGGTAACCAGAAGCGTCTACTCTACGTCTTGCTAAAGGACACTGCGTAGGAGTATGATCGTGCGTTCTTGCGGGAGACCTTTGGAGCTAATTAGGCCCGGCAGAACAGGGGTAAGGGGCCCGCACGGCCAAGTCTAGCAGAATGCCGTGCATCACCTGCAACAAGAAGGTCTGGGCCGGCTCTTAGTGTCGTGCCCGATGCGACAGTAGCCTTGGGCCGAGAGAAACCCCCCCAGCCCCTGGTGTTCACCTATCTGGCTTGCTAAAACTTGGGTGAATGTGCTAACCATAATCTTATGTAGACTATCAGTGCTTTTGGAAGCTATATGTGTGATTAAAAAAAGTAAGAAGGCCCTTGTCCAGAGTGGGGGCCAGAATAAGAGAGAGAAAAAGTGGAAAAGTATAGAAAAAGTAGGAGCAAGAGAGCCATAGAGGAGGGGGGTAAGGGTAGACCAGGCACGGGAGGGGGGGACCCACCGGGCGGGAGAGCAAGGGGGGGAGGGGGCCAGAGGAAGGGGAGGCGGGAGAGACGGCAGGCAACACCACCCCCGATGCAGCGCCGCTCCCCTCAGTCCGCCAAGGGGCACTCCCTCCACAGTCCCCATGTCTTCTCAAACTTCCTATAAATGAGTAATTTATTACACGTGAGTTTACAGAGGAGGAGGTTCTATTTCAACTGTCAAAAGTAAAGACAAATAAGTCAATGGGACCTGATGGAACACACTCAAAGCTATTAAAAGAGCTTAGTGGTGTACTAGCAAAACCATTAACAGATTTATTTAACCAATCATTGTTAACAGGAGTAGTCCCAGAAGATTGGAAGTTAGCGAATGTTGTGCCCATTTACAAGAAAGGTAATAGGGAGGAGTCGGGCAACTATAGGCCAGTAAGCCTTACTTCAGTAGTGGGGAAAGTGATGGAAACCATGTTAAAGGATAGGATTGATGAACATCTAAAAACACATGGATTTCAAGATCAGAGACAACATGGGTTTACTTCAGGGAGATCATGCCAAACTAATCTTATTGATTTTTTTGATTGGGTAACTAAAATTATAGATCAGGGTGGTGCAGTAGACATTGCTTACCTAGATTTCAGTAAGGCTTTTGACACTGCTGCACATAGAAGGCTTATCAATAAACTGCAATCTTTAAGTTTGGATTCAAATATTGTTGAATGGGTAAGGCAGTGGCTGAGTGGCAGGCAACAGAGGGTTGTAGTTAATGGAATATATTCGAAGCTTGGACTTGGCACCAATGGGGTACCTCAGGGGTCTGTACTTGGACCCATTCTCTTTAATATTTTTATTAGTGATATTGCAGAAGGTCTTGATGGTAAGGTATGTCTTTTTGCTGATGATACTAAGATATGTAACAGGGTTGATGTTCCAGGAGGGATAAGCCAAATGGCAAATGATTTAGGTAAACTAGAAAAATGGTCAGAATTGTGGCAACTGACATTTAATGTGGATAAGTGCAAGATAATGCATCTTGGACGTAAAAACCCAAGGGCAGAGTACAGAATATTTGATAGAGTTCTAACCTCAACATATGAGGAAAGGGATTTAGGGGTGATTATTTCTGATGACTTAAAGGTAGGCAGACAATGTAATAGAGCAGGAAATGCTAGCAGAATGCTTGGTTGTATAGGGAGAGGTATTAGCAGTAGAAAGAGGGAAGTGCTCATGCCATTGTACAAAACACTGGTGAGACCTCACTTGGAGTATTGTACACAGTACTGGAGACCGTATCTTCAGAAGGATATTGATACCTTAGAGAGGGTTCAGAGAAGGGCTACTAAACGGGTTCATGGATTGCGGGATAAAACTTACCAGGAAAAGTTAAAGGATCTTAACATGTAGCTTGGAGGAAAGACGAGACAGGGGGGATATGATAGAAACATTTAAATACATAAAGGGAATCAACACAGTAAAGGAGGAGACTATATTTAAAAGAAGAAAACTACCACAACAAGAGGACATAGTCTTAAATTAGAGGGACAAAGGTTTAAAAATAATATCAGAAGTATTACTTTACTGAGAGGGTAGTGGATGCATGGAATAGCCTTCCAGCTGAAGTGGTAGAGGTTAACACAGTAAAGGAGTTTAAGCATGCGTGGGATAGGCATAAGGCTATCCTAACTGTAAGATAAGGCCAGGGACTAATGAAAGTATTTAGAAAATTGGCAGACTAGATGGGCCGAATGGTTCTTATCTGCCGTCACATTCTATGTTTCTATGTTTCTAGAGGTTCACCATCACCAACGGCACCCCTACTATATGTCCTGGCACTCGAACCCTTAGCGACTCTACTTCGAGCAAACAAAAACGTTAAAGGGGTACATATAGGTAAGACCGAGCACAAGCTTAGCCTCTTCGCTGACCACGTGCTCTTAACCATCACAGAACCGGAGACCTCCCTCCGAGCCCTTATGAACTTAATAGACACGTACGGTAGAATTTCATACTACAAACTCAACAAGAACAAAACACAGGCATTGCCAATCAACATACCCCAAGCATTGCTACAAACACTAAAACAACACCATGACCTGGACTGGAGGTCTGACCACCTCACATACCTAGGGATAGCTATCACCAAATGCCCTAGAAATCTCCACAAAGCTAACTACACAAAAACGGCCACAGCCATTAGAACACAAATGGAAAAATGGAAGGGCAAATACATTTCCTGGATGGGGCGCGCAACGGCCTTCAAAATGATGCTACTCCCAAAACTTCAATTCCTATTTAGATCCCTACCAATAGACATCCCTAAGCCATTCTACAAAGACAGGTAGATCGCTTTATAAATGGCCAACGCAAAGCCAGAATTCCCAAATCGACGACATATAAAAAACTCGGGGAGGGAGGACTGGGCTGCCCAGACATTCACGCGTATTACAAGGCCACACTAATCACGCAGGCCATTAGCACACATCACGGTAATAAGGGCCCACCATGGGCAGACATAGAATCCCAATGGTCTCTACCAGAGGGGATCCACCTCCTACTCTGGATAGCCAAAGCCTTCTGTCCTAAAACACATAACCTGCGGCCTATGACAGCAGTAATGCTAAAAACATGGGAACCATAAACAGTCATTCCTCTCCAGAACCCTGTCGCTCAGATGTCTCAGATACCTCGCCCCAACCTTTGACAGCAGAGGATGGGAAAGTCGTTGCCTCACGCATCTGAATCACATATGGACAGGTGACTCCCTAGCTCGGTTTACGCAACTGTGCTCGAACCATGACATCCCCAAAGGGCTGTACATATCATATCGTCAAATACAATCACTAACACGCCAATTACAACACAAGACACCAAGGACCGAGAACCAGCACCATAACATGTCAACCATTGAGAAAATGTGTATAGGTCAATTACCCAAAAAGAGAGTGATGTCGACATGTTATGATTCATTGACGAAAGCCTCTACAGCGCAGCTACCGACTTACACATCAGTATGGGAAAGGGAACTAGGAATTGTCATAACATGGGAAAATTGGCTCACAGCCTTTAATATACACAAAACCCTCACCCACTGCACGTCCCACATCGAACTTATTAGGAAGATTCTAACAAGATGGTATATGGTACCTTCAAACTAGCCAAGGCTTACCACACCATAAGGGACACATGTTGGAGATGTGGAGGGAGGGGGTAACATGACGCACATCTGGTGGAAGTGTTCAGTCCTACAGCCATACTGGGATATGGTGACCACACTATTGTCGGAGGTAATAGGCAAACCAATACCTCGATCCATCGAGGCCTTTGTGCTGTTCATGTTACCCAAGAGTCTAACACTAGCCCAAAAAACCCTAGCCATTCCACATCCTGGTATCTGCGACTCTGCTCATTGCTAGGAAATGGAAATCGACCAAGATACCTAGCAAGATGGAAATCATCACACAGTTCACCACTAACGGGCAATACGAGAAAATGGCACACTTGAACTCTACAAGGCCCCACAAAAGGATGGAGGGCTGGGCCCAATGGGAAAAATGGGTGTCTAAACAGTTGAAGAGTGGACCCCCAACAGAGGGTCAGGGCCAAGGTGCCGAACTCTTCTAAACTATATTGGACTCAGACCCCATGCCAGAGATCAATGTCCTCAAAAAGTAGCCTTACCTGTGACCATACAACCCCAACCTCATCCTCCCCCCCCCCATTTTCCACCCCAACCCGTGCTTTAATTTGATTAGCCCCACGTGAGCACCCTGCCTAGGTGCACAGGGGCATGGCGTACACAGTGTATGTAGCAAAGAGAACGGAACATACACGTGAAGTTCCAGGCAGTCACAGGCAGAGACAACAATCACCACAAAACTCAATAGACCACTAAACCCACTCTACACACACATACCAAGGTTACGTAGAGCGAAAGCGAGACAAGTTAAACTGCAACAGTAAATGTACCAAATGGGACTGTTACAAAGTTATATGTTAAACCTGAAGCATGTTGTACCAGCTTGAAACCCTTGTATGTGGTACGAATCCTCAATGTTTGCAGACGTGTACACTGCATCTTGAAAATAAAATAATTAAACATAAAACATTTTTTTTTTTTTTAAATGACGACTCCCATCTGTCTGCTGAATTTTAACATTTATAATATGCTAATGGAGGAAAAAATAAAAAATAAAGAAGGTGTGCCTGCCTTGGCCCATAAATGTTGGGAGCCATTGGTCTGGATCAGTGGTTCCCAAATAATTTCCCCCCTAAAACCTTTTGACACAGTATACCAACATCATGGAACACAAAGCACAAACCTTTCAATGTGCAAAGTGCAATGTTTTCTTTTCTTGGTAAACAGAGTTGTTGTTTTTTTGGGGGGGGATCAAAGGGGAAGAATATATACACTGACATCTACAGATAGTAAACAGATTATAGTACTTTAAATAAATTAAATTTTTAAAAAACAAAACGTAAGAAAGTATATAAGGGCAAAAGTGTCATATACAAATATTTTCAGGATCAAACTTTTAACCAGCACATTCTGACTCCAAAAATAAAAAGATCTGTCCACAGATGCCACATTGGGAGCCAACGTAAAGGGCAGCACAATAAAAACAATTATTTCCCTCCTGATGTGTAGCCAGAATGGGCCCTATAATGATTGAGAGGTATCAATGCTTGTAACCGAGAGAGTCTGAAATGGCCGACTGCGGACAGGAATAAAATCCAGGGCTTGTGATTTGTGTTTTTTCCGACTTCCAGGAACAGTGGGGAGAGACGGCCATGTTGGATGTGGCAAAATTGCCCCAGTTTTGTTCTCACGGAACCGTACATTTAGCTGTATACCGTATATTAAGCTGTATACTGTATATTAAGCTGTATACTATACATTAAGCTGTATACTGTATATTAAGCTGTATACTATACATTAAGCTGTATACCGTACATTAAGCTGTATACTGTACATTAAGCTGTATACTATATATTAAGCTGTATACCGTACATTAAGCTGTATATTGTACATTAAGCAGTATACTATACATTACGCTGTATACCTTACGCTAAGCTGTATACTATACATTAAGCTGTATGCTGTATATTAAGCTGTATGATATACATTGAGCTGTATACAGTACATTAAGCATTATACCGTACATTAAGCTGTGTACCATACACTATACATTAAGCTGGATACCGTACATTAAGCTGTATACTGTACATTGAGCTGTATATTAAGCTGTATAATATACATTGAGCTGTATACCGTATATTAAGCTGTATACCGTATATTAAGCTGTATACAGTATATTAAGCTGTATATTGTACATTAAGCTGTATACGTACATTAAGCTGTATAACATACATTAAGCTGTATACCATACATTAAGCTGTATACCGTACATTAAGCTGTATATTATACATTAAGCTGTATACCGTACATTAAGCTGTATACCGTATATTAAGCTGTATACCGTACATTAAGCTGTATATTATACGTTAAGCTGTATTAGCACTAAATCTAGTATGGCCTCTTTACGAGTTGGCTCCTCAACAACTTGTTTTAGAGACAATCCCAGTAGGGAGTTTAGAATATGTGTGCTCCTGGCACAAGTAGCTAATTTTGTTTTCCAATTTACATCAGGAAGATTAAAGTCACCCATGATGATAACTTCCCCCTTCATTGTCATTTTAGCTATTTCCTCAACTGGTAGATTATCTAACTCTTCAATTTGTCCTGGGGGCCTATAAATCACACCTACACGAGTTACTGTGTGATTACCAAATTCTAACGTAGCCCAAACGGACTCTATGTTTGCCTCACTAACTTTTATTAGGCTAGATTTTATGCTATCCTTCACATACAAAGCCACCCCTCCCCTTTCTTGCCTTCCCTATCTTTCCTATATAAAGGTTTCCCTGGTATTGCTATGTCTAAGTCATTTTTCTCATTGTACCATGTCTCAGTAACAGCGACTAAATCTACACTATCAGTTGCCATTATTGCCACAAGTTCATGGATCTTTTTCCCTAAACTGCGAGCATTTGTAGACATGACTCTAAGCTTATCATTTTTTAACACACTTGCTAGAGGCACCTTCTGTCCTTGTTTTGGGGGACAATTGGATTGATGTTTTATCACCCTTTTGCCCCCCCCTCCTAGTTTAAATACATCCTAGCAAAACCTCTGAACTGCTCACTGAGAACATTTGTTCCCTTTTGAGAAAGATGCAAACCATCTTTTTGTACAGCTTATCTCCATTCCAAACAGAGCTACCATGAGAAATAAAGCCAAATCCTTGCTCCCGACACCATTCACCAAGCCACAAATTAAAGTCCCTAATATGCATCCGCCTGTCGTTCTGAGTGTTATGCACTAATGTATACTGTACATTAAGCTGTAATTTGTATATTAAGCTGTATACTGTACATTAAGCTGTATACCGTACATTTGATACCGGAGAAACTGACGGAAGCAAAGCACAGAGAGATGGACACAGGTTTCTTCAGGAAGGAGGAGATTCTTTATTGGATCACCGATCGGGACTCAGAGGGACTAATATCACCAAAAATACAGCAAGTTCTGAGCCCTGAACAATAGTGCAGGCTCCCTATATAGGCACATAACTCCTCCCATATTAAGCTCCACCCGCACATTCTCTTGACCAATCATTACAAATAAGAATTAACTTCCTGCTTGACCGCACGGCTTGTCCAGCACAATGGAGGAGGGGAATACTACATCCTGTATTCTTGCACATGCTCCGTACACTACTGATCGTATCTTGCCTCGTGCAACCAACTGATCGATACGTCAGCATATGCACGTACACATGCCACGTGGTAATCTCGGCCTACTAAATTTATTTTACCGAGATTCCACCACA